>CM024758.1:59182194-59256298 GCA_014218235.1 Colocasia esculenta | reverse complement strand
GTGAGGTGCACCAGAAGTAAGGTTGGGGTGCACTCATCTGAACATAAGGGTAACGAGCTGGGGCGCCAGTGGGCGCATAAGGATGGGCAAGAGCCGAGGAAGATAACAGGCCTTGCTGTGGAGGGGCTTGGCTAGATAAGTGAAGGCTGCGCAACAGGACTTTGGGGGTGGGAGTGGATGGGCAAGAGCCCGAGGAAGATAAACTGCTCAACATTTTAACTTTATTGCAAACCTCATAAATTGTCTATTACAATCCCATAATGACAGTTGATATAAAGACTCCAATAAAATAAAAGTACAGAGATTTTCCTCACTACCTACTACATCAAACTACTCTCAAATAGAAGACAACTCAACAAAAACTCCTATAAGTGTTTATCACACTGATCACTCTGATGCATTCCCATCGCTAGCTTGGTTCTCTTCTTCAACATTTGTGTTACGTCAAATGTTGAAGAAATAGGTATGAGTACACTCGCCCAGTAGGAATTAAATCTTCGGGCAATACAAGTGTTTAACATCTTACTCAGGAAGGCACGAGTATAACAAGGTAAATATAATGCAAGATAAAGCCGATAAAACATAGCTAGTGAGATAGATTGTACTTAGATTCAAGAATGAGTGTATAAGAAGAGTTGCCAATAGAAGTTATCACAAGATAGCAAGAATATCATTAGATTAATCCAGTAAGCTAGAGCATGAATTTGGCCTTTTTAAGGTAGCAAGACTTTCAATCAATCAATCATGTAATGTAAACAAGCACGTATAACGAGTAATTGTAGATATATCAACCGTCATGAACACTATTTCCCAATGCAATGCGACACCAGTAATCACATGGTTATCAGTATATTTCTGGCTCTCTATCGTGAGGACTAGACTAGAGCCCTTGAACATTCTCTGTGCTCGGTCTTGCATCTTTCACTTATAAATGTTGATATCCACATGAATCAAGTATGGCCAATAAATATAATACATTCAAGAATTCAATAAAGTCACGAGGGGATGATCCAGTCAAGAGGATTCAATGCTACATTGTTCAAGATAGTAAAGTGTTAATCTGATAGATCAATGGTACAGTTTCCTTTAAGTTCAATAATCCTTTAGTGTCTTGTCATTTAGTTTGGACTAATGCCGAGAAAGTATGATGAGAGAGAGAAGTGCACACTATCTCTAGGAAACTTCAATGGTACAACCAGCTCAGTCTCCATGAGAGAATCTATGGAGTACGGAGACTTACAGATGTCTTAACAAAAAGATTCCTAGTATGACATAACTGAATGTCCAATAGAGATGTTCCAGTTTGTCAAGAGAGGCTGCCTATTTTGTGCAAGTGTGTAGTGTGCGAGAAATAGAAATGCGTCTAACGAGAGTGCGATATATATGTCAAGTGAATCAAGATAAACAGGGAAACATGATACAAGGCAAAATCCTAACTATGAAAGTTAAAATAAGGCAAGTATCAAATAAAGAAACGTCTAATATAAAGCAAGTTTCAAGTAAGATGAGTACATGAGAACTAAAGCATGACTATCAAGATGGTATTGACATGATGTTCACATTGATTTTAACATGATCATTAACATGTTAACACGCTCAAGTTCTCAATTTTACATCAAGCAAGAATAACAGGGCATCATCCCATAATGAGGAAAAATATCAAATCAATAGATTCATTAGAATAGCCTTCTGATTGATTAAAGTTTTTACATGTGGTTGGTGACCTTTAGGGCACTAGACAAAATAAAGGAACATGAATAGTTCATTGAAGAGTCTAAATAATGATCTAAGACAGAGGATTAATGAATTCTCGTGTTACTGTCAAGAGGTAAAATTACATCCAGTATAGTTGACGTGATTCCAGAAAATTAAAATAATAAAATAACTTTTAAAACTTTGTTAAGGGGCAAAACCACTCTATTGAAATTCGCGTCAGATCATTTGGATGCCTATTTAAGAAAATGTCAAACCCATCAAACGCAGAACACACCGAAACTTGAAATAGGGGAAACTACAAAGATTCAAATAGACGTCCACCTGAGTGGATGCCCCTTAAGGGATAAATCGTGTTCACTAAGGTGGATGCCTTTCAGGGTTTGAATGGCTTCCACTAGAGTGGACGCCTTTCAAGAAACATAGTCCCGTGGGGATTGGTTTGCACGTAGAATACACGATTTCATTCTTCTTCATTAATAACTAGTTTCTCGGCTTTTTTAAACAAAACTTCGAACATGAAACTTGTCATAAACTTGAAGTAGAAGATTTATACAATTTTGGATTGAATCAAAATGGTCTATGGACGAAGAATAAAATTTCTATGACAAAACCCTAAACTACAGGATGATTAAAAAACACTTAATACTCACAAACCAATGCATAAAATTGGGAAAATACATCCTAGACACTCTATACTTGATGAGGAACAAGATGGTATAGGTCTTGTTTAGTTTGAGCCCAAGATCACGTATTTTTGGGTGATGCAAAGTCTAGGTTGTAGTAGGTTGGAGCAAAGCTCCAGTTGGGGAAGAAGACCTACTTTGGGGGTGATTTCCTCCTCTCTTGAGACCCTAGCACACCTCCACATGACCCCAACAAGTTGCCAATTCATCCCCCAAGGGTTTTGGTGGGTTATTTATAGAGGTAAGGTTGAATCTAGAGTCCTAATGTGGCTAGGATTTAAGGTGACGAATTCTACTATTTCCTTCCGTTTTCTGAGATTTCCTAGCTCAATTGGAGTTGGGAAAGGTTTTGAAACATCCTCCATGATAAGTTTCGGTTTTGGACCAATTTAGAAACCCAATAAGTTGGTTCTAACCCTATTTAGCCTTCTTAACTTAAGCCTAAATAAGTAGTACAAATTTTTGGGATTTATTCTCAATTGATTTGTTTCTTGGCCCAAAAGAGTTCAATTGGGTCAAATGTCATTATGGGGTGTTGGTAATCATCATTGAGATATGACTATGATTTTTATTTAATTTTTGGATCAATTTTTATACATGTGATAATAGATTTTTGGCTTATCTTTAGTTTACGGCAATGTCATAATTTGTCTTAAAGTTAGCCCAAAAGATTTTTCTTGACCCAAATTTCATTATGGATCATTGGAAATATTATCTGGAGTCCAAATATGATTTGTTTTTCATTTTTAGATGTGTTTTCACACATGTTATAATAGCGTTCCTGTTGTAAGGCCCTCGAAATTCCGTCGCATTATTTGTATTTATGTGTGTATCTTTGTGCTTGTGTATGTATGTACATATTTACGTACGTATTAATTAGTACAAGTACGTGTGCATGTGTTTATATTAAATATAGATAATGTATGTATTGCATGGTGATAGTATGGATATAATACCGTATACATATTGCATGTATACGCATGGTATGCATGGTCTGCATATTTTAGAGTTCTGGCTGAAGGCCATCTTGGCGTCAACCACAGGCCGTTGAGCTGGTGTCAGCGTCCAGACATGGACGCCAACACTAATCCTGGCGTCCAGCGATATGGACACCAATCTCTCTGGCCTGCATGCGCAGCAGAGCTGCAATCTTCTAAAACAAGAAAGCCAACCATTGGGGGACTGTCCCCAACGGCTCTGAAGGCTGTCAAGTCACCTGGTGAGTGGGAGAGAGACTCCCCTTATGTCTGAACCCGAAATGGCCTCTTCCCACTCCTCTCTTGACCCTTGCAAGAGGAGAAAAAGAGAGAAGAAAACCCTAGGAGAAAACTGTGAGAAACCCCATCCTTGCCACCCAAAAATCCACACTTCTGAAGCTTGATCTGGCATTCCACTGCTTCAAGGAGGTTGCTAGATCGACGAGGAGGCTTCCCGACCTCGGCTTGCTGTGGATCTCGCTCAAGAAACCCGGAGGAGAGTTCATTTGGAGGCTTCTTGGGACTGCCAAGGAGGCTTCACAAACACCCTAGACCCTTTGGAGGAATTTTTAAAAAGGCAAGTGTAACGACCCTCTTCATACCGGTACGATTATACCAATCCCCATCGGTATAAAGGGCGTCGTCACAGTGGGACATGTACCCAACACTAGTCGATAGGTTGATATGTACCTGGATAGCAATAGAGTACAGCGGAATAAAATAATCAACTCAACTCTTACCCATCACTAACACACATTCCACAATCTAAATAGCGAAATTGAAAGACAATGTCCACCTTAATACAAGATAAAAGAACTACATTGTCCAAATATTGTCCATACAATAATCCTTTTCGTGCTAGGAAAAAAAGAAAGTACAACTAGTAATAGCTCCACAAAATAGTCTTCTAATGACGATCCTCACCAGCTTCCTTCTAGAAAAAGATACATGTCACCTGTACCCGAGCAAGAGTGATTCCAAGACTCAGCAAGCAACCAAAGTCTTAACTTAAACATGTCACACTCACAATATGGCATTAACATTAAAGAGATGCACACTATCATCAAATCACGAAGGTACTCATGGTCCTTACTCTCACTAGCAAGACATATTATCTTCACAGGAGCATGCTTAGTCTACCATAATTCTATTCTAAATCATGAGCATTACATCATACACATGCACTTATTTTATACACTTAACATGTAGCATGATTCGTCCACACCTTCTTTTAACCCATATATTTCTACTACTAGAGCATACAATTGAGCGTAAAGAAAAGAACAAGCTAGCACGATGACTACTTGCTTTTCACATGACCTTTTTGTATTTATTTATACAATTTGCTTGCTGTTTTAACATAATAAAATCACATGCACATGGTTCACATTTGTAGCATGACTTGAAGGTAAAAACATGGTGAAACCATTTAGCAATCCATGAGCACTTAAGTATAAAACTTTTATACTATTGAGCCTTCCAACTAACATGGAATCCAAATATTTTTCATGCATTTGCCATATTCATAATCAACCTTTTGCAAACGTGAAAATCCTATTACATGCTCACTACCATTTCATTCACGTGAGAGTTATATATATATACAATTCATCACAACATGATAGCAATTAACGTGAGATTATCATATGTTTGAAAGGAAGTTCCTAATATGGATTCTACTCATTCTTACACATGTGAAACATCGTTTTGCATACATTTAGGTTGCTATTTGGATATGCATTTAACACTTTCATGCCATATATCATAAGTTCACAACTTAACACATTTATCCCACATGATTGCACACTTACTCATTCACATTGTTCACTTTTACACATTTGACATGTACACATGTTCACACTTACACAATCTACTCGTTTCCACATCATTTACTCTTCCACTTTCACTTATCACATATCACATCGATTGCACTTACCACGTGCGTCATGGGCACTTACCACGTGCCATATTCACATATTTCACACTTTATTCATTCTTTCATTGGTTAATCGATTTGCCATGACACATAGTCCTAACCACCAGTAGAGGACACTAACAAATAACACAACTCATTCTCATACTCTTTTCACAACACATAACACGACTCATAATCACATACCCACCACCTAGGCAATACAGTGTGAATCTTGGTAACTGCGCAGACCGGGAGAAGCCCTCTCCACCCTATCCAGTGGTACTTGTCCACCTCCGGGGTTTTCCCAATGCCTTTGGGACAAACTTATATCACATGGAGCCTTCTATAGGGACTTTTCTATATACGGCTCCCGATGCCTCTAGGTAGCAGTGTCACATAGGCACACTTTTACACTTTACTCATGCCGAGTTTTAACACGTATTTTACACATAACACTCACATCTCCCTCATTTTCTCATGCACAACGTGACTCTGTTTTTTCTCCTAACCATGCTACTACAGATTTCAGGAGTTTAACACAGTAAATGCACTAATCAGGTTGGGTTTAAGCAATAACTAACCACATTACGATAACATACGTAGATTATTACATTTCACATGAAAAACACATAACTCTTTATATACTGGTCCAAATGTTCTGAAATTTTAACCACATGCTATTTTTGGGTTCAAGATCATACCCTCAATTTTTCAATTTTTCTGAGCTAAATAAAATTACAGAAAATCAAACATCTATTTTACATGCTATTTGAAATCCCTATTAGCATGGAAACCTAGCATAAGCATTTGATTTAACATGCCTCAGCCCTGACCTGACATGCCTGTATTTACATGACATTCTACCCGTATTTATTGCACAAAGCACGATTTACTAGAGATTTAATAGTCCTACACATATTCTCTATTTTCCAAAACATAAACTCTAACAAATCATATAAACATGGGAAAATCATAGAAATTGCAGGGGATGACTGATGCATGCATACATGGCTCACAACATTTAGCACTTTCCGACCCTCTCTAATCATCCAAACAGTGAATCAAGAAGGTTATTATCTTAACATACATGCATTTTCACAAAACAATTAAATTGCATTACTCATACCATGCTCAATAACCCATCCACACACCACAATAATATCTTACATAACGTATAGGGTTTACAATATATCCTCATCGCGAGAAACCCATCGAAAATAGTCATTTAGAGGAGAAAACAGTTAACGTTCTGTCCTAACGAACTCCAGCGTCAATGTCTAGCCGTTTACAGGGTTGACGGCATTATCGCATGCCGTTAACAGATGCACTTGACGGCAAGTCTCTTGCCGTCAAGTTCCTGTCTGTGTAAGAACACAGACCGAGCTTGGAAAAAGATTCAGAATAGGGGCTCCAGGACACGAATTAAAATCCACAAAAATTCCTGAGACTTAGGGGACATATCTAGGCTCAAGACCTAGGGTTTTACTTGCCTGAAGAAAAACTTCTAAACGGATCAAAATAGCCGATGAAGCTCTCCTTGGCTCTTGCCAAGAAGCCTCCAGAAATCCTTTGCTCCGGGTTCCAGGGGGTTGCAAGGTGCAGTCCAACGCCGGGAAGCCTTCTCCTATGCTTGACTTCCTCCTTGTCGAAGAAGATCACCGGATCCAAGCCTCAAACGCCGGATCTGAGCTCTCAAGGTCAGTCCCTCATCTCTTCTCTCAGCTAGGGTTTCCTTTTAGAAAATGCCAAGGGAGTCCTCTAGGTTGCAAAGAGAGGTGTTTTATAGAATAAGGGCAAGAGGGATCGTGCAGGGGCTGAAGGGACAAGAGAGACGTTGGGAAGACACCTCCCCAATCAGAGGCCTGGCCCAATGAGTGTTCTCTGCGCTCTGCAGAGCACAGAAAATTATGGATATTGACGTCCACATCCCTGGACGGCTACATAGGGTGGCGTCCGTCGATATGGACGCTGACATAACATGGGCGTCCATGTATGTTGACGCCAAGACACTCTTCTGCCAGAACTTAAAATCATGCAGAACCATGCTTAACCCCACTCTACATGCACATGAAATCTATGTAGTATAGTGTATACACCACTACACCACGTAAATATCCAATAATTACTACTTATCCTACACATACATACATAGGTACATTTAAGATAACAACGCCCATGAATATCTTCATACGCATACAAAGTATACGGTATAACATGTATATTACTACACCAGGCAATCAATAGTTTATACCTAGGCATACACAAGCATACATGATACACTAAATGAGATGTACGTAGATATCTACCTACATACACACTTGATTGGCATATATATAGTATACACACACGGTGTGTAGCACCCTTGTGTAGTGTGTACATTATGCTTGAAATAGATGGATACAACATGCGAACCGATAATTAGATTAACTTGCACACTTTCCTAACATTGCTTAAGTACTATATGCATAATTTAGCCGATTGACTATCCTCACCTAATTATCATGAAATACATGTATGTTATTCATGAGGAGTATAGAATTCCAATATAACTAAATACACCTACCATGCTTGAACTCTTTATGTACATGCAATGTACGAAGTACAATGTACGCATTAACTAACCATGCCATGAAACAATGAACCATGTTTACAATTAACATACCATGCATAATAATACACCAAGGTGGTATGCATGTAGAATTAGGTATACAATTGTCACACGCATAGATAACATACATACCTACATACACATATGTACTTCATATGCTCTCATACAAAATTCCATGAATAGGTAGTATAGGATATTCTTCAATTTTAGAAAATACATACATAATATTACTCAACCATTCTAAGTCTAAGATTCTTGGAAAAGAAAAGAGAACATTCATATACTTCTTAATTTAGCTATTGCTCACTCTACGCGAATAGACGTATTATATACAATATATATATATGATATAGATATATGCTCACGCTCAAGAGAAGGATAAAACTTATAGTAGGCACAATGAACTACGCATGCTATGCACACAACAAGCGAACTCCCAACACACCATTCATATACATACTTATATAAAGAGAATAAATTCGGGGTCTAACAGCAAGTGACCTATCCATGATGTTCCCTAGTGTTAGGTCGTCTTTCTATTCATTTTATGGATTTTTCCTCGAATCCTAGACCCTCCCATTCACCTAAGTTTGAGAGCTCGGGTCTGTGTTTCTGCACAGACCTGCATTGACGGCAAGGTCAACGGACGCCGATATCATGCTTGGCGTCCATCGACCATGCCGCTGACCCTGAGTCAGCGGCCAGAGACCGCCGCCAAGTTCTTCTGGACAGAACAGTGAACTGTTCTGCCCTTCCTATACTCTAATTTCGGTATGGTTCCGTGATGAGGATATATGGTAATCCTATACACTATGTATATTGTCAATTGTGGTGTGTGGATGAATGTGATGTGTGATGGTGAATGTAGGAAAGTTGTATCCCTTAAACTTGTAAGCATGACGTGTTGATGATCTTGCCAAATTTATGTTTCATGAGTAGGATTAGTCTGAATGCCTTGGTTTTGTCAGTTCATGAAGATTAGTAGATCAGTAGATGTATGCCCAATTTTTGGTAAATTGTTCATGCTTGTATAGATTGCAAATAAATTCGGTTCGGTAAATTGAAAGACATGCAAGAATGGTTTGTGGTGATCGATTTGCGATTGTATGATTTAGGATAGTTATGTATTCTCAAATCATGCACATAATGGTAATCCATGTTCAAACAGTAAATGGCAAATTGCATTATGTGTTAATTCCATGTAACTTAAATTGTGAATGTCATGCAAAATAGTGTTTGATTTTCTGTAAATTCTATTTAGCTCAGAAAAATCTGAAAATTGAGTGTATGATCTAGAACCCGAAAATAGCATGTGGTTAAATTTCAAGTCATTTGGACCAGTAAATAAGAAGTTATGTATTTTCATGTGAATGTGATAATCTACGTATATTATCGTAATGTGGTCAGTTATTGTCTAAACCCAACTTGATTAGTGAAATTTACTGTGTGTTAAACTCCTGAAATCTGTAGTGCCATGTCAGAAAACAGAGATATTCATGTGAGTGAGAGAGTGAATGAGATGAAAGTGTGAAGTGTAAACCATGTGTAAAATGGTAAAATGTGTAATGTGTAACTGTGCCAATGTGACACTGCTTCGTAGAGGGCAGTGGAGCTGTATCAGGAAAAGTCCCCCTGAGAAAGTTCAATGTGTAAGTGACCCTAAGGGCATTAGGGGGAAATCCTGGAGGTGGACAAGTACCACTGGTTAGGGTGGAGACTTGTTCTCCCGTCTGCGCAGTCCAAGAGTCGCCATTGGAATGCCTAGATGGCGTCTATGTGTAATGTGATGTGTATATGTCCTTCTTTGTGGTTTGGACTATGTGTCACGGCACCTAAAATGTGTAATGTGTAATGTGTAATGTGTATGTGTTCATGTGTAATGTGTAAGTGAACAGTGTGAAATGTGTATGTGTAAGTGCAACTATGTGAAAGAGAAAACTTGTGTAAAGAAATGTGAAATTCTAAATGTGAAATATGTTGTTGAAACCCATGTGAGACAAATCTGAAATCATGTGAATCAGTAAATTCATGTTATTATCACCATGTTTATATGTGCAAAGATGCCTAGAATCCATGTTAGGGATAATTGGTAAACACGTGTACAAGATAGCGTGATGGTTGTTCACATGATATGTTTTTACGCAATATTGTAGCTCTCATGTGTAGGTTTCAGCCATGAAACCATGTGAATCAAACAACTTAAAGCATGTGAAACGTTTATGTATGTGTTTAAAGACATGTAAGATCCATGCTAGTCGTGTTTTCCTTTCATGTATGTACAATGTTCATGTTGGTAGCTCTCATGTCTTGGTTCTTTAAGGACAATGTTTCATGAGTAATTGAATAGAGAGCATGTGATAGGTAAATTTTATTTCTTAGAAATCTGAAAACATGATCCATGTTAAAATTGTAAAACTTTCATGATAGGTTGAAACCTTGAAATGACTAGCATGCCATGTTTTGAAATTGTAAATGTGCATGTAGAACCCCTATGACTTATACGTGTATGTTATGAGTAGTGTTGCTTGCTGAGTCTTGGACTCACTCCTTGCTTCGGCGTACAGGTGTAGTTGGTGACGTGGCACCGTTTGAGGAGACGGTGGAGACGGACTCCGAGCGCGGAGACTAGTTTTTTGGAGTTTCTTTGTGACTTGCGCATTTCATAGTATGTAATTTGAACAATGTATTAGAGTTATCATGAAAGAATGTAAAAGTGTGGACTTTATGTATTTAAATTTCAGCAGTTTAAATTATGTGAACTTTTAGTTCTTATTGTTAATTGCAAACTTCATGTATGTTAAATGTGGATGATGAATGAATGAGACAGATGTCTTTTACTTCCGCTACTCTGTTGTATATTCGCGTGTATCTCAGCTGTATGTATCGTTTGGGTAAATGTCCCACTGTGAGGACTCTCGCTATACCGACGTGGGTTGGTATAACCGTACCGGTATAATGAGGGCCGTCACAGAGATTGGTATCAGAGCGACCGTTGAGATTGCACATGAATATACCTAAGTCATCATCCCCATTGCATGCTAAGTATGTCCACATGTGTAGAAAACACTAATAAGAAGTGAAAGATAGATAAGAAATGGTTAGAAAACTTAATAACCTAGCTCTAATGCTGGCTGAAATTTATTACAGCCATGGCTTCGAGAGGTAGGCGTGGTGGAGCGTCGGCCCGTGAGGACGAGCCGCGACGTGATGAGCGGCGGAGCAACAGGCCCCGGCACCGCGAGGCCCTGTACTTCCCCCACCGCCGCCTGTGGACTACGGAGTATTCATGCAAGGTCTGGTGCAAGCCATGCAGACGCAGGCTCATACCCAGGCAGCACTCCAGGCCCAGTTGGAGGCCCAGGTAGAATAATGAAACAACTAGTAGCTTGCTATTTAAATTGCATGATATTGTGTTTATCGTATATTGTTATTGTTTAATGTAGCAGGCTCAGGCACCAGCTCAGGACCATGGTGGACCATCCATCATGGAGCGATTCAAGAGGATGACCCCACCCTCTTTTAAGGGGGAGAGTGATCCACTAATGGCAGAAAGCTGGTTAAGGGAGACAGAAAATCTTCCGAGCTATCAGGTGTCCTGATGAGGATAAGGTGACATTAGCCACCTACATGCTACAGGTATGTTTTAGTTTATGCTTGTATGTTGTTGTCAAGTTAGAATTTGTTAGTTGGTGCTTATGAAGGTGTATTGCAGGAGAGAGCGGATGTATGGTGGTCCTCCCTACTGCGTACACGCTTTGAGGACGGAGCAGTAGACGTGCGTGGGACGCGTTCGTGAGGCTCTTTCGAGCCAAGTTCGTCCCAGAGCATATCCAGGACAGATGGAGCAAGAATTCCTTTCCCTGACGCAAGGATCAATGACCGTCCTGGAATACGAGGCAAGGTTTTCTGAACTTTCTAAATATGCACCGCATATCGTCGAGGATGAGCGCAGGAAGACGACGAAATTCGTGATGGGTCTCAAACCATCACTGAGGACGAGACTCGTGGCGTTTGACCACCGCACACGCTAGACGAGGCCCTCAGCGCTGCCTGCAGACAGGAGGGAGAAATGGAGCAATATCTGGAGGAAAATAAGGCTTCGCAGAAGAGGCCGGCAGCGACATTCCAGCGCAGGATAGAAGAAACGGTGTACCAGACACCGCAGAAACCAGTGGCAGTCAGCAACTCTCAGTACCTTCTGTACGTTCCCCTGGTGTGAGAGAGTGTCCCCACTGCGGAAGACCCATGGTGGTTCCGAGTGTTGGTTAGTAGCGGGTAGATGCTTGAAGTGTGGAGCAGCGACCACGATCAAAGATTGCCCAAGACTTCAGCAGGAGCTCAGCGTGGAGCGCCATACCAGCAGTAGCGGCAGCCGCGCCAGCTACAGGAAGACCAGGAAGGCCTCGAGCCCCAGCTCGAGTGTTTGCTTTAGCTCGCGAGGACGCCGAGCAGGCGGAGCATGTCACCGAAGGTACGGTTTTGCTTTTCGGTGTGCACGCTCGGGTTTTTGTTTGATACGGGTGCTACTCACTCGTTCATTTCCGAGCGGTTCGCTAGGCAGTTAGCCCTAGAGTCAGGCATAGAGTCTGAGGAGTTAGAGGTCCTTTGTCTGTGCACACCCCTGCGGGTACGGTATCGACTAGGAAGTGCATTCCGTCGTTACCTGTGTGCATTGAGGATAGATTCCTAGATGGGTGTTTCTTCTTGCTAAAGATGAAGGACTATGATTGTATTCTTGGTCTGGATTGGCTAGAGGAGCACTATGCGTTAGTGGATTGTCGTCGGAAGAGGATTGTTTTCCGCATTCCTGGTGAGGACGAGTTCTCTCATCCTTGCCAAAGAACTTAGCGGAAAGTTAGTTATCTCTGCCATGAAGGCGATGCGCATGGTGAACAAGGGTTGTGACGCATTTCTTGCCAGCGTTATGCTAGTACCCGATGCTAGTTCGTCACTGACTCTCGCAGAGATCGATGTGGTGCAGGATTTTCCAGATGTCTTTCCCGATGACTTGTCTGGATTGCCACCGGATAGGGAGATAGAGTTCACTATAGAGTTGCTTCCAGGCACCTCTCCTATCTCGAAGGCCCCATATCGGATGGCACCTGCAGAGTTAGCCGAGTTGAGGAAGCAATTGCAAGAATTGCTCGATAAGGGATTTATTCGCCCTAGTGTTTCCCCTTGGGGCGCACCTGTATTATTCGTTAAGAAGAAAGACGGGTCACTTCGGTTGTGCATTGATTACAGAAAGTAAACCAAGTGACTGTGAAGAACAGGTATCCCTTACCTCGGATTGATGATCTGTTTGACCAGTTGCGAGAGGCATCAGTCTTTTCCAAGATTGACTTGCGATCTGGTTATCATCAGTGAGAATTCGGAGTGAGGATGTGTCCAAGACGGCATTTAGAATCCGTTATGGACATTATGAGTTCTTGGTCCTTCCTTTCGGATTGACCAACGCCCCTACAGCGTTCATGGACCTCATGAACCGGGTGTTTAGTCCGTATTTAGATAGCTTTGTCGTAGGGTTTATTGATGACGTGTTGGTCTATTCTCCGGATGAGGCCACACATCGTCAGCATTTGAGGTTAGTCTTAGAGGTTCTCCGTGAGCACAAGCTGTATGCGAAGTACAGCAAGTGCGAGTTCTGGTTGCGCGAGGTTCACTTTCTCGGGCATGTTATCTCCAGCGCTGGTGTAGCGGGTTACTATCGGCGATTCATTGAGGGTTTCTCATCCATTGCCGCCCCTTTGACAAAGCTGACCAGAAAGGGTGAGAAGTTCGTATGGTCTGAGGCATGTGAGCGTAGCTTTCAGCTGTTGAAGGCTAAGCTTACTTCTGCTCCGGTATTGGTATTGCCTAGTGGTCTAGAGGGCTTTGCCATCTATACGGATGCGTCTCGAATCGGGTTAGGCTGTGTACTCATGCAGCGAGAGGGGTAGTGGCTATGCTTCTCGACAGTTGAAGGAGCATGAGAGGAACTATCCGACTCATGATTTGGAGCTCGCAGCTGTGGTTCATGCACTAAAGATCTGGGGCACTATCTTTATGGTGTCAGATTTGAGGTGTTTACCGACCACAAGAGCTTGAGGTATCTTTTCTCCCAAAAGGAATTAAACCTGAGGCAGAGAGATGGATTGAGTTCTTGAAGGACTATGACTTCGACCTTCAGTATCATCCTGGAAAGGCGAATGTCGTAGCGGTGCTCTTAGTAGAAGGAGGTCTTCGCTCCAGCAGGATTGGAAGATGTTGGAGGATGCAGCGTGCTCTATGACCGAGTTAGAGCCATCGTTGTGTCAGGCTTTTGTAGCTCAGCTATCCCTTAGATCCTCAGTCTTGGATGAGGTGATTGAGCAGCAGAAAGCCGACCCTAGATTGTTAGAGTTAGTGGGTAAGGCGGGCATTGCTCGTGATGAGGACGGTGTGATTAGATTTCAGCACCGTGTTTGTGTCCCCGTTGTAGTAGATGTCCGTGAGCATGTGTTAGCGGAGGCTCATAGATCGCGATTCTCTATTCATCCGGGTAACACTAAGATGTATCAAGACCTGAAGAGTCATTTTGGTGGTCCGGCATGAAGAAGGATGTTGCGGATTATGTGTCTAGATGCCTAGTATGTCAGCAAGTGAAAGCCGAGCGGCAGCGACCATCCGGCCTTATGCAGATGATGGATATCCCCGTATGGAAGTGGGAAGCTGTCACTATGGATTTCGTATCGGGTTTGCCTCGATCTAGAAGGGGCAATGACTCGATTTGGGTAGTTGTAGATAGATTCTCGAAGACTGCTCATTTCTTGCCTATGAAGAAGAAGCAGTCAGTAGAGAGTTTAGCTAGACTGTATGTAGCGGTATCATTAGATTGCATGGTGTGCCGAAGTCGATCATTTCGGATCGAGATCCGAGATTTACTTCGAGATTGTGGAAGGGTCTTCAGGATGCGTTAGGTTCGGAGCTAAGCTCAGTTCGGCGTTTCATCCCCAGACCTATGGACAGTCCGAGAGGACTATCCAGACGCTCGAGGATATGTTGAGAGCGTGTGTTCTGGATTGGAAGGATGTGGGAGCGTCATTTACCTCTTGTGGAGTTCGCATACAACAATAGATTCATGCTAGTATTGGTATGGCTCCATTCGAGGCGTTGTATGGTAGGCCCTGCAGATCTCCTTTATGTTGGGAGGAGACTGGTGATAGGCAGCTGATCGGACCGGAGTTAGTTCAGGAAACTTCGGATAAGATTCAGCTTATCAGGAAAAGGCTTGTTGCGGCACAGGATAGGCAGAAGAGTTATGCTGACAACAGGAGAAAAGATTTGGAGTTCGAGGTTAGCGATCATGTCTTCTTGAAGATATCGCCTACTCGAGGTGTTGTCAGATTTGGCAGGCATAGCAAGCTAAGCCCAGATTCATTGGCCCATATGAGATTCTCAGACGTTTGGGCAGCGTGGTATGAGCTAGCATTACCCCCAGCTTTGGCTAGCGTTCACCCTGTATTCCACGTATCTATGCTCAGGAAGTATGTCCGAGATCCGTCTCATGTGATTAGTCATGAGCCAGTGGAGATCCAGCCAGATCTTTCGTATGTCGAGCAACCAGTAGCCATTCTTGACCGGAAGGTTCAGCATCTCCGGAACAAGAGTATTGCGTCGGTGAAGGTTCTATGGCGGAACTTCTCACGTGAGGAGGCTACGTGGGAGCTTGAGGATGCGATGAAGAATAAAATATCCCCTTTTGTTTGAGTAGTGTCGTTCTAACTTCGAGGACGAAGTTTCCTAAGGGGGAGAGGGTGTAAGGCCCTCGAAATTCCGTCGCATTATTTGTATTTATGTGTGTATCTTTGTGCTTGTGTATGTATGTACATATTTACGTACGTATTAATTAGTACAAGTACGTGTGCATGTGTTTATATTAAATATAGATATGTATGTATTGCATGGTGATAGTATGGATATAATATGTATACATATTGCATGTATATATGCATGGTATGCATGGTTTCTGCATAGTTTAGAGTTCTGGCCGAAGGCCATCTTGGCGTCAACCACAGGCCGTTGAGCTGGTGTCAGCGTCCAGACATGGACGCCAACACTAATCCTGGATCCAGCGATATGGACGCCAATCTCTCTGGCCTGCATGCGCAGCAGAGCTGCAAGCTTCTGAAACAAGAAAGCCAACTATTGGGGATTGTCCCCAATGGCTCTGAAGGCTGTCAAGTCACCTGGTGAGTGGGAGAGAGACTCCCCTTATGTCTGAACCCGAAATGGCCTCTTCCCACTCCTCTCTTGACCTTGCAAGAGGAGAAAAAGAGAGAAGAAAACCCTAGGAGAAACTGTGAGAAACCCCATCCTTGCCACCCAAAAATCCACACTTCTGAAGCTTGATCCGGCTTCCACTGCTTCAAGGAGGTTGCTGGATCGACGAGGAAGGCTCCCCGACCTCGGCTTGCTGTGGATCTCGCTCAAGAAACCGGAGGAGAGTTCATTTGGAGGCTTCTTGGACTGCCAAGGAGGGCTTCACCAACACCCTAGACCCTTTGGAGGAATTTTTAAAAAGGCAAGTGACCTATCCATGATGTTCCCGTATGTGTCTAGGTCGTTTCTATCTTTTATATGATTTTTCCTCGAGTCCTAGACCCTCCCATTCACCAAGTTTGAGAGCTCGGGTCTGTGTTTCTGCACAGACCTGCATTGACGGCAAGGTCAACGGACGCCGATATCATGCTTGGCGCCATCGACCATGCGCTGACCCTGAGTCAGCGGCCAGAGACCGCCGCCAAGTTCTTCTGGACAGAACAGTGAACTGTTCTGCCCTTCCTATACTCTAATTTCGGTATGGTTTCCGTGATGAGGATATATGGTAATCCTATACACTATGTATATTGTCAATTGTGGTGTGTGGTGAATGTGATGTGTGATGGTGAATGTAGGAAAGTGTATCCCTTAAACTTGTAAGCATGACGTGTTGATGATCTTGCCAAATTTATGTTTCATGAGTAGGATATTTCTGAATGCCTTGGTTTTGTCAGTTCATGAAGATTAGTAGATCAGTAGATGTATGCCCAATTTTTGGTAAATTGTTCATGCTTGTATAGATTGCAAATAAATTCGGTTCGGTAAATTGAAAGACATGCAAGAATGGTTTGTGGTGATCGATTTGGATTGTATGATTTAGGATAGTTATGTATTCTCAAATCATGCACATAATGGTAATCCATGTTCAAACAGTAAATGGCAAATTGCATGATGTGTTAAATCCATGTAACTTAAATTGTGAATGTCATGCAAAATAAGTGTTTGATTTTCTGTAAATTCTATTTAGCTCAGAAAAATCTGAAAATTTGAGTGTATGATCTAGAACCCGAAAATAGCATGTGGGTTAAAATTTCAAGTCATTGGACCAGTAAATAAGAAGTTATGTATTTTCATGTGAAATGATAATCTACGTATATTATCGTAATGTGGTCAGTTATTGTCAAACCCAACTTGATTAGTGAAAATTACTGTGTGTTAAACTCCTGAAATCTGTAGTGCCATGTCAGGAAACAGAGATATTCATGTGAGTGAGAGAGTGAATGAGATGAAAAGTGTGAAGTGTTGTAAAATGGTAAAATGTGTAATGTGTAACTGTGCCAATGTGACACTGCTTCCGCAGAGGGCAGTGGAGTTGTATCAGGGAAAAGTCCCCCTGAGAAAGTTCAATGTGTAAGTGACCCTAAGGGCATTAGGGGGAAATCCTGGAGGTGGACAAGTACCACTGGTTAGGGTGGAGACTTGTTCTCCCAGTCTGCGCAGTCCAAGAGTCGCCATTGGAATGCCTAGATGGCGTCTATGTGTAATGTGATGTGTATATGTCCTTCTTTGGTGGTTTGGACTATGTGTCACGGCACCTAAAATGTGTAATGTGTAATGTGTAATGTGTATGTGTTCATGTGTAAATGTGTAAGTGAACAAGTGTGAAATGTGTATGTGTGAAATGCAACTATGTGAAAGAGAAAACTTGTGTAAAGAAAATGTGAAATTCTAAATGTGAGAATATGTTGTTGAAACCCATGTGAGACAAATCTGAAATCATGTGAATCAGTAAATTCATGTTATTATCACCATGTTTATATGTGCAAAGATGCCTAGAATCCATGTTAGGGATAATTGGTAACACGGGTACAAGATAGCGTGATGGGGTTGTTCACATGATATGTTTTACGCAATATTGTAGCTCTCATGTGTAGGTTTTCAGCCATGAAACCACGTGAAATCAACAACTTAAAGCATGTGAAAGCGTTTATGTATGTGTTTAAGACATGTAAGATCCATGCTAGTCGTGTTTTCCTTTCATGTATGTACAATGTTCATGTTGGTAGCTCTCATGTCTTGGTTCTTTAAGGACAAGTTTCATGAGTAAATTGAATAGAGAGCATGTGATAGGTAAATTATTTCTTAGAAATCTGAAAACATGATCATGTGTAAAATTGTAAAACTTTCATGATAGGTTGAAACCTTGAAATGACTAGCATGCCATGTTTTGAAAATGTAAATGTGCATGTAGAACCCCTATGACTTATACGTGTATGTTATGAGTAGTGTTGCTTGTTGAGTCTTTGGACTCACTCCTTGCTTCGGCGTACAGGTGTAGTTGGTGACGTGGCACCGTTGGAGGAGACGGTGGAGACGGACTCCGAGCGGAGACTAGTTTTTGGAGTTTCTTTGTGACTTGCGCATTTCATAGTATGTAATTTGAACAATGTATTAGAGTTATCATGAAAAGAATGTAAAAGTGTGGACTTTATGTATTTAAATTTCAGCAGTTAAATTATGTGAACTTTTAGTTCTTTAGTGTTAATTGCAAACTTCATGTATTAAATGTGGATGATGAATGAATGGAGACAGTTGTCTTTTACTTCCGCTACTCTGTTGTATATTCGCGTATCTCAGTTGTATGTATCGTTTGGGTAAATGTCCCACTGTGAGGACTCTCGCTATACCGACGTGGGTTGGTATAACCGTACCGGTATAATGAGGGCCGTCAACACCTGTAGTCATGTAGTGGACGGGCATTATTTATTCAAGTCTCATTGTGGACTATTAATTAAACTATTATCTTCATATAGATATTACATTTTATTATTTCAAATTTCTAAGGTGTTACACCTTCCCCCACTTAAGAGAATTCGGTCCCCAAATTCATAGACATGATATACGTATGAAGGGGAGACTTACTTGTAAATAACTCCATAAACTTCCTTCTCATTGATTCTTCTGCTCCCATGTTGTCTCTTGCTCTAGGCATTCCCACCATTGGATTTTGACCATAGGAATGACTTTATTTCTTAATTGGCGCACCTCCCGATCAAGTATCCTGAGTGGCCTTTGTTCATACGTCAAGTTCTTTTGTACAACTAGGTCGTCATGATGGATGATGTGATAAGGGTCATAGACATACTTCCTCAGTATAGATATATGGAATACATCATGCACTCTCTCAAGTTGTGGAGGCAAAGCAAGACAATAGACTATTTTGCCAACCATTTCCATAATTTCAAAAGGACTAATAAATCTTGTGCTAAGCTTGCCTTTAATGCCAAATCTCCTAATTCCATGATTTGGAGAAACTTTTAAGAACATATGGTCCCCAACTTGAAATTTCAAATCTCTCCTTCTTGTGTCAGCATAACTCTTCTATCTTGTTCGAGCAACAACTAACATTTCTCTGATGATCGTTACATTTTCTATGGTGCTTCAAACTAACTTAGGACCCAAGACTTGTTTTTCATCAACTTTACTCCAACAATTTGGTGATCGACTGCTTCTTCCATAAAGTGCCTCAAACGGTGTCATTTGAATGCTAGCTTGGTAGCCATTGTTGTAGGCAAACTCGATCAAGGGTAGGTGTTCATGCCAGTTTCCACTAAAGTCTATTATGCAGGCTCTGAGCATATCTTCTATTATCTAATTTGTTATTTCTGTTTGACCGTCCGTCTTAGGATGGAAAGTAGTGCTAAAATTTAGTCTACTCCCTAAGGCATTATGTAATCTTCCAGAAATGAGATGTAAACCTTAGATCTTGGTCAGACATGATGGATACTAGAATGCTATGTAATCTACCAATCTCCTTGATGTATAAAGCTGCCAAAACATCAACTATCCACTGGCTTTTAATTGATAGGAAATGAGCAGACTTAGTTAAACAGTCAATGATAACCCAAATTCCATCAAACCTACTTCTTGATTTAGGCAATCCCATTATAAAATCTATCCCAATTTGTTCCCATTTCCATTCTAGTATTTTTAGTGGTTTAAGCTTTCCCATGGGTTTGAGGTGTTCAACTTTTACTTGCTTAACTTCTTGATTTAGGCTACTATCGCCGGTTTATCAAGGACTTCCTCCATAATAACCTCCTTCATTTCCGCATGATCAGGTATGTAGGTAAGACCTCAGAAGAATAATCTTCCATCCGCAGCAACAAAGAATTCTGGCCTTTGGTCAATATTTGACTTGATCTACATCAGTACTGAATCATTTTCCTGAATCTTTAAAATACCTTCATTCAATGTGCGATGTGATCTGGTGTTGGCGATCATGCTACCTTCTTTTTCCCATCTTAACATCAAGGTTCAATTTTGCCAACACTGTAACAAGTGTCATTCACCAATCATGAGGTTGGATAACATTGCCATGGTTTTCTTGCTTAGACAGTCTACCATAGTACTTGCTTTCCCAGGGTGGTATTAGATGGAGAATTCAAAGTCCTTCAAGTATTCCAACCACCTTCTCTGCTTCATATTCAACTATTTCTGAGAGAATAAGTATTTCAGGCTCTTATGATCTGAATATATTGTGAATTTCTCACCATACAACTAATGTTGCCATATCTTTAGAGCAAATATAACAACCGCAAGCTCTAGAGCATGTACATGATAATTATCTTCATGTAGCTTCAGTTGCCTAGAAGTATAGCAGATGACTTTCTCTCATTGCATAAGTACACAATCTAGGCCGATTTCAAAAGCATCCATGTAAACTTCAAAGCCCCCACCTTCCACAGGTAGGGCCAACATAGGTGCCATAGTCAAGTGCTCCTTTAATATCTGGAAACTCTCTTCACAGTCTGTTGACCATACAAAAGCATTCTCCTTCCTGGTCAGTTGAGTCATGAGAATAGCAATTTTGGAGAAGCCCTTGATAAACCGGCAATAGTAGCCTAGTAGACTAAGGAAACTCCTTACTTCTGATATAGTGGTTGGTCTCTCCCAGTTTCAAATATCTTCAAACTTAGAAGAATCTACAACGGTACCTTCCTTAGAGATAATGTGGCCAACGAATGAGACCTCATCTAGCAAGAACTCACATTTACTGAGTTTAGCACAGAGCTTGTGTTCCCTTGGCACTTGTAAAGTAATCTTCAAGTGTTTCCCATATTCTTTTTTGGACATGGAATAGATGAGGATGTCATTTATGAATATCACCACAAATTGATCTAGATAGAGCCTAAAGACATTGTTCATGAGTTGTATGAAGGCCGCTAGGGCATTTGTCAACCCAAAAGACATGACAACAAACTCATAGTGCTTGTGTCTACTCCGAAATGCCAACTTATGGATATCCTCATCTTTGCTCTTAGTTGATGGTAACCTGATCTCAAACCAATCTTGTAGAAAGACCATGCTCTAGGGCTGTCAATGGGCCGGGCTCGGGCTGGGCTATGAGTCCGGCCCAGGCCCGACTCATCAATATGCAAGTCCAAGTCCGACTCAAGCCTGAACAATGTCGGGCTAGGCTGGGTCGAGCCGAGCCCAATATTTTTAAAAAGGTTTCCCATTTAAAATTATGACAAAATTGAAGCAGTTTTTTTGAGTGAGATTCGAGTGTGTTATTTGGGACAGAGAATATCTTGGTGCAAATCATTGATTTGCATTACAACTAGTGTTGTAAATCCAATGAGAATTTGCCATCTCATGACATGGGCATATTATCCAACTCTAAAGAGTTGGGTGGTGCAGCCCCCTTTGGGTTTGCCATTTTGGTTTGCAACTAGTATACGAAGAATTGGTATGAAAGATGTAACGGGTAAAGGGGCGAAAACGCATGACCACAACCATAATCTCTCTCTCTCTCTCTCTCTCTCTCTCTCTCTCTCTCTCTCACCTTTGCAGCGGAATTACGTGAGTTGGATGGGCAGTGGGCAGCGGCGAAGATGAGCGAGGGGGGTTCCAAGAGAGCGAAGAGGGGAAAGAAGAAGAAGAGGGGCGGGAAGAAGGCTTCGCCAGAGCAGGCACTGGCCTCCAAGTGCGTCTTCGACTGGGCCTTTTCCTCCGATTCCCTTGCCTTCGCTCTAAGGTCTTCCGGAGACTGCGACGACGGCGACGGGTTCCTGCCGCTCAGGTCGGCGGCGCCGCGGGAGCAGCGGGTCGTGTTCGAGCTCCACGCTCACTCGACCCGCAGCGACGGTTACCTCTCGCCCGCGGCCCTTGTGCAGCGGGCTCATCGGAACGGGGTGAGCCCACACACTTGCGGTTCGCAAGATCTTATCCTAGACTTTTCCTGTTTGCCAGGTTGCCTCAATCGAGTTCTTCTCCTTTTTGGTCGTCTCTGTTCTCTCGCTTGGTTTGTGTCAATGCCGGCCCACCAATCCCTCTTCCTCCCCGCTTGTTATCTTCTTGTCTCCAATTTTTGATTGCTTTTGCCGATTCTTAGAGGATTTCCCATTCTACTTGTCTTCCTTCTTGTGGTCCTTGTTCTATTTCATGGCCACGTGCAATCTAGCCAGACTTCTGGGCCTTTGACGTGCATGTGTCCTTGTTTAGCACTTTTACATTTTGAATTTTTCTCACATTACCAAAATTTCTAAGCTTAGCTAGATAGAGAAAGTCTGCCGCACAGGATCAAGTAATCATCTTGTGAAGTAGGTGAGTTGTTTTTGTGAGGCAAGCATCATACTAGGGGAGGGGCATTGATGACTGGAAGGTGAGCTGCACTCTGTCAATGTTGGACATTGAAT
This sequence comes from Colocasia esculenta, assembly GCA_014218235.1. NCBI lineage: Eukaryota > Viridiplantae > Streptophyta > Magnoliopsida > Alismatales > Araceae > Colocasia > Colocasia esculenta. Next base: position 59,233,418 of record CM024758.1, on the reverse strand, counting down.
GTTTTGGCAAGAGACTTTGTGTGTGGATGTTAGATCGTAGAAGGTTATAAGGTGTTCACTTATGAGTGAAAAATGAATCTCATGGGAAGATTACTGGAGACTTCATTATGTTTGTCAGCCTGCCAATGAAACAGTAAATTCGATGACCTTTCAATTCAACAGAGGGCTTCTCATTTTGATACTTACTACTACAAATTGACCAGAGACATCTTGCTTTGCTATAAAAAAATGCATCTTTTGCAAAATTCAGCCTTCTATCTGTATTCTATTTCCGTAATAAGTCCAATAAAAATGACTGAAATTTGTACTTGGCTTATATGTCATTACTAAATAAAGTAAAGATGTATCTCTACAAAAAGGATCTTTGGCCTTTGCTACTCCCACTAGCTATTTTAGAAATTTATCTTTTCATAGAAAAACTACTACACCATGTGCTTGCATTATCTTTCTTCACCCTTGTTAGAATTCATCATCTCATCAAAGCAGAAAATATTGTATTCTTTTCTAATTGTATTCTTTTCTATGACCTATTCTATAATGCATTTCATGGAAAGCATAGTCTTTCCTTTGCTTTTATTGCTTCGAGAGTGCCTAAACGAAGTTTGTCTCAGATGTCATTGTGGAACCTTAGCAAAGGTCTCATAGGGAATTTTTTAGCTGTGTTTTGAATGCTATGAAAAGACTGTATTGAGAAGATTTGAAGAGTATGCTCAAATTCATGCCTGATGTATGGTTTGATGGTGAATCCAGGTCTTCCTTTGCTACCTACCATGTTTCTAAAAGTTGCTGGGATTATATCACATAAGACAACAAGAGATAATGGATAATCTATGAGAAAATGATCCTGATAGCATTAAAATTGATGAGATGTTGAACAACCTTTTTTTTGGATGATGGTTCTTGAACAACTTTCTTGGAGGAGTTCAAGATCAACCGGAGTCCACAACCATAAAGTGATTTAAATTTAGAAAGGGGAAGCCTAACAAATGTCCACAAGAACAAGCCATGTGTTGGATACTCAGTGTCTTCTATATGGTTAACTCAGTTTCTATGTGAGTCATCTATTTCAGAACTTTTATCTATTGCATTTGTTGATCTCTGTGAAGTACATTCTCCTTTCATTCAGAAACTGCTTGTTGGCCCAATTTTCTCATGACTTGGGAGAGTTTGTGTTGTGTCCTGTGGTCTTGAGTTAGATTCCATCCATCAAAACCCACTGTTCATGTCACATTGGGAAACCTCATGATTTGTATTGCAATGAAAATGCTTGTTGTTAACCAATTCTCTACTTGATGCATAGCTAGAGATTTTTCAAACTATCTTAGTCTCCTGCAGTAGGCGAGCCAACAACCATTATACTGCTCTTTAGACGTTACCAACAGCTCAGATTGAGGTTTCCTTCAAAAAAGAAATAAAATCACCTCAGGGTGAGGTTAGGGTGGAATTTTCCTCTTCTGATGACACAAAGAAAAGGAAGAAAGACACCCTCTTGTCAACTTTCATCTTTAAACTTGTCTCTGGTATTGAAATAAATAACACACCCTGTGCAGGTTTGCTGTATTGTGCAAGGCTGCACTTAAGCAGTGCTGTGAAGCAGCTACAAACACAACTTACTTTTTATTTGCATAGGACTGTCTCCTCCCTCCTCATAAGGATCCATGTTATTGATTCTCATCCAGACAGCAGATCTATATTCCATAATTCCTTGCATGCATCTTTCGCTTTCCTCGAGTCTTTTACATGCTTGTGATAATTTTGACTCTAGTTTCAAAATTGTTAAGTTATGGATGAGATGGTTGCCCAGCTCTGATCTGAAGTTATCATTCACATTTTTAAAAGCAATTTTGTTTTTCTTGTCTACTATAGTCAGTTGATCAACGCTAGAATGTTAAAAACACCTTTATGTATACATGTGTATCATGGTTTCTTTAGGATCCCTATATAGAAATGGGACATTAGAGGTTCCCTGCGTGGCTGGTTTCTGTCAAACAAATGTTTGCTCAACATTCACAGTGTAGAAGCAAGCTGAGTTTGCTTGGTTTTTGAATTTTACATATAATCCCACCAATTACGTCATTGTGGAAACTTTCTTTTTCCCCTCAGACAATTAACATGTTTTATCTTCATGGATTTGTGCTCCATAATGTCCTACCAAAGTGCATTTCTTCCATGGTCTATACTTGTTCAGCTTCTGTTGCAACTTCAGTGATTCTCTTTCTAACATCTGCTAGATAGAATTTCAGAATTTAATGTGTTGGTGGCAATGTTGGGCATTTTGATCTATACAGGACATTTTGGCTTGTATCTTGAAAAGCACTTTGTTATATTTTGGTAGTCATCACTGCATATGCATCACCACCACCAAACCTCAACCTATTAATCTTGTGCCATTTTATTGCATCCATTTCTGAATGTGGAGGTTTGTGGAAGTCTTGATTAGCTGCCTTGCTTGTGTTAACTGTTGATTGGTTAGTGGTCAAGTTATTTTGCCACTTTGAATACTGAATGGATTGGAAGGTTAACCTGTTACCCATAGATGAATATTGACATCAGCAGAATATAGCCCATTCACAATCTCTTGCTAATGATTACTCCTCATTTCTAGTGTTTTTTTCCCCTCATTCCTAGTTTCTTGATAGCATTCATTTCGCTTATGTCACCAATTTTATGCCACCACGTTGCTTAATCTTCTCCTATGTTGCTTTCCTGGAGATGATGCCAGAAAAACTCACAACTTGATATTTTGTTTGTGGACAAAATCTTCTCCTGTGATGCGTACAAGTATTAATGAAGAGTGGTCCTGGAAAGATCAAGCTGATAATCTGTTGTTTGTTTGCTTAGTTTTGTTACTTCTATATGTCGAAACTGTGAAATGTGATTAGCTAGCTTCTATGTATTCCATACAGGTAAAAGTACTTGCTGTAACAGACCATGACACGATGGATGGAATACCTGAAGCTGTGGAGGTGGCACATAAATTAGGCATCAAAATTATACCTGGAGTCGAAATAAGTGCAGTCTTTTCTTCCAGGTATATATTGTATGCCTTAAACCAATACATTGACTTGCTTTTTTGACTGCCTGTAAGTTACCATACGAATCCAAATTTCAGCAACATAGAATTCTAATCCCCACACATGAATACTAATTGGTCCATGTGTGGTCTCCTATGTCACAAAAATGTGAGGTGTTGATATCTGAATGGTGTATGGAAGAAAGGATCAGATCAGCCCAGGGATCAGTCTGGGTCGATCTCGATCCCGTCTGGATTGGAACGGCTGATGGATTGGGCAGATGAAAAAATTTTTTTGAAAAAAATAAGGGAAAATCAGAGAAAATTCAGAAGAATCAGGAAAATATGTCTTCAATATTTTACATATACATTTATGATATATGTAATCATACTGTTGAACGGTAAAAGTGTGACACATTTATATCAACAGAAATCATGAAATCCGTCAGATAATGGTCCGGCGATTTGGCTAGTTGAAGCCTATTTTGGCGGGCAGCCGTTTAAGTGACTTATATGATGAAAGGGGTCGCTGACCGTGAAGATTAAATGCTGGTTATCAACGGACCTGATTTCAGAATATTATCAAACAGCCCGCTTAGAGGCCAATAAGTTGTGATTTAAAGTGACCCCAAGGTTACTTAAGTTACAAACTTATCCGTGGGATTCTTCTCCAAAGTTCAGCAGGGGAGTTCCGGCCTTTAAAATGGCGCCCGACTCCCGGTTAAATTGAAAGTACAAGGAGAACATGTCTCCGTTCAGAGTACAAGCACGGAAAAGATCCGGCGGCACAAGGTCTATAGACCGAGTACGAAGAACAAGTACAAAGAACAAGTTCGAGGAAGAACTCCGAAGCTTGCAAAAGCACTCTCCGATCGGGCAGAACTCCGAGAAATCGGGCAGAACTCCGAGAGAGAAAGAAAAACTCCAGCACCTCCGGCAAGGATGGGCATTACAAATGGGGTGTGGGGGGGTATTTATAGAGAAAACCCCTCCCCTCCCCCCTCTCTCCATCGGTTAGGAGACCCCTAACTGATGGTGACCTCATAATGAGGTCACCATCGGTTAAGGGGTTCTCCACTTAACCGATGATGACTCATCATCGGTTGGGGAGATCTCCCCCAACCGATGGTGACCTCATCATGAGGTCACCATCGGTTAGGGGACCCCTAACCGATGGTGACCTCAATGTGAGGTCACCATCGGTTAAGGGGATACTCCCCTTTAACCGATGGTGATTCACCATCGGTTGGCAACCCCAACCGATGGTGACCTCATCATTGAGGTCACCATCGGTTAAGGGGTGACATCCCCTAACCGATGGTTATTCACCATCGGTTAGGGGAGCCCTAACCGATGGTGATCTCATTTGAGGTCACCATCGGTTAGCCCCAACCGATGGTGAGTCACCATCGGTTGGGGACCCTCTCTCCCACAATGCAATGTAAGGGGTCTCAACCCCTATAAATACCCTCCTATTCCATGAAGGAGAGAGGTTCCCGGAGGTTGGAAGCTCATTCCCCCGGCGAAGCCCTGTCAAAAAAAAAAATCAAAGAATAGAATAGAGCATTTTGCTCATCCCCCTTTTTCATTCTCCTTCTCCAATCCCCCTCGGTGTGCGAAGGTACAAACCCCCTTCTTTAGCCCGATAGGCCAAGCGCGGAGAGGAGAGTCGTCGGCGCGAATCGTCATCGATATTCCTTCTTAATCCCCATCCCCCACATCGAGCAAGTCTCTGTGGGGTGATATTCCCCGGGGTTTAAATACCATCAATATCTAGCAAGTCTCTATGGGTATATGGTATTTACATACCCATGTTCTCTCCGCCCATCGAGCAAGTCTCTGGGATGGTGGATTTTGTGCTTATATGTATATGTTTTCTTGAGGAGACTCTGCCCAAGCAGAGATTCTGCCCAAGAACATATTCGTATATTCACAAATTTGTGTTCTCATATATATGTTTCTTAGACGAAACTCTGCCCAAGTGGAGATTCCGTCCAAGAACACATATATAAAGATCGCAAATTTGTAATTATATAATATGTTCCCTTAGGAGAATCTCGTCCAGGCAAAAATCTCTCTCCGGGGACGTATCCATATAAATACAAACCTGTGTTATATGTATATGTTTCTTAGGGAAAACTCTGCCCAAGCGGAGGTTCTGCCCAAGAACATATTCGTATATTCACAAATTTGTGTTCTTATGTATATATTTCTTAAAGAAGAAACTCTGCCCAAGCGGAGACTCCGTTTAAGAATATATTCATAGAAATGCAAATTTGTGTTATACGTGTATGTTTCTTAGGGAGGACTCTTCTAAGCAAAAGCTTCCTCTAAATTCATATCCGTATAATCACAACTGGTGTTTATATGTACATGTTTCTTAGAAGAGATTCTGCCCAAGTGGAGATTCTACCCAGAAACATATTCATGTAATCACAAATTTGCATCCATATGCATATATTTCTCAAAAGGGACCCTGTATAAGTAGGGGCATACCCCTTTTACCGGATACTCTGCTTAAACAGAGATGCCGCTTGAGAATATATTCATAAAAATACAAATTTGTGCTTATGCGAATATGTGTTCCTTAAGAAGAAACTCCCTTCAAGCAGAAGTTCTTCCAAGAACATGTTCATATAACCATGGTTTATGTATCCCCATGAGAACATTTAGAATAAGCAGAAACTCTGCCAAAATATATACTCAAAAACACTCTGTTGATATAAACACATCCCTAAAAAAAAAGGGGGAAGAGAAGGACAAAGACTCTACTCGAGCAATGATTCAAACAGGAACGTACACAGAAGAGGACTGTACTCATACAAACACTTTCTTGGGAAGAAATCCCATTATGACTGAAATCTTCATGGAAATACATTCATATGACCTTCAGAATCATGTTCGTGTGAGCAGAAATGAAGAGAAAAGAAATTCTACCTCAATAAGAATTTTCCTAGCAAATAAAATGAAGCACCATGAAATTCTCACATTTGACATGGGAATCCTTCTAGTATGGAAGCGTTGCTCCTATTTTTCAATAAGGTTCCAAGACTAGAACAAGCTCATGGGCATGTGCCCGTCCATAATGTCAATTCTCATATAATAAAATCTGGGCACATATCCATTACTGTCCCAAAATTCTCTCCTGAGCTTCAAATAAAAAAGAGGACAATCATATCATTTCAAAATAAAACATTTGGACAAAAGTATTTCAAAATAATAAAATCTTCAAATCAAAGAACCATTTTGTACCAAAAAAAGAAGAAGGGGAAAGCATCATGATTAGGATTTTTTTGAAAAAGATGTATATGTTCTCGTCCTTGCTATGAATGGTATTCGGGTTAAAACTGGTATTAAATAATGCCGAGAGCTTTTAACTCGTTGTAAATGTAACATCGGTTCTGACCGATGGAGACAGAGGTCCAGCACATGTTACCCTAATTGCCTGATGAGTATAGACATGGAACTCGAGAAGTTCAGATTAAAAAATGGCGCACCCGTCCGTTTCACGGACATCATACCCGTCCGTCCCACGGACACCATACTCGTCCGTTCCACAGACACCAAAATTCCTCCTCTGCATCGTGCGGACTCTTTCTTCTGTCTGCTAGACAGACTGGCACGCCCCGCAAATCCCAAAAAATCCAAAGCATGTGAAATGAATGAATACATGAACCAAATAAAATGAAATGAGCAAACAAAATCAAATGACATGCACCATCGTGATACATATATTTTTTTTCTCCGTGTCAACAACTGGCACGCCCGGTGGGACCTCTTCTCACCATTCATAACAAAAAGGATGAGACATACATACATTTTTCATGAAAGCTCTAATTCTGATGCTTGTCCTTGAAGGTACTTAAAAAGAAGCAAGTCATAAGCTGTTGAGGATGGCCGTCACTTATGGACCGCTCGTCGTCAACAACCATGCTAGGTTCGTATACCTGGCGACTCCAATCATGTTCGGAGACTTCCCTGCAGTCGTCGGATCCCCTTTCTTCCTGGGAGTGGTTCCGGCCCATCAGGAGGAGGATGCTGCTCAAATATCTTCCTCCCACAAATCAACAAAGAAAAATCGCAACAACAGTGGACGTATCAGAGCTTGTCCTGCTACTGTCAGTAGGGGTGCCCAAATACCCGTGAAAAATGATGCTGTTAAAGGGGGCAAACCCCATTCAACTCAAGTTCGGACCTATTCGGTCCATATGATCTCTTCTACCATCGTGGCTCCCGTTTCCTCACAGCGGGGGCAATATAAACGCCACAAGAACAAAAGGCCGCCCGCTGCCATCTCCAGATCCGGCAAGTCCGTTATGGTCGGAAATGTGCGAGTGCGCCTTGATGGTACCCCACCTGCCACTCCTCGTGATAGGTATGTTCTAAATATTCCAACCTCGAATCGCTTCTCAGCTCTGCGGTGGTTCCGGGGAAGCATGAAGATTCCATGGTGAAAGCCGGCGTCAAGCAAAAGACCTGGCACTTTACCAAGTTGAAACAAATCTGGGTTCCAAAGAAGAAAGCCCAGAAGTTTAAGAAAGATCAAGCGGATGCATCAAAAAGACGATTCAAAGAAAAAGCAACACCAAAGATGCTTCTCTTCAATATGCTGGATCTGAACATCCCAGAGGATGGAAAAGAAAATGGATGTATAGAAAATCAAACTACAATCCTCAAGGCCCGGAGAATATCCGGGTGGACAGAGAAAATTCAACTCAACAATCCAGAGCTCGCGTATCGGTCTTCGACCGTGTATCGCGGATCCCAGAATTTGATAAGCCAAGGACAATTCCTAGCACCAGTACTCGTCCGTCAAAAAGACGACGCGTCACTTGGGCAGCTCGGGAAACGCCCAAGCTTATAATCTTTTCATGTTATACTACTGGAAGGGAAGTTGGCGAACTCGCGGAACAAATCGCGGAAGCCACCCCGAATATTCCCACAGAAGATATCCATTCTAATATCAGACAGTTCGTCAGAAGAACTCGCCAACCTGGCGGGCAAGTTAGCTCGTCTAGTCAAGCTCCTCTTCCAACTGATATCTAGCATGAGGGTACTCAATTCCCTCCTTTGAAGAAACAAATATTCGACTTGAAGAAGGTGGACCCTCTACCTCTAACAGTCATCCCGTCATCGGCTTGCCAACAAAAAAAAATTTCCAAGCAATGGCAGATGATGACAAATATGAAGTCATGCAACAGTGGCGGTCTAAAATGACCTCACTTGTCAATGAAATGAGACGATTGGCAACTTCAAGCCATCGGCAATCCATAGAACCGGTTTCTGCTCAACATCAACACAAAGCCAGCATCCGGATGGATTTATCTCATTAAATAATCCAGCAATTTCTTCAACTCGTCCGTTCCACGGACACCAAAATTCCTCCTCCGCATCGTGCATACTCTTTCTTTTGTCTGCTAGACAGACTGACACGCCCCGCAAATCCCAAAAAATCCAAAGCATGTGAAATGAATGAATACATGAACCAATAAAATGAAATGAGCAAACAAAATCAAATGACATGCACCATCGTGATACATATATTTTTTTTCTCCGTGTCAACACATACTCATAAATTTACCCATCAATATGCATATACACACACAATATATATGCAATCATACACTATACACATATCATATTAATGTATAAACATAATATTAAGATGTATATCCTTATAAATGCATACATTATACATATTACATATATCACAATCATTAAAATGTGAATAGTGTTGGAATATGGAGCTTAAGGCCATGAATTCTCCAATGTGTAGGTACGCACAAGCGGATCGACCTATACGTTCAGGTCGCGTGGATCGACTTGAGCGGTCAAGTCACAGGGGTCAAGGGGGCAGCACCCCCTACGAGGTTTCACGGGGCGGAGCCCCCAGAAAGAAAATTTTGATTTGCAAAGCAAAGGGACAAACCTCATTTGTTTATACATATGCGTTTATGTTATATGTGATCATATATATAAATTTAGACATTCATATATGTATAGAATATATGTGTAATTATATACATATCTACTAATGTATATACATTAAAATGTATATCTTTATAATATATATATCATATTGATGAACACTTTGCATATATATATATGTTTTAATGTACATACAATCATATATAATGTAAATATAATAACAATATCTACAACATATATATATATATATATGTCTATATGCATTTGTGTATTTATACACAAATATGTAAATTAACGCACACAATCGTATTAGACATATTAATTTGTGTATATATATACATATGTATTAGTTATATATGTGAAATGATGGTTTAATACATGTATTAATTAATGTATATAAGAAAAAAAATGTGTGGCAGAATCGGCCAGATCGGCCTGGATCTGGACCGAATCTGCCAGAATTTCAATGATCCAGGGTGCTACCCCTTGGAATTAGATCGGCCTAGGCCGATCCGATACGGAATCGCTGATTCCACATTCCATGCAAGGGAGATGGGCTTGATGTTTCTCTTAGTTGGCTTTGCCTTTGCTTGGGTTCTGATATAGGCTGCTAGGTGATCAAGTGGCTGAAACATTAAGATCGGCACAAGAGCAGACGTGGTAGGAGCAGAAAAGGAAACTGAAGGGTTTTATTCACTCTTTCGTCAAATAATATCACTTTGCACACATGAATAGAATGACTATTATGACCTAGTTTTCAGGATTGATGTTCCAACTTCCAAGTACATTGAGATGGCGTAGCATTGTTTTCATGTATTGTGGAATTGGGTAAAATGATATTCGCATATCTAGTGCATATTATTTGTTCCGTGTTTTAAATTCATCAGATGATTAGGATTTCGTGCGCTGGAGCCTGGACCCTTCCCCACCGATGATAATTGGTGTTAATTTACATCGAGGAAAATCTCGAACACCTTTCATACCATGTCTTAAGCCTTTTTGTGTCATAAATAATGTGGTGACCATATAATACATCCGATTCATTCTTAGAAATGGGATACTTTGCAATTCATTCCTTTAACAGGGATTGATTTACAATTTCCTTTTAATGGGACTGATTTACAATTCCCCCTTAGGGACTGATTTGCAATTTCTCTTATAATAGGGACTGATTTGCAATTTTTTCCTCTTAATAGGGACTGCCTTGCAATTTTCCCTCTTTCAAATAAGATTCTAGAGTCATTTTTCTGAAGCTTCAGGTTGAATCTTAACATTCATTGGATTAGACTTTAGAGATAGTAAATTTGGATGTCTCTCACATTTCCCAGTCATTTGTGCAATTAAACAAGAGATGGGGGTCTATTTATAATTTTCTGCCCCTTCCACAGAAAATAATCCTTCTTGTAACACATATGCATCACTTAGGAACATTTTTTTTTTGACATTTCCTTCATTTCCTTTCATATAAACATGAATTCTAAATGGAGTTGTACATTTGAACAAATTACAAATTCAGGACTTATTTGTAAAAGTCCTTGAACAGAAAGAGACCTGCGACAGTCCCCCTTGGAGAGTTTTTTTAATAAACAAACACTTGGGCAATCTTCAAACTTTTTCGGCGGTGCTCTTCTCTGAAGACCCCTTTTCTTCTTGGCATTGGATCTCGTTTTTTAGGAGTTTGGAGAAGAGGAGGAAGGCCCATCGGAACCCCCCCTTGGAGCATTTGGAGACATTCCATCGGAACTTCTCCATCAATGTGAGCCTTCTCACTTTCTTCAGATTTTTTTTTTTTTGGACAAGAGAGAGAGGGAACACCCCATCGGTGCCCCCTTCCATGGTGGGTGGGACCAATGGGGGAAACCCCATCGGAGCCCCTCCTGCTGGTGGGTCCCACCGCGGGTGGGGAGGCTCTGATGGGGGGAGCCCCATTGGACTGATGGGGAACCCACCCACGGGTGGGTCCCACCGTGGGTGGCAGTCTCCGATGGGGGAAGCCCCATCTGAACCCACCTGTGGGTGGGTCCCACTGCAGGTGGAGTTCCGATGGGCTGACCCATCAGAGCCTCCCACCACGCTGTGGGTTCCGATGGGCCTGCCCCATCGGAAAACCCCCCACCGGCGGGTGGGTCCCACAGTCCGATGGCCTCCTTTTTACCCCCTTTTGTATCTTTTTTCCTTATAAATAATGATACTTGGCCATTCTTTTCACTGCGTGAAAGGCTCCCAGCAGTGGGATTTTACTTTTTCTGTTTGTTGTGTGGATATCGACCCACACTAAGGCATTTTCATTGCCATGGGTATTGGATCGAACTCCATGCGTATCTAAAATTCATGCACCTCATATGGACGACTTCCGCCGGAATATTCCGGGCAAGGTTTGGCGCATCGCCGATTCGGGATTATCCTGATCCGATCCGATTCGGGCGGATCGAACCGATTCGGTTCGATCCGCTTGGATTCGGCCAGAACTTGGTCCTGCTCAGGCAGGGTTCACTGGACTCATGATCTTGTTCAGGCAGGGTTGTCAGGATCTGCTTATTTACCTGAATATCATTTAAGTAAATGTTACTTAAGATATTACATGTAATAAGGAAGTACCCCCCATTTGAATCCAATAAAAATATCAAAAAATCATATCTCTTACCAATAAAAGTCAACTCTCCCATCGAAGAACAAAATCGCGATTTTGGTGATTTTAACGAAATGCTAACTTTTTAATCTCTCATAATTTGGTCTATCTAAAAATTTGATAATTCAAATAAACCATATGGACACTAAAAATCTAAAGTCCGGTAAAAAAAGTCAAATGTGCATGTGACTTCTCCAAGGGAGCCGGTCTCCTACTGACAGCACTTAGTCTGCTCGATGCATCTCAGGATTTGGTCAAACTTAAGTTATCATCACCTAAACTCATGAGAATTTCACTTTCTAATTGAAAAGAAATTAGAAAGTGACAATTCTTATGAGTTTGAATGATGATAACTTAAGTTTGACCAAATCTTGAGATGCCTCGAGCAACTAAGTGCTGTCAGTAGGAGAGCGGCTCCCTTGGAGAAGTCACATACACGTTTGACTTTTTTTACCGGACTTTAATTTTTAGTGTTCCATATGGTTTATTTGAATTATCAAATTTTTAGATAGACCAAATTATGAGAGATTAAAAGTTAGCATTTCGCTAAAATCACACAAAATCGCGATTTTGTTCTTCGATGGGAGAGTTGACTTTTTATTGGTAAGAGATATGATTTTTTGATATTTTTATAGATTCAAATGGGGGGTACTTCCTTATTTACATGTAATATCTTAAGTAAATGAAACAATAAATATAACATTTACTTAAATGATATTCAGGTAAATAAGCAGATCCTGAACCCCTGCCCGAAGAGGATCCTGAGTCCAAAGACCCCGAATCGCGAATCGGACTTCCCCTGATCCGCACCGATTCGCCCGAATCGGTCCGATCCGATCCGGCACGCCAAACCATGATTCCGGGCATTACATAGTTCACACGGCGAGGATTTTAACGCCGGGAATTATCATTTTCTGCTCCGAATTGTTTCAAAGCAACCATCTTCAGACTTCTAAAATTCGCAGAAATAAATTTTTTTTCTGCTGTTTATTTATTCCGAAAATTCAGAATAAATATTTTCTTGCTATTTATTCATCATGAAAATTTAGAATAGATAAGTTTCGAGGGCCGTTTTTTTTATCTGGGACCCTAAATAACTTTCCCTTTCACCAAGAACTTGTTCTGAAATTCAAAACAAAGGTGTCTTGGGGTTGTGTAATTTTCCGGGCAAGGTTTTGATCGCCATCTCTTGTCTTAACTAGATCACATGATTATTACGAGGAATAACTCAGAAAACATGTGAAAGAGACTTTTTTTTTCGGGTTCAACAAGCATTAAAGAACTAGGGTTACCCATTTTGAGGCTGAATTCCTTCATTTTTCTTTTTATCTGTCCTAAGAAAGAAAATGTGCTATTATAGGAGATTCATATTTTTGTTATTTTTCTAGCTCTAGTAGATGCAGTCATCTGTCTATTTTGTGTAAGCCTTACCTTGTGCAATATGAATAGAGGTCAATTGGAGAAGGATTTATTCTCTACTTTTACAATAGTGCATTGAGAAAAGTTTTGGTGACCTTTAGGGTCGGGGGATCTCAAGCGTCTTTCCCTTGCGCTATTCTCTATCTTCTTGTTTCTTCTTCCTGTGCAAGCAGACATGCCTAAGAGGACTGCATGTCACAAGATGTCAAATCAAACTCTGAATCAAGCTAAAAAGATAGCTTTTAGGGACAAAACCTGAACCAAGTCAGAAAGGCAAGCTCCAAGAGTAAGAAATCAAATCAAGTCCTTGGTAAAGACAGAAAGATAAGACTCAGGAAAAAGATCTCAAGTTGAGCGTCTAGCAAAGGCAAAAGGCAAGTCTCGGCAAGAGTGTCAAATCACACCTCACATAAGATCAAGAAGGGCAATTCAATCTTAAGCCTACCAAGCATGATTCCAGGAGGACCCGACTAGGTGGGGTCGGGGCAGAGTCCTCAAAACTAAGTTCTGGAGAAACCAGGGGGCGAGCAAACAAAAAGCCCATAGCACAACCAGCCTTTCAGCACTCTTGGGCTCTTTATGGCTGAATTCCAAGAATTGCCACCTAAATTAATCAAGTAGGCAATTAATGCTACTTGCCAAATGCATTAAAAGGAGATTGGTTGGCTAGACGTGACTCTGAAGAAACATTGTCAACCTAAGCTCCCCAAGAGAAAAACCTGACATGACAACTTCAATTTCGGAGGCACCCCTGTGGACACGGGATTTTTTTTCTCTTCTCTCTCCTCAATAGAGTTTCGGGTGTTTGAGTTTGATGTTTATCATGTTTTGATTTTTATATTGCGGGGCGTGCCAGCTTGTCTACCAGACAAAAATAAAAGTGATCTGCGCAATGCAGAGAAAAGATTTTGACGTCCGTGAAACAGACGAGTGCGCCGTTTATAATATGAACTTCTTTGATTCCGTGTCTTTTAATCATCAGGCGATTGGGGTGGCGTGTGCTGGACCCCTGTCTCCATCGATCGGAATCGATGTTACATTTACATCGAGTTAAAAGCCTTAGGTGTCGTATTAACACCAATTTCAACTCGAATACCATTTCATAGCATGGGCGAGAGTATATGCATCTATAAGAAATCCTGAGACAGCATTTTCTCCTTCAGTTTATTTTTTTAAAAAAGGATTTGTTTCTTTGAAAATATACGAGTTTCCTTTTGAGGATTCGGTAATGATTTGCCAGCGAACGGAATACACTCATATTAACAGAGTTATCTCGTGGTTGTACGAGTGTATACATTTTTTTTGGACAAGATCTCCGTTTAAAGGAGTCCCTTTTATATTTGTGGTCATATGAATATATTTCCGACGGGATTTCCATCGAAGTTGAATTTCTCCCCGAGGATGTGTGTGCATGAACACAACTCTTGTGAGTATGCAAATATCTTCAGGGACGGAACTTCCACTTGGACGGATCAGGAAGTATATGCATATGAGCACATATTTATGATATACGAGTAAATCTTCAGACGGAACTTCCGTTTAGACAGAGCATCCTTAAGAGAGTATATACGTATGAACACGATATTGTACTTATATGAATAGTTCTTGGGTAGAACCTCCACGTGGGCAGAGTTCCTTGTAAGAATCATATACCTATGATCGGAAGATCATGATTATATGGGTATGTATTTGAGCAGAACTTCCGTTTATACGGAGTTTTCTCAAAGAAACATATGCATATAAGCACGAGATTATGATCATATGAATATGTTCTTGGGCGGAACTCCTGCTTGGGCAGAGTCTCCTCGAAGAAACATATACATGCAAGTACAAGAACAAATGGCATCTAAATGCACGTACCCATAGAGACTTGCTCAATATCGAGGCATTTAGAGCACAAAGCACAAGGGTATTTAAATACCATGTGCCCATAGAGACTTGCTCGATATGGATAGTATTTAAATCCCGAAAGATCTCCACAAAGACTTGCTCGATGTGGGGATATGAAATATACTATAGAACTTTGGAGAAATCTCCCACGGGAGGGACGGAGAAGATGTTGATGCCGCTTGAGATGACGATCTCCCCCTCCCTTCTGCGCTATCCAACATTTTTCACCCCATATCGAGCAAAGAGTGGGCCAATACCTTCACGCCAAACCGAGAACTTGGAAGAACAAGTTGAGGAGATTGGAAGAAGGGAGACTTGCTATTTCTGAATTTTTCAGAACAAAGGGGCTTTACAAGGCTCTTGGGGACTGGTTTTTCCAGCATAAAGGGGGGGGAGGTTTTTTTTTGGGCTCTTCTTTGAATGGAGGGGGTGCCTCCCCTTTTATAGGGGACGGCTCCCCCTCCCTCTTGCTGTATAAATAGGAGAGGGAGAGGGGGGATCTCCCCATCGGTTGGAGGGGTTCCCCCTCCAACCGGTTTACATAGAAACCGGTTGGAGGGGGCTTCCCTCCAACCTTTTTTATGTTAAAACGGTTGGAGGGTCATCTCCTCCAACCGGTTTAACATGAAACCGGTTGGAGGGGGGGCACCCCGCAACCGTTTTTATGTTAAAACGGTTGGAGGCATCTCCCCTTCAACCGTTTTCATATGAAACCGGTTGGAGGGGAGCCTCCAACCGGTTTGTATGAAACCGGTTGGAGTCCTCCAACCGTTTTCATGAGAAAACGGTGGAGGCTCTCCCCTCCCCTCCCTTTAAACCAGGAAATGGTTCAAAAGGGGGGGAAGAGATGCCTATAAATAGGCCATTACATGCCCCATTTAAGGGGTACCCAATTTGTCGAAGTCTTGCTTCCTTGCTCGGAGCTTGCTTGGCGAAGAATTAGACTTGAATCCTTGGAGCTTCTGTTGCGGACTTGTCCTTGTGCTTGTACTTGTACTTGTACTTCATACTTGGTCTTTATGGACCTCGTGTTGTTGGATTTCTTCCGTGTTCTTGTACTTTACACCTGGTCTTTATGGACCCTGTGCTGCCAGATTTTTTCCGTGCTGTATTTGTACTTCAGTATTTCGCACAAAGCATTGTCCTTCTTTGATTTGTTCGGGGAGTTTAATGCCACTTGAGGATTTCCTTGTTTAACTTCGGAGGAAAATCCTTGGATGTCGTTTGCAGACTTTTAGGGTTCAACAAATGCCCCCCACAGGTCATGTGTCGGAATTTGCAAATGACGACACGTGGCCTGTGCAGATTCTTCGTATAATGTTCTCATTGTGAAACGTCTCTTTTGACGCTTCTTTGCTGATTTATTGCTTAGCCGGGCTTGCCGTCTTTAATTTCTTTTTCTGATTCCTGTATATCCTCATTCTTCTCCAGGCTTTAACCATGTCGCATGGGAGGCATTTTTTGAGCTGGGACGGCTATGCCCAAAGCACCCGTGATAAGGTTATCTTACTGGATGATATGATGCCGGCTTTGGGAGAACCTCGTGTCACAAAGGACAATGTATCTCTGTTGGGCAGCGGTTATGGTATCGTTGCCAACGGCCAAGTTGAAAATAATTTATCTGGCGGCGAAGTTGATCTTTCGCGCATCAGTCGTGAAGGGGGTATATATCGATATCTGCGGACAAAAGATTATCCCGACCATTTTCCACTAGACAAGGGATTATTTAAATTCATTCAGGAATTTGTCCCTCCTCATATGGAAGCTGATGATCCTTGTTTGACCGCGGAGAGGCGGTATTTGGAAACTGCTATTCTGAGGTCTCGGGATAGCCTTCTTGGGTCTTGCCCCTTTTTTTATCCCAGCTTTCCTTTGGGCTTTGCTATGCCGCAGCGGTTGCCTTCAGCTACTGATCTAGGGGCTTTTAGTCAGGACCTCAATCATTATACTTGGTCCCGGATGATTTCTCCCGCCATTTGGAATTTGAAGGGACGTCATAGGGCAATGAACCAATCCAATGGCTTATTGCTTATGCCTTGCGACCCCAGGTATGCTATTGGAGGGTATGACAATCGCTGTCTTCTTGACAGGATCATTGATCATACCATCCCCAGTTGGTATGGGAAGTGGTCAGTGTTACCTTCCCACGTTTTTCATTATGGAGCCACGGAGTGGCTGATGGGAGTTTTACATCATCATGGAGAGCTCCTTAAAGTATCTGGCATTTACGGAGCTGTTGAGGCGGCATTATTTGATTATCCCTGTTACACAGGGATCCTTCAAGCCCTGGTGGAACGCTTCAACGTCCGCTGGAATACCTTCGGGACAGTCGAAGGAGAGACTTCATTGGATTTATGGAGTTTTCATCGGATTTCTGGGCTACCCATATCTGGCCTTTTCTATGAAGAAGTGGTCTTAGATGATTTACACAGCCACCGTACCGACGGCTCTGGGCAATATATGTTCCCTTATAGCTTTCATTTTCTGATGAAGGTGTGGAGGGACCTTACTCGTGTCGAGAGGGTAGAGAAACAGAAGCCTTCATCCAGGAGGGTAAGCCAGAACGCCTGGATTCACTATTTCTATAACGGGCCTTTTTGCTACTTTGACAACTTTGCAGTGGAGGGTCGTCCTTTGGAGGAATATCGCCAACTAGAAGCAAAGAAGACTTCTCGTGGTCGATATATATTTGCTCCAAAAAACAAAGGATGGAACCCACGGCGTCTACCAGATCGCACATATCTTGCTGCGTATCTGGTGTACTGGCTGTCTAGCTTTGTGGTCCCACATGGTGAGGAGGAGGGAATCAGACCAGGGCTGATTTACCCTGCCTGTCTTCTTGCCGAAGGGCATCAGCTTGCTATTGCTCCTGCCGCTTTAGCAAATATATTTCATCGGCTGGGGGCCCTGAGTTCACATTCTTCTCCTCGAGAGAAGAAAATGCTACTTCCGACCCATTATTTAAGTGCTTGGGCAGGTCTCTTGCTGCCTAGTCTATGCCAAACTGTTGATTTGCTGCGGCCCATGGCTCCGCTAATCTTGTTGTTCAGGAACCGGCCTTCTGGGGATGCACTGAAGGGGCTTGTTGATGCTCGCTCCAGCTTATCCTTTCTTCCGAATGGAGAGCAGGGGCTCCTTCCATTTGGTAGTATATCCCGAGGCTCAAGGCCATATAGCATCCAGACTTCGGGAGGAACGACGTATCACGTACCTCACGGTGACGGTTCTGATCCATCTTCATACCAGGATTGGCTGCGTTGTATTCGTCTCGGTGTACTGGTATATCGAGGGGGACAATCGCTCATATTAGAGCCTTATTACCCCTCACGATTTGCCAGGAATTTCGGCTACGATCAACTGACTCCGCCAAATGTAGAGTTTCCATTGGTCGCCCGCCTTAACCGAAGTCACCGTCTTCACTTGAATGCGGCGACTTGGTGGAATTATTTCTGTCGAGGGGAAGTCGGCTCCACATGCGCTCTTCCATCTCTCGAGGCTATTGGACGGATAGACGTCTTTTATGCTCGATGGTGGTTTGATCAGAGCAACATTTTTCAGACATCTCCTCATATGTTGAGGGAGGCTGAAGAGTCTCGTCTTGAGAAGTACAACCTGCCGCCGATTTATATCCAGAAGAAATTCCTCGAAGCTCATTTTAAAAGCTTAGTAGACTCATATACCAGCTATTATGAGCAGGCGACGAAGGGTGCTCCTCCACCCGTTGAAAAGAACTTTTATCGAGGCGAGATGCCACGCCTAAAACCGGTAGAATTGTTTTCAACGACGGCCCCGAGTAGCGATGACGACTCCTCAGATTATCACTGGTGGAGCCACCTCTTATCAGATTGTGGATATCGCCCCGATGTGTCCTTATCAACGAAGCTACCTTCAGAATGTGTTGGGAACCAGGCCTGGGCATGCTGGGAGAGGCACCTCATCAACATTATTGGCCATGCTGAACCTTTGGAATATATACCTTTGCTTGAGACCGCCTCAACATTGCATGATGTTCGGGTCATTATGGAAAGAGTGAGCAACATTTATAAGCTTGATCCCAATGAGCTGGTGTCGATACCTCCTCCCCAGGCGGCAGGTACTAATGGATTGATTTTTATTTGTGGCTTCTTTTCTTTGGCCCCTTTGCCGACATTTGTCTTGGGCTTTCAGCCATCCCTGTTCTGCGGATTGATGGAGATAGGGGTCATAGGGCCCGTTTGGACACCTCCGCCTCTCCCCGAGATAGGCAGGCCGATAAAGGCAAGGTCGTGGACTATTGCTCGTCCAATGGTGAGTCCTTGCTCCCCTTCCTCTTTTTTTTTCTTTTCTTTTCTTCTCTCATTATCATTATTTCTTTGTTCAGAATTCTTACTCATCATTTATTCCTCCTCCTCTTCTTCTGACTCACTTGGTTCAGAGGACGAGGCGAATGATGGGAATGCCAACCTGATTGCTTCAGACGAGCATATTCCTCTACTTGGAGATTCTTCTCTTCCTCATAAGGAGAATGCGGGAGTTCATCATGGGTAGCTGTTGATCTTACAGCCGATGTCGATGATGTCGAGCCACCATTCAACTGTTCATTTTCTGAAACAGTGGTGACGGGGTGCGACGATAGTGCTTCTGCATATGCTGAGTTTAGAGCCTTAGCAGAACAACATCCTTTTACACCTGTCGACGTTTATATCCCGAGGCCCGACGAGGAATATCCTGCCATGGAGCCAATTTCTGCGGGTGACTTTCTTTACTGAGCTCATATACAATCTTTGGCGAATATATTTTCTTTCATGCTTGACTTCTTTTCTTGTATTCAGGTGGCCAGCCTTTTTGCGACCAGCTTTTCTTCTGGGGAATGATGGATCCATATTCCACCTTCTCGACCAGTTCACCTTTCCTCCCTTGAGAGAATTTGGGGAGCCCATTTTTTGAATCACAGGCGTATTCTGCATTTCAAGTTGGGGATACCGCAGATGGCACCGAGCTCTTTTGGCAGACAGACCATAGTCCTGAGCCATCCATACCACCAATTGACGGAGGAAGCTTAGACCCACCTGTAGTTGATTATTTCTCTGCTCCTCAGGAGCTTTGTACCGAAGAGTCGAATTTTGTTCGACCTTTGATTCCTGAGGCAGAAGTAGTGGAGAGGAATCCCTCACCCAGTGAGTTATAGCAGCTTTTATTTTCTCATTTTCCTCTGGATTTTGCCAGCTTCATTTGTCAGTTGCTGATCCATATACTTGTTATGCGCCAGGTAATCCACCACCTCCGGATTTTGACGATGGTGGGTCCCCGCCACTGGGACTTGATGCTTTATCTGGGCATGGCGTAGAATGGCCCACAAGGGATCAACCGGATCCCGGTGCTGAGGATGATGACCTTTGGGATTTTCTCCTTAGCCGAGTAAGGGCAGTGGTAGATTCAGAAGACCCTCCACCGATTGAAGCTATCAGACGAGTATTGAAGGATAAGACTATGCTGGCCTTCAACTCGGGCATTGCCCAGCGTCGATGGATGGATTTTGTTGAAGATATCTGGGGCGAAGTATGTCGCCGCCATGGTAATGCAGTCTGGGCCCCTTATGACCAACGGATTCAGACTTTGGAAAGTGACCTTTGCTCATTGACTAGTGACACCGATAGACGCGGCTCCCGGATTACTGAAGTGCGTAAAGGTCGGAAGACGCGGAAGCTGAAAATCACTGCAGAGATGGAAAATATCATCCGTCTGCAGAGGGAACTTGAGGAGGCACGATCTTCTCTAGACCAGGAAGTCAAGGATGATGCCAAAGACTTCGACGAGGAGACTGCCCTTATTAGAGATGATGATGAGTGCCGTCGCTCTTTGACTTCAAAGAGCAGAGAGGTTGAACGGCTGAAGAGGAAGAAACCTTCCTGGCTTCGCTTTGGATTGAAGTGATTGTACATGGGCCTTCCCATTCAGGCCCTTTATCTGGTCTATATATGGTGACTATTGTGCACTGTCTATTTGTGACAGAGTGGCTTGTAACCCTGTAAATATGAAATGAAGGACAGAGAAGTCCCCCCTTTCATGTTTTTTCCACCTCCTTTTTTTTTGCACATTACTAATCTCAGCGCCCTTTCGGGTTTTCGCTGAAACTAACCTCCTTTAGCTTTTTCCAACGTGCCCTTCCGGGTTTTCACGTTGAGGGGTTATCCATTTTTGCCTGGGGTGTCCTTTCGGGTTTTCGCCTCAGTTGGATTTGTGATCTTGTTACCTTAAGGGTACGAGGGATTGTACTCCTAAGTCCATCGGGATATCTCTATTTTTTTAACCCCTTTCTTTTTTTTTCTTTTGATACTCATCATTCGAGACGTTTCATTGATTTCTGGATGGATTTGCTGGCATTGGTTTTGTATCGGGTATGGATGTGGATATGCTAGCTTACTCTTGTGGTATTTTGGTTGGAGTACGGGATTTGGGTTTGGATATAGGATTTGGGTTTGATTTGATTCTGGATTTAGTTTCGGTTTTGCCTTTGGTTTTGGTTTTGGTTTAGCCAATGTTTTAAAAGTCGCTCGACTAGTCGACTAGTCGGCCCGACTAATCGAGTCGGGTGGACTAGCCGACTAGTCGCATCCCGACTCATGCTTATTTCTATTTTTTAGGGGGATATCCGATTTTTACGTTTCCTTAGTCGACCCCTTCCACGAATAAGAGTTTCCTATCATGCTACGGACGTAAAGACTTACAGGAAACTTGGGAGACCGTTTCCTATCATGCCTGCCGTGGCCTTCTTCCCCTCGCATCGGGGACCAGGGGTCAGCTGGTGTGGCCTGTGGTGGGTCCCTTCTCGTCGCCAGCTAGCCAGCCAAGGTCAACATTTGCTGCCGTGTGGAGATTGGAGAGCACTGTGGGGGCCGGGCCAGGTAAGTTTCGTATATCCGATACTCTGTTTTTCCGATACCCTGTTTTTGCTTTCTTCCGGCATCTTCCAGACATCTGCTTCCAAGTTGCCATGTTCACCCTTTTTTTATTTTTATTTTAAACTTCTTCCACTGTTACAAGTTGCGAACCCCCATACTTTGTTTTCTTTCTTTTTTTTTTCTCTATTTCGGTTCTTCCACCTGCCAAGACTTCCGATGCTCTGTTTTTTTTTCTCTATTTAACTTCTTCCACGGGCTGTCCATCCAGTATTCATAGAAGAAATAATGCTGTGATGTCACAGCATTATTTTCTTCTATAGATACTGGATAGACAGTGTCACAGTATTGTTAGAAATTAAATATAATTTTAAATGATAATATTATTGTATTATTTAGATGTATAAAACTTATTTTTGTTTCTGAATATTTTTTAAAAATTATTACTTTCATGTCTCAGCAGTGAAACTGTGAAAGTATCATAAAAATAAATTTATATTTACTGATTACTTCTGTAAGAATAATATTTTATGATTTAGTAGTAAAAGTATTGTTAAGTATGACAAGAATACACCCTAAACACTAACAATCAACAAGAGCCATGTATAAAAAAATGGGAAAAAAATTTCTGAAAAAATAACCGACTTAAACTTGAGGCGGCCGACTCGCCGATTAATCAGTCCGACTAATCCTTGGGGGGGTCATCCGACTTGACCGATTAATCCTTTTTAAAACATTGGGTTTAGCCTACCTTGGTGGTTTGTGGCATGTTTGGAGTTGTATCTGGATATGGTTTTGGACTGAATTGTATATGCCGGCCTTGGTGGCTTGTTGGTTATGATCTTGGGTTTGGATTTGATATGACCTGCCTTTGTGGTTTAGTGGCTATAGTTTTAATTTGGGTATAGCCTGCCTTGATGGCTTACTGGGGTTGATTGGTTTGAGTTTGAACTAGCTGGCTTTTGTGGCTTGCAGGTGGGACTTTGAGCTTTTGAATCGACTTAGCCCTCCTTAATGGCTTTTTGGGCCAAGAGTTTGGTATTAGAATTTGGTGTAGCTTACCATTATGGTTTGATGGCCATGATTCTGGAGTTTGAGTTTGGATTCTAGTTTCAGATTCGGGTATGTATTGGGTTCAGCCTACCTTGGTGGTTGTGGCTACATTTGGTATTTGGTTTTGATATACATCCTGGGATTAGATATGGTTTTGATTTGAATTTAGGTATGCCTGCCTTGGTGGCTTATTGGGTGTGGTTTGGAATTTAGACTTGAAAATATCCTACCTTTGTGGTTTGCTGGCTATGGGTTTGAGATTGTATTCGGATATGACCTGCCTTGATGGCTTGTTGGCTATGATTGGAGTTTGGTTTGATTTCGCCTACCTTTGTGGTTTGTTGGTGGTGAATTTATGATTTGGATTGGATATAGCCTATCTTTGTGGTTTACTGGTTATGATTTTGAATCTGGGTTTGATATAGCCTTCCTTTGTGGTTTGCTGGCTATGGATTTGAGTGTGGATTTGGTATAGCCTACCTTTGTGGTTTGCTGGCTATGGATTTGAGTATGGATTTGGATTTGAATATGGCCTGCCTTGATGGCTTATTGGCCATGAGCTTGAATTTGATATAGCCTACCTTTGTGGTTTGCCGGCTGTGGTTTTGAATTGGGTTTGGATATTGCCTGCCTTGATGGCTTACTGGCTATACTTGAAGTATGGATTTGACATAGCCTACCTTCGTGTTTACTGGCTATGGACTATTTGGATATGGCCTGCCTTGATGGCTTTTTGCTATGGATTTGGATTTGAGTTTGATATAGCCTACCTTTGTGTTTTGCTGGCTATGATTTGAATTGGGTTTGGATATTGCCTGCCTTTGTGCTTTGCTGCTATACTTGAAGTATGGATTTGAATAGCCTACCTTCGTGGTTACCTTGCCCTGGATTATTTGGCTATGGCCTGCCTTGAGGGCTTTTTGGCTAGGATTTGGATTGGAGTTTGATATAGCCTAACTTTGGTTTTGTTGGCTATGGATTTAGACTTGAATTTGGTATAGCCTGCCTTGGTCATGGAAGGCAGGATCGGGATCGGGATCGGGATCGGGATCGACCCTGGTCGATCCGATCCTGGATCGGATCGGATCGAAGATCCTCTGGATCCCAGGGAAGTCTGGCCGATCCTGGATCGGCCAGACTATAAAATGTTTTTTTTTTTGGAAAAAATGCAGAGAAAATTCAGGAAAATCAGGAAAATTCAGGAAAAAACAGAAAAAATCTGAACTCCTGAAAGAACTAAGATTTGCATCAAAAATCAATTATACATGCATTCATAGTACATAAAATATGAAATTAAGACATTGTACATGTAACTTACATTTGATAGAAGACTAATAATCTTTTCATCCACTTCCAGACATAGATGAGCCACCATCATTTGGGTTTTGGTAGCTATGACCAAAGAGGGAATTTGCTAAATCATGCATACCCATTTGAATCCCTCTTGGTGTAAATTGTTGACTTGAGCTTCTCCAGATTGTGATGGAGCTGGACACCATATACCAAGCGGTTTGTATGTACTTGTTGCTTCACTAGGCCACTAGGCTCTTGTTCTTGTGAAGGCCAAGGTCCCCATCCTCCTTGTACTCCATAAGGTGAGCTACTAATATCTGAGTACGGTAAAATGGGAGGCTGAAATGCAGGTATATGAGTAGACCCTGAACTATAGTTTGGCTCCCAAGGTGGCCACTCATAGGCTGCATGATGTTGTTGTCCTTCATATCCCCCTTGTCCATGCCCTTGTCCTTCTCCTCCGCCTCCCTGATGTTCTGTTTCTGGTACATAACTTTCAGTAAGCCCTACACCTGTGGCCCCAGTATATCCTGCTCCTGCATATCCCTGGCCAGCTCCTGTGGCCCCAGTGGCAGCCCCATCATCATCATCATCATCATCATTTGGATCTTGTGTGGTGTCATCACTACGAATTGGTTGCTGCACTTTCCTCTTTTTTTGCCTGGCATATGTTATTTTTTCTAACTCTAAGGTTTTGAACTCTCTTTTTGTGTTGCAGCTCTTCTTAATGCAGGCTGAGTGGGAGGCACTCTAGATGTCTCTGGCAAGATAGCTGAGTGTCGTGGCAAAGAGAAGAGAGGACCGAGGGTGAGAGGTTGGTCCTCACTTACCCTAAGCTCTGGATCTCCAGCCTCTACTCCATCCAATTCTCCTTCCGCCCATGAGCAATCACGAGGGTCAAATTCTGGAACATCCCTTTCCTGTCTTGTTTCCACCCATGCATTTAGTGGGTGTTCCTCATCAAATAACTCATCAACATCAATTTGAGATGATAATGCTTCCCTCTCTGCAAAACGTTGCTCCCAATGACTACCTGCAAAAGTCATTAGCCTTGCCTCGCTCTTCTTTTGTCTATCTTTAATGCATTTCAGCTTCAACCTCATATTGTAGTGGCAATAGACCAACTTCTCTAGCCTAGTTGCACTCAACCTGTTCCTCACTTTTGTGTGAATAAGTAGTGAGAAAGTGCTCCAATTTCTCTCACACTGGCTAGATGAAGTGGTCTGACTGAGTACTCTAATAGCAATCCTTGCAAAGTGACTTCTTTGACCAGTCTTGTAGTCTAACATAACCCACCACTCACCTAAAAAAAAAACATACAATGAATTAGCACATAATACAAGTGATTTGTCATTTTGTTATGAAGTAAGCATGAGCTTAAGTCTGAAGGTTCTTACCGGACCCATTCTGGTCACTGCTTCTTTAACATCATAATCTCTGTAGATGTCCAACTTCAGTTTAAATCTGTCCATCTAGTATAATACAGTTGCTAAGTGTAACTCCAAAAGTATATGAATACATGATGCTGGAATGAAGTTTTTAACTTGGCCGTACCTCTATCATAGCATCTATTCTTTCGTCCATGCTCCTAGATAATCTCCGATGACATTGATTGTCCCCTGGAGCACCTCACCATCATGTGAGGGGAATCAATATTGATGCCTAGGGTTAAAGAAATACCCTATATGTACAAAACATTGTAGTAAGTTAGAAATTCAACTCATGCTAATAAGAAATATGCACAATAAGATATAATACATTACCTGCTGCATGTAAATCATGGTGGAGTGTTGACTCCCATCTTGCATCAATAATCTTCCACCATTTTTTATATGCTTGCGGATGCTTCTCTCTCAACCTTTCCTTGGCTTTATCCATAGCCTATATAAGTACCCATGTCATTCTTGTCCTCTCCATCAACCATCCTCAGCACCTGTACTAGAGGCTCTATTAGCTTCAAATAATAGTGGATTTTCTCCAAAAACGATGGTCACTGACCAAGCAAGAAATCTCATGTGCCACATCTCTGGATTCCTCTCTCAATGTAGCCACATGTGCCAAGTACTCGGAACTGTGTATGAGAGTGCCCAACTCATGTCTAAACTGATGCAGACTCTCCAATGCAATAAATTGTGAGGCAAATCTTGTTGGGCCAGGACGAATTATGTCATGTCCATCTGTGCACTCTCTCATCATATGTAAGATTCTATTGTGTCCATAAATAAAAGTACTAATCATTTGCGACTTGGACACCAAGTCATGCACATGTTTGTCTTTGCCAATATCCTCCATCATCAAGTCTAAGGAGTGGGCTGCACAAGGGACCCAATAAAGATGATGTCGTTTTGCCATCAATTTTCTTCTAGCTGCCTTGTAACTAGCTTTATTATCAGTGAACTTGGACTACATGTTCCTCGCCAATTTCATCAATCATCTCATCCATGAGCCTAAACAAGTAATCTGCATTTTTTATTTGCCCACTTGCATCTATAGATTTCATGAACACTGTACCCTCACTGCAAATACAAGAAAGTTAATCATGGACCTTCTTGTTGTCCCGTCCATCCATCCACATAAGAGTACAACCTCTTGCCATCCATATATCTTTGAATGACGCCACCCAATCCTTTATCTCAGTCAATTCCTCTTCAAGATATTTGCCATAAATCTCTTTTGTGTAGGAGCTTTCAACCTGGGCCTGCCTCACCAACTGAATCTATCATCGTTTGGAAAAAGGACTAGATGCTGTATGGGCTGGGACCCCTGCATGCAAAAACCATTTTACAATGTTTTTAACTGCATGTTTAGCGGAAGCAGTGTGGCCTTTACCCCTTTCATTGCATGCTTTATGCTAGGCTGTTTTGATGAAGATTTCCTTCCCAAAAGTGTCAACCCCACTAGTTGGTCCCGTTCCCCTCATTGAACCACCTCTCCTGATAGGTGGTGCCGGTGGTCGTGTGACACTAGCCCCTGATGATGATCCTTCTCTTGTACTATGGAACCTCCGCATGTCACTTTCCAACATGGCAGCACACCGACTCTGCCGTAGTCCTTCTCGCCATTCTCTCTCATTAGGTGAGAGATCCTCATAATCTGTATCATCTGAGTCCTCAACATCAACAGTTCTTGTAGCTGCCTTACTTTTTCCCTTCCAGAAATCTCTTCATGCAGTTCTTGTTGATGTTGAATACGTATGCCTCTTTGTTGTTGTCTTCCAGCCATGTAGTCTTTCATCTCATTCACTAACTCTCGTGGACAATGCTTGCATTTTAGTACATTTGTTCCAATGCCTGCAATGTGTTGTTTTAGGCGGTATACACCTCCATTCATTTCCTTACCACAGTGGTTACACCGCACTCTCTTAGAGGCAGCATCAATAAGGACACCGTGTTTCCATCCAATGTCTACTTGTGGTTGCTCTTCCTCGTGTCCCTCATCAGCCATACTTGCTAATCCTATAACAAATTAAGATACAAACACATTCAGTGTAAGTATACAATTATAAACATAATTACATCTAATATTAACCCTAATTAGGGTGAAATTTAGAGATTTTCTCTATTTCCCGAAATGAAATAGTTCCATTATCATAGAAAGGCATGATTAAGTCAATTAAGTGATTGGAACACTTAATTGATCTCTAATTGTGCTAATACAACATAAGCCCAAATATCAAACCTAATTAGCCAATTAGGGTGATTTGGAGATTTTGTCTAATTGACAAAATAAGGGAAGAATAGAAGATTAAACATGTGTACATGTTTTTCATTTTTTTCAGAATTTATAATTGAATTTCGAAATTAAAAAATGAAATATACCTTAAGAAGACAACTTCTTCCTTGCTTGAGTAAGATCTCTTGAGATCTACTCAAGAAAATCTCCCTTGGATGTGCTCCTTCTAACCTCTTTCAAACTTGAAAGAGAAGATAGGGTTTAGAAGAAAAAGTAGAAGAGGAAAGAAGAAGAAGAAGAAAAGAAGAAGAAGAGAGAAGAGAAGAGGAGGAGGAGGCCGGCTGGGAGGACGCCGGCGGCGGTGGAGGAGGCAGCCCGAGCTGGGGGGAGGGGGGAGCACCTTCCTTCCTTCCTAGGACACCAAAACCTGCATCTTTTGTGTCCTCGGGTGGAAGGGGTAGAAATAAGGGGATCGACCTCGGATCGATCGGGATCGACCCTTATCGGGTCGGATCGACGCCGGATCGATCGATTCGACCCGATAAGGGTCGATCCGGCGCCTTAAGTTCAATTTGAACTGAACCCGGCCGGATCGACTGAATCGAGCCGGGATCGCTCGATCCGGTTCGACTCGAGCGATCCAACTCAGATCCTACTGAGTTGGGTCGATCCAGCCGGAAATGTGGGGTTTTGGGGTTCTTCAAGGGGAATCGACCCTTGGGGGTCGATCCGATCCGGGATCGAGCGATTCTGGCTCGATCCCGACATTCTTCTTCCATGGCCTTGGTGGCTTACTGGCTATGATTATTTGGATTTGATATAGCCTACCTTCGTGGTTTGCTGGCTATGGTTTTGGAATTGAGTTTTATTTGGCCCGTCATTGTGGTTTGGAACCTCATCTGGCGGGATATGCAAAATAAACCCTTCGACTTTCACTTATTCCTTTTGCTATTTGAATTTGTACATAGAGTACCTTTGGCTTCATGCCTTGGCTGTGATGGAGGGATTTATGGATTTGGATTGTGTGATAGATAGGTGGAGATTTGATTTCTTTGCTCCCATCTATGGCAACCTTTATCTCAATATGAGTTTTTGGAAAGGATACCTTTCATTCTTCTTCGGCTTCGTGTCGATCTGGATGATCAGGCTCTTGTCTTGACAACTGGCCAGGGAATTCACGTTTTGGCGTATGATATAGTTTCAGGTGTTTGCCATTGAGTGGAGGAAAGGGCACAGTACCTTTGTGGTCAACTAGCCGATATGCGCCTCCTTCGTATGCCAAGGTGACTATATATGGGCCAAGCCAAGTGGGCTGCAATTTGCCACATGACTTTTCTGCCATTGCTTCTCTGCATTTGACTATGACGAGGTCTCCTTGCTTGAATGCTCTTGGTCTTGCCAATTTATCGAAGGCGCGAGCCATTCTAGCTTGATATATTTGGAGTGATTTATATGCTTAGAGCCGCTTTCCTTCCAGGTTGGCGAGCTCTTCAAGTCTTTTCTATTTGACTTTGATCTTGATTTTGAAATTCATTTTGAATTGCCACCTGATAGGATGCCATTTTAATTTCGATGGGTATCATTGCCTCGGCTCCATATACCAAGGAGAAAGGCGAGCATCCGGTAGGAGTTTTGTACACCGTTCGATAAGCCTATAGAGCTTCATGAACTTTTTCTCCCCATTCCCACTTTCTATTGCCGACTATTTTGGCCAACAGCTTGCAGAGAGTTTTGTTGAAGGCTTCGGCCAACCCATTTGCTTGTGGGTTGTATACTGAAGAGGTTCTCCAATCAATATGGATTTGGCCGCCAAAGCATATATTGTTTTGTTTCTGAATTGTGACCCATTATCGGATATGATCCTATGAGGGGTACCAAATCTGTATATTATGTTCTGCTTGACAAATTTGGCGACGGTTTCTCCCGTTACCCCTCAATGGGATAGCTTCAGCCCATCGAGAGAAATAATCTGTGGCAACCAATATAAATTGTGACCTTGAGATGAGGGTGGGAATGGTCCCACAATATCCATTCCCCATTCTGCGAAGGCCATGTTGGCGCTGTAGGATGTAGCATATTTGGGGACTTTCTCGGCACGGGGCTGAAGGCTTGGCATTGATGACATGTACGGGCATATTGGATGCAATCCGCGTATATGGTAGGCCAGTAGAAGCCTTTTAGCTTGATATTGATTTTCATCTTTTCACCTGCCTGGTGCGCACCACACAGTCCGAGTGAACTTCTTCATAATGACTTCAGCTTCTTTGAGAGATAAACATCGGAGGAGGACTGGTCCTTTTCTTTCATGGATCAATCTATATAGTTGTTCTTCTATCAATTGATTATGATGCAGCTCTGCGCAAGAGCTGAATCTCTGAGCTCGATTAGGAGGTAAGCAACCTTTCTGCTTTTGATAATTGGCTCACGCCAATCTTCGATTTAATTGTGTATACTCTTCTGCAGTATATACTTTCTCAAGTTGTGATATTAGACTCATCGCGAGAACACTCGCATGAGTCTTCTAGACGGACAATATGTCCAATTATCTCGGGAGGGACAATTTTATGGAGAGGGCCAAATTAGAAGAGCATCTCCTGAGATGTTCATTTATTGGCCACTGGAGATATGTCGAGACAGTTGATTGGTCTTTGAGGCTTCATGAACGGATATAGTATGGAACGCAGTTGTCCTTTCGGCTTCCTACTGGCCAAACATTGTAGGAGGACCAGCTGTGAGTTCACCATAAACTTGATATACTTTTGACCTAATTTCGCGAGCCAGCCGGAGCCCAATAATTAGAGCTTCATATTCAGCTTCATGATTTGTGAGCGGATTCATGAGAGCCAAGGAATTTTAATATTACTCCTTGGAGGAGGTGACAAAACAATACCTGCCCCGGTAGAGAGGTTGGTAGAAACCATCTGTATAGTGGAGGAGCCGAGAGATCCATCGAAATATAATCCCAAGAGGTAAATGCAAGTGTGACGATGTAACGACCCTCTTCATACCGGTACGATTATACCAATCCCCATCGGTAAAAAGGGCGTCGTCACAGTGGGACATGTACCCAACACTGGTCAATAGGTTGATATGTACCTGGATAGCAATAGAGTACAGCGGAATAAAATAAACAACTCAACTCTTAACCCGTCACCAACACACATTCCACAATCTAAATAGCGAAATGGAAAGACAATGTCCACATTAATACAAAATAAAGAGAACTACAATGCCCAAATATTGTTCATACAATAATCCTTTTGTGCAAAAGAAAAGTACAACTGGTAACAGCTCCACAAAATAGTCTTCTATATGATGATCCTCGTCACGCTTCCTTCTAGTGCACGATACCTGTCAACCTGTACGCCGAAGCAAGAGTGAGTCAAAGACTCAGCAAGCAACACTACCCATAACATACACGTATAAGTCATAGGGGTTTTACATGCACATTTACAATTTTCAAAACATGGCATACTAGTCATTTCCGAGGTTTCAACCTATCATGAAAGTTTTACAAGTTTATACATGGATCATGCTTTCAGATTTTGTAGGAATAAAATTTACCTATCACATGCTCTCTATTCAATTTACTTATGAAACTTGTCTTTAAAGAACCAAGACATGAGAGCTACTAACATGAACATTGTGCACACATGAAAGGAAACACAACTAGCATGGATCTTACATGTTTTTAGACAAATACATGGACATTTCTACATGCTTTAGGTTGCTGATTTCACATGATTCAATGGCTATAAATCTACACATGAGAGCTACAACGTTGCTTAAAACATATCATGTGAACAAACAATCATGCTATCTTGTACCCGTTTTCCCAATTATCCCTAACATGGATCCTAGACATCTTTGCACATAATAACATGATGATAATAACATAAATTCACTGATTTCACATGATTTCAGATTTGTCTCACATGGGTTTCAATAACATATTCTCGCATTTTCAGTTTCACATGATTGCACACTTACTCATTCACATTGTTCGCTTTTACACATTTGACATGTACACATGTTCACACTTACACAATTTACTCATTTCCACATCATTTTCTCTTCCACTTTCACTTATCACATATCACGTCGATTGCACTTACCACGTGCATCTTGGGCACTTACCACGTTCCATGTTCACATATTTCACACTTTAGTCATTTTTCATTACTTAAACAATTTGCCATGACACATAGTCCTAACCACCAGTAGAGGACACTAACAACTATCTCATAGCTCGTGCTCATTCCTTAGCACAGCTCTCAACACAACTCATAACACAACACATGACACAACTCATACACATACTCACCACCTAGGCAATACAGCGGTGAATCTTGGTAACTGCGCAGACCGGGAGAAGCCCTCTCCACCCTATCCAGTGGTACTTGTCCACCTCCGGGTTTTCCCAATGCCTTTGGGAAACTTATATCACATGGAGCCTTCTATAGGGACTTTTCTATATACGGCTCCCGATGCCTCTAGGGTAGCAGTGTCACATAGGCACAACTTTTACACTTTACTCATACCGAGTTTTAACATGTGTTTTACATAACACTCACATCTCCTTCGTTTTCTCATGCACAATGTGTCTTTGTTTTTCTCCTAATCATGCTACTACAGATTTCAGGAGTTTAACACAGTAAATTCACCAATCAAGTTGGTTTTAGACAATAACTAATCACATTTCGATAGTATACGTGGATTATCACAATTCACATGAAAATACATAACTTTTTATTTACTGATCCAAATGACCTGAAATTTTAACCACATGCTGTTTTCGGGTTCAAGATCATACACTCAAATTTTCAGATTTTTCTGAGCTAAATAGAATTTACAGAAAATAAAACAATATTAGCATGCTATTAGTAACTTAAGTTAACATGGGGTTTAAACGTCTTGTAATTTAGCCACTTGCTGTTTAAACATAAGCTACTAACATATGCAGGAATTTAGGATACAAAATTACCCTAATTCATACATCTATGGATTGAACCCTACAAACCATTCTTGCATGCTTTTATTTTACCGAACCGAGCTTATTTACAAATTGCACAAGCATGGATAAGTTACCAAAATTTGCAAACACAGATGCTGACCCACTGATCTTCATGATTAGACTAAAACCAAGGCATTCATACATTCAAATCATGAACAAGGATTTGCAAGATTATCTACAAGTCATGCTCACAAGTTTAAAAGATACCATTATCCCACATTCACCATCCCACACCCATTCATCCACACATCACAATAACAAATACATAGAGTATAAGGTTACCATATATCCTCATCACGGAAAACATACCGAAATTAATACATAAGGAGGACAGAACAGCTCACTGTTCTGTTCAGAGGAACTAGGCGGCGGTCTCTGGCCGCTGACTCAGGGTCAGCGGCATGGCGATGGACGCCAAGCTCATCACAGGCGTCCAGGGACCTTGCCGTCGAACAGGTCTGTGCAGAAACACAGACCCGAGCTCTGAAACTTGGGTGAATAGGAGGGTCTAGGACTCGAGGAAAAATCCATAAAAATAGCAAAACCCACCTAGACTCATACGGGGACACCATAGATAGGTCACTTGCCTTTCAAAATTCCTCCAAGGGATTTATGGCTTGGTGAAGACCTCCTTGGGCAGTCCCAAGAAGTTGCAGAAACGCCCTCTAGATCGCCTTCCTCCGGGCTCCTGGGTGATCTCCACGCGAGGGGACGATGGGGATGCCTTCTCCCTTGCTCCAGCTTCTTCTTGTCGCAGTAGATCTCCAGATCAAGCTCCAAGGGGTCGGATTTGGGGGTGCTAAGATGGGGTTTTTCTCACAGACTTTCTCTAGGGTTTTCCTTTCTCTATTTCTCTCTTGCAAGGTGAAGTGAGGAGTGGGAGGGACCAAATTCGGGTTCAGACCTAAGGAGAGCCCCTCACCCACTCACCATACCGATTTGACAACCTGAGAGCCGTTGGGGACATCCCCCAATGGTGGCCATGCCTTGCTTTCGGATTTTCTGGCTCTGCAACGCATGCAGGTCAGAGAAATTGACGTCCATATCGCTGGACGCGGAGTTAGTGTTGGCGTCCATGTCTGGACGCTGACACTGGCTCAACGGCCTGGGCTTGACGCCAAGGTGCCTTCGGCCAGAACCCTAAATTATGCAGAAAACCACGCATACCAAGCTTATATACATGCAATATGTATACGGTATTATATCCATACTATCACCATGCAATACATACCTTATTTATATTTAATATAAACACATTGACGCTGATTGGCCCTTCGGCCAGAACTTAAAACATGCAGAAACTATGCTTACTCTATATATATACATACAATGTATAAGGTGTAACATGTATATTACCATACCAGGCAATCAATATCATTCATACCTAGGCATACACAAGCATACATAAATACACTAAGATAGATGTACGTAGATATCTACCTATGCGTACATGATGTTTTACATAAGTGTGACTCAACACACGGCAAAGTAAATGACAAGAATTATGAGGGCTTCGCAAATCATTAGGAGGTGATATGAATTATGTTAGCTAGGAATAATCTATTCGATAAAATAGTCCTTGCACACACACACTTGATTTGACATATATATAGTATACACACACGGGTGTAGCATACTTATGTACATTATGCTTGGAATAGATGGATACAACATGCGCACCGGTAATTAGATTAACTTACACAACTTTACCTAACATTGCTTAAGTACTATATGCATAGGATTCCTTAATATGTACTATATGCATAATTTAGCCAATTGACTATTCTCACCTAAATATCATAAAAATACATGCATGTTATTCTTGAGGAGTATAGAATTTCAATATAAACCACTAATTACACCTACCATGCTTGAACTCTTTATGCATATGCAATGTACGAAGTACAATTAACACATTAGCTAAACCATGCAAATGAGCAACGCTTACAACTAATCATACACATGCATACACAAATACACCAAGGTGTTATGCATGTAGAATTAGGTATACAATTGTCACACGCACAAGATAACATACATACGTACATACACATATGTACTTCATACACTCCCATACAAAATTCCATGAAATAGGTAGTATAGGATATTCTTCAATATTTAGATAGCACACACATAGTATTATTCAAGTATCCTAAGTCAGAGATTCTTGGTATTCATAATACACCTCTAATTAGCTAATTGTTCACTTCCACATTAATCATCATATACACCTATGTATACATATATAGATATTCGCACATGTTCATGCTCAAAAGAAGGATAAAACTTATAGTAGGCACAATGAACTACGCATGCTAAGCACACAACAACCGAACACCCAACACACCATTCATATACATATAGATATATAAAGAGAATAAAAATCCGGGGTCTTACACCCTCCCCCTCTAGAAAGAGATCTTCGTCCTCGAAGATCGCATCGAGTACCTGTGGTGACGTCGCCGAGGTCATCATCAGTTACTCTCGCTCCTATATCGCGGTCGGTGAAGCGCCTCGCGGAGTGAACTTCGTCTTCAGATTCGGACACTCTTTAAGCCGATGATCTTTGCTTCCACATTTAAGACACCTTCCTTCCTTCCTCCAACATGCTTTCCACCATGACGCTTCCCGCACTGGGTGCACTCGGGCTTCTCGATGCTTGAGGCCACAGTTGATTGTTGACTTCCAAGGGTTCTCCTTCTTCTATCTTGCCTTGGAATGGCTTGATCATATTCTCCTTGGAGTTGCTCCCCCTCTGGGAGAGATCCCGCTCCTTTCTCTTGCTGGGTGGTCACACCTAGAAGTTCTCCTAAGGTACGTGAATCGAGTTCCAGAAGCCTAACCTCACTGATGGCTTAAGTCCTTTCACGAAATTCTTCAGCTTGCGGTTCTGCTCATACCTCCGAGACTGAGCACCACGTCTACCACGTCCAGCCATAGTCTGCAAAATAAATAACTCAATTAGAACCTAGGTTACTATATTCTAACTATTCTCCCTATTATCTTCCATCTACTATTAGTAGATTTTATATATATGGACAATTCCTATGAAGACTTTGCAATGATGTGACGGTGATGGCCTATCCATGTACAGTCTCAACCTTTGCTCTGATACCAATCTCTGTAACGACCCTCTTCATACCGGTACGATTATACCAATCCCCATCGGTAAAAAGGGCGTCGTCACAGTGGGACATGTACCCAACACTGGTCAATAGGTTGATATGTACCTGGATAGCAATAGAGTACAGCGGAATAAAATAAACAACTCAACTCTTAACCCGTCACCAACACACATTCCACAATCTAAATAGCGAAATGGAAAGACAATGTCCACATTAATACAAAATAAAGAGAACTACAATGCCAAATATTGTTCATACAATAATCCTTTTGTGCAAAAGAAAAGTACAACTGGTAACAGCTCCACAAAATAGTCTTCTATATGATGATCCTCGTCACGCTTCCTTCTAGTGCACGATACCTGTCAACCTGTACGCCGAAGCAAGAGTGAGTCCAAAGACTCAGCAAGCAACACTACCCATAACATACACGTATAAGTCATAGGGGTTTTACATGCACATTTACAATTTTCAAAACATGGCATACTAGTCATTTCCGAGGTTTCAACCTATCATGAAAGTTTTACAAGTTTATACATGGATCATGCTTTCAGATTTTGTAGGAATAAAATTTACCTATCACATGCTCTCTATTCAATTTACTTATGAAACTTGTCTTTAAAGAACCAAGACATGAGAGCTACTAACATGAACATGTGCACACATGAAAGGAAACACAACTAGCATGGATCTTACATGTTTTTAGACAAATACATGGACATTTCTACATGCTTTAGGTTGCTGATTTCACATGATTCAATGGCTATAAATCTACACATGAGAGCTACAACGTTGCTTAAAACATATCATGTGAACAAACAATCATGCTATCTTGTACCCGTTTTCCCAATTATCCCTAACATGGATCCTAGACATCTTTGCACATAATAACATGATGATAATAACATAAATTCACTGATTTCACATGATTTCAGATTTGTCTCACATGGGTTTCAATAACATATTCTCGCATTTTCAGTTTCACATGATTGCACACTTACTCATTCACATTGTTCGCTTTTACACATTTGACATGTACACATGTTCACACTTACACAATTTACTCATTTCCACATCATTTTCTCTTCCACTTTCACTTATCACATATCACGTCGATTGCACTTACCACGTGCATCTTGGGCACTTACCACGTGCCATGTTCACATATTTCACACTTTATTCATTTTTCATTACTTAAACAATTTGCCATGACACATAGTCCTAACCACCAGTAGAGGACACTAACAAATATCTCATAGCTCGTGCTCATTCCTTAGCACAGCTCTCAACACAACTCAACACAACACATGACACAACTCATACACATACTCACCACCTAGGCAATACAGCGGTGAATCTTGGTAACTGCGCAGACCGGGAGAAGCCCTCTCCACCCTATCCAGTGGTACTTGTCCACCTCCGGGGTTTTCCCAATGCCTTTGGGACAAACTTATATCACATGGAGCCTTCTATAGGGACTTTTCTATATACGGCTCCCGATGCCTCTAGGGTAGCAGTGTCACATAGGCACAACTTTTACACTTTACTCATACCGAGTTTTAACATGTGTTTTACACATAACACTCACATCTCCTTCGTTTTCTCATGCACAATGTGTCTTTGTTTTTCTCCTAATCATGCTACTACAGATTTCAGGAGTTTAACACAGTAAATTCACCAATCAAGTTGGTTTTAGACAATAACTAATCACATTCGATAGTATACGTAGATTATCACAATTCACATGAAAATACATAACTTCTTATTTACTGATCCAAATGACCTGAAATTTTAACCACATGCTGTTTTCGGGTTCAAGATCATACACTCAAATTTTCAGATTTTTCTGAGCTAAATAGAATTTACAGAAAATAAAACACCTATTTAGCATGCTATTAGTAACTTAAGTTAACATGGGGTTTAACACGTCTTGTAATTTAGCCACTTGCTGTTTAAACATAAGCTACTAACATATGCAGGAATTTAGGATACAAAATTACCCTAATTCATACATCTATGGATTGAACCCTACAAACCATTCTTGCATGCTTTTATTTTTACCGAACCGAGCTTATTTACAAATTGCACAAGCATGGATAAGTTACCAAAATTTGCAAACACAGATGCTGACCCACTGATCTTCATGATTAGACTAAAACCAAGGCATTCATACTAATTCAAATCATGAACAAGGATTTGCAAGATTATCTACAAGTCATGCTCACAAGTTTAAAAGATACCATTATCCCACATTCACCATCACACCACATTCATCCAACATCACAATAACAATATACATAGAGTATAAGGTTTACCATATATCCTCATCACGGAAAACATACCGAAATTTAACATAAGGAGGACAGAACAGCTCACTGTTCTGTCCAGAGGAACTAGGCGGCGGTCTCTGGCGCTGACTCAGGGTCAGCGGCATGGTCGATGGACGCCAAGCTCATCACAGGCGTCCAGGGACCTTGCCGTCGAATCAGGTCTGTGCAGAAACACAGACCCGAGCTCTGAAACTTGGGTGAATGGGAGGGTCTAGGACTCGAGGAAAAATCCATAAAAATAGCAAAACCCACCTAGACTCATACGGGGACACCATAGATAGGTCACTTGCCTTTCAAAATCCTCCAAGGGATTTAGGGCTTGGTGAAGACCTCCTTGGGCAGTCCCAAGAAGTTGCAGAAACGCCCTCTAGATCGCCTTCCTCCGGGCTCTGGGTGATCTCCACGCGAGGGGACGATGGGGATGCCTTCTCCCTTGCTCCAGCTTCCTCTTGTCGCAGTAGATGCCAGATCAACTCCAAGGGGTCGGATTTGGGGGTGCTAAAAGGGGTTTTCTCACAGACTTTCTCTAGGGTTTTCCTTCCTCTATTTCTCCTCTTGCAAGGTGAAGTGAGGAGTGGGAGGGACCAAATTCGGGTTCAGACCTAAGGAGAGCCTCTCACCCACTCACATACCGATTTGACAACCTGAGAGCCGTTGGGGACATCCCCCAATGGTGGCCATGCCTTGCTCCCGGATTTTCTGGCTCTGCAACGCATGCAGGTCAGAGAATTGACGTCCATATCGCTGGACGCCGGAGTTAGTGTTGGCGTCCATGTCTGGACGCTGACACTGGCTCAACGGCCTGGGCTTGACGCCAAGGTGCCTTCGGCCAGAACCCTAAATTATGCAGAAAACCACGCATACCAAGCTTATATACATGCAATATGTATACGGTTATATCCATACTATCACCATGCAATACATACCTTATTATATTTAATATAAACACATTGACGCTGATTGGCCCTTCGGCCAGAACTTAAAACATGCAGAAACTATGCTTACTCTATATATATACATACAATGTATAAGGTGTAACATGTATATTACCATACCAGGCAATCAAATCATTCATACCTAGGCATACACAAGCATACATAAATACACTAAGATAGATGTACGTAGATATCTACCTATGCGTACATGATGTTTTACATAAGTGTGACTCAACACACGGCAAAGTAAATGACAAGAATATGAGGGCTTCGCAAATCATTAGGAGGTGATATGAATTATGTTAGCTAGGAATAATCTATTCGATAAAATAGTCCTTGCACACACACACTTGATTTGACATATATATAGTATACACACACGGGTGTAGCATACTTATGTACATTATGCTTGGAATAGATGGATACAACATGCGCACCGGTAATTAGATTAACTTACACAACTTTACCTAACATTGCTTAAGTACTATATGCATAGGATTCCTTAATATGTACTATATGCATAATTTAGCCAATTGACTATTCTCACCTAAATATCATAAAAATACATGCATGTTATTCTTGAGGAGTATAGAATTTCAATATAAACCACTAATTACACCTACCATGCTTGAACTCTTTATGCATATGCAATGTACGAAGTACAATATACACATTAGCTAAACCATGCAAATGAGCAACGCTTACAACTAATCATACACATGCATACACAAATACACCAAGGTGTTATGCATGTAGAATTAGGTATACAATTGTCACACGCACAAGATAACATACATACGTACATACACATATGTACTTCATACACTCCCATACAAAATTCCATGAAATAGGTAGTATAGGATATTCTTCAATATTTAGATAGCACACGCATAGTATTATTCAAGTATCCTAAGTCAGAGATTCTTGGTATTCATAATACACCTCTAATTAGCTAATTGTTCACTTCCACATTAATCATCATATACACCTATGTATACATATATAGATATTCGCACATGCTCATGCTCAAAAGAAGGATAAAACTTATAGTAGGCACAATGAACTACGCATGCTAAGCACACAACAACCGAACACCCAACACACCATTCATATACATACAGATATATAAAGAGAATAAAAATTCGGGGTCTTACATTGTTTGACCTCTTGGGAGTTGGGTTTCTTGGGTTTGGATTATCTCTTTCATTTGCAGGGGACAGAGTTCTTCTTCCGGGAGATCTATAGAACAAGGGAGATCTTATGGCACTGGAGTGCAGCCAAGAATTCAGCCAAACTGGCCCTTTGATTGTCTTTGTGGGACGTATTTATATCCACTCATGAGGAGTAAAGCCCATTTTGCGAGACTTCTGCCCAATATTGGGTTGCCCAGTGATATTTGAGGGATTATCTTGGGAGGAGTTTGATTCAGGAGCCAGCAGATAATGCCGTAATTCTTGGCGGCAAATACAGTGCTAGGCAGACTTTCTTGTTGGAGGCATAGCGAAGTCTGGGACCGATTAGATTCCTGCTTAATAATATAGAGTGTTGCTCCTCGGCCTTCGTCATTTATTTGGCACTAGAGCTCCCAAAGAGGCGTCCATAGCTGCAATTAGAGTTAAGAGGCTTCCAGCGATTGGGGCTCCAATACTGGTGGAGTGA
This sequence comes from Colocasia esculenta, assembly GCA_014218235.1. Taxonomy (NCBI): domain Eukaryota; kingdom Viridiplantae; phylum Streptophyta; class Magnoliopsida; order Alismatales; family Araceae; genus Colocasia; species Colocasia esculenta. Next base: position 59,192,583 of record CM024758.1, on the reverse strand, counting down.
GGAGATATTCTTATGCTCGAGGCAGTGACATTAGGATCCCATACAAAGGGAGCATTTTCTCAGAGTTTGACGAAGGGCAGGGACCTTCATGAAAGGAAGAGATTAAAATGCCTAATATAGGCTAATTTTCTTGAACCGACCTTAGCTCGGTAAATTTTGAGGGAGGGAGTTGCCGGATTGCCTTGATTTTGGGGGTCTATTTTATTCCCGATATTTGACGATGAAGCCCAGGAACTTGCTGCTCGAAACCCCAAATGCACATTTTCATGGGTGCATTTCAATTGAATTGACGAAGTCTTTCAAAAACACGGCGAAGATCAGAGAAATGGTCTTCCTGTTTTTTGTTTTGACGACCAAGTCATCCACATAGCATTCAACTATATCATGAATCATCTCATGAATATCTTAGTCATGGCTCTTGGATATGTGGCTCCTGCATTTTTCAAACCAAAGGACATCCTTTTGTAGTTGAAGATACCTTTGGTGACCTGAAGGCGTATGATCTTTATCTTTGATTGCCATCCGGATCTGATTGTAGCCTGAAGCCGTCCATAAAGGACAAAACTTCATGACCGGTGGTTATATCCACCATAGTTTCTGTGATTAGAACCGGAAAATTATCTTTGGACATGCTTTATTCAAATCCCCATAGTCAATGCATACCGGACTTGTCCATTCTTCTTCTTCACTGGAACATATGGCGAGCCAGATTGGATATATGCAGGGCTCGATGAAGTCTACCTTAGAGAGTTTGTCGACTTCAATACCTACTTCACCTCCAGCTCATATCGCATCGCCTGAGCTTGTTTGACAGTTTTGGCTGTATGAAGTATAGATAATTCATGCTTGGCAACTGATGGCTCCAGTCCGGGCATTTCTGTGTAATTCCAAGCAAAACAATCTTGAAATTGCAGGAGGAAGATTTTGTAAGATTCCTTTCTTGTTCATCAAGAAGGGCGCTGATGAAGATTGGCCGGGGATGTTCTTGATCCCGAGATTGAGCCTCAATTAATTCATCAACAGTGGCTTGTCCTCCATCTTCAATTTCTTGAGGCGCCGGTTGCAGCTCTATAAAATCTCCTTCGTCATCGGAACCAGCGATAGAACTTCACTTATATCTTCAGAATTGTGGTAAAGATTGCTCACAGATTTTTCTGGCGATTCTTCATTCGATAATCCATTGGCGGGACAGAAAATATTTTCTTGAGAGTTGGAACTGGAAGATGCTTGGCTGCTTTCTGTACTGCAAGCATCTGGCAATAGCCAACAACATTGACTGTGAAGAAGACTTGGCATCATACCTAGCCCTCTGGTATCTTTCTGGGAAATGGAGGCTGCCCTCGCACTTGTGAAGGTTCCCATAATTGCTTGAAGAAATTCCACCGAGAGGCATTTTGGACCTGGGGAATATTTTGCTTCTTGCATATTTCTTTGATACTTTCTGGCATATCTACATTTCTTCTACTGGCTCAGGATGATTTTGGGTTTGATTTTCCCAATCAAAATCATCATCCGGGGATGTTGGAGCTATTGGCTCCCCCTTATAGAAGTGGATTGCTTTGATATTTCTGGCTTTTTCTTTCTTTCTTCTGATAGTGACGACGATGTTTCAGTCGTTGAACACTTTGATGCTACTTGGGAAGCTGATCTGCAAGCAATTGGGAGGCAGAGGAATGCTCCCGTTGATGACTTGACTTACATATCGGCCTTATGGTTGACGCTTCGCTTTTCGGATGGGTGATATGCTTTGGAAATTCTTGCATGGAGTTCGACAAGATTTGTGTTATCACAAAGAGCTCGCCAGTCTCATTATTTCATCTGAGCATTGATTTGTTACCTTCCCTTTAGATCGGGTAGGAGTTTGAAGAGCTGGTCCTCCAAAATATAAGGGGGCATCAGTTAGATTGCATTCATCTTCCCGAAATGGGCTTGATCAGCAAAGACTGCATGCTGCCTTTCTCTCTGGCAATTTGATGCACTGATGGAGTGTCGATGGGATGACCCAATTTTCGTGTATCCAAGGTGTGACGGCCCGGATATTATGCCCATTAAGGCTCCATATCCAGATCCGCCTCCCGCGACAGACGAAGTCTCGCAAGGGATAGCTCACACAACTGTCCAGTAAGAATATAAAAGACAACTACACAGTATAAGACACAAGAAAGTACATGTGCTCATACCTGCATACAACAATTTACAACTGTCCCATACATTATTACATGTCCAATTAAAAAGTACAACTATCTGGGGCATACCCCGAGGGAGCACAAGCTCACACAACACTAACTATTACACAACTGCTGGTGGTACAAGTCTGACACAGCGCCGCTGCAAGCCAAACACTCGGCAAGCCCTGAAAAGAACTGTAGGGGAGTGAGCCTAAACAAGTCAAGGCTCAGTAGGGGTACTACCAAAACAACAAAAACTACGAACACCTCAACCCCAGAGGGTCTCATTGGCAACGCCAATAGCCAAACCATTTCATGCTCACAACATTGAATTTAAGCTACAATTAAATATAACACATTAACTATTCACAACTTCGGGGACAACAGGACTAGCTCCACACCACTAATCCGTCAACAACAGTAACGCTAGGCCTCAAACCTCACAGGCAAACCATAGTCACAATCAATCATTAAGCTATAAGCCGCACAAGCAAACCATGCCTAGGCTATAAGCTTCACAGGCAAATCTCAAGTACGTGGGTAACAAGATGCTAACCAAAAGCTGGTCCTTTATACCTCAAATCACAATATGTGGAAACTACAAACAGAATGGCAGGGTTGGCTACAACGGCCATCCTTCATACACGAAAACATATACGGAAGCTTACTCGAGGAAGGGTAAAGCACATTGAGTGGAAGGTCACACCTCACGGACCTCCACGAAACACAGTTCCCACTCAACACCAGAACAGACTGGTACACGACGTACCACCACAAACCATTACCCACACAGGGTACATGTACCTATTACCACAAGGTACCAATACGGAACCACAAGTGAACCAGTGCCGTAACAGGGCACACCATAGCGAGATTAAAACACATTTGGTGAGTCAAATTCACCAACCATAACCAAAACTGTGCCACCACTCGGGCACACCACCAACCACAACGTAGTCACAACTGTGCCAACACCAGGGCACACCTCGAACGAGTCAAACCTCGACTATGAGTCACAAACTCATGAACCATGACAAGTAGCAAAGCTCGAGTCGGAAAGGAACGACGCCACCACACGGGAACGGATTACTGGCTGATCAGGCCAGTATCCAAACGGACAACACAACATAAGAACAACCTCTCCGTCTCGCAGTCACGGACGAAAGGTCCAACTGCCGCTCCACGAGAACAAGTCAAACAACTGTGGAGACAACCAACACCACACCTGCAGACACACAGCTGCAGGTCCATGCCTGGCACCTCTAGGGTCTCTGGCCGGAGCACCCTAAAGTGAGGCACTGGAAAACAGGACTAGCTGGGGACCAGTATGTCTACTGGTGCCGTACCCCAACCACGAGCGCGCTACAAGCGACTGCACACCCACAAACACAAGCCGCTGCCCTACTGTCGTCTTTCCCTCAGCCGGACGTGAACTCAAACACAGGAGTGAGGGTGTCCAGGAAGACGACACAGACCTCGATGACACCACATTGTACCGGGACAAACCCCGAGCACAACAAACACACGTGCCTGGCTCACAAAGAACCTGGGGTACCCGACTAGAGAGGCATTCTGGAATAGGCGCGGACAACTACACTCGGCAATACACAAACCACATCACTTACAATTTATTACAAATCACGATACAGTGTGAGAAGTAGCTTGTCCTGGTCACTGTGACCTACAAGCTAGCCTGCACAAACAAATATATGACCATATTAATAATAACACTATAGCCTAACATCGGGCACCTCGTGACCTCCGTGGCAGCACACACCACTTAACACATAAATCAGTATAATATTCTTCGAAGGACAACAACAGACCAGGGCTAGGTCGGTGTGGACCTTCACTGCCCAAACATTACAATATAACCACATAAATCACATTATATAATCATAATATCGACCTCTAGTCATGCTTACACATGCATGTCATCTGAATCATAAAAAAACTTCCAATTCTTGGTAGGCTCACACAAGAACCTCACTGCCATACACCACAAACTCACTACAATTTTGGAATACAATTAACACATAATGTACAATGTGCCATGCACACACAAACCACATGCACAACACCCAAACCACGTAGACACCACGTGTATAATACACCAACAGGTGCACCACACGTCCAATACCATAAATCGCGGAAAAAGGAAACACAGCTTGCTAGGATCACCAGTGGATAGATGGCAAGATTGACTGCCGCTAACGAGGGACTAACGGCAACATCGATTGTCGTCTAATAGGTCAACGGCAAATAATGGACGTCTAACAAAAGTAGATGGTCACTTGTTGGCCGTTTATAAACTCAGCGGCAACGTATTTTGTCGTTAATATTTTACCTGAAGAACCAACGGCAACCAACCTTGCCGTCAAGATCTTCCCTGAAGAGTTTAACGGCAAACGATCACGCCGTTTATCTCTTCCCTGAAGAACTCAACGTCAACATCCCTGACGTGACTTCTTCAGCTCCAGCAGCTGAAACAGCCACAAACCACATCCCTGAGAGCAATCCAGCCCTCAAAACCGCGGCGTGATGAAGAGGGAACACTTCCTCTCACCACCACACACCACCGTAATGTCGGAAAAATACGATCCAACGCATGGATCGGCCAAACTACCTAAAACCCGACAGAAAGGAAAACCTCCCCAAAATCACGATCACGCAAATACACGCAACAGGCATGAAATAATACACAAGACAGCTAAAGGGTTTACGTCCCTACCTCAGAAAACACTATAAAATCCGATAGACCTCGATTTGCACCGAAACCCCCAGGAGCTTCCTGCGAACACCGCCCTTCAATCCATCATTTCCCGCCTGATGGCGTTGCCACGCGCAACGGCCTTCCCACGTGCTTCCGTCGGTCGCCGGAAGTAGTGAGAGGCACAAGGGTGAAGGTGGGGGAAGAGGAGGGGAGAAAGTGGGGAAAGAAGAAGGCTCGTGTTGCCCGTAAAAACACAGGGCCTCAAGTTAACGTCAACCTTTGCGCCGCTAACCAAACCGTCACAACTAGGCGTCCACATTGCTCCCGCCAAGTTCAACGGTAGACATCCACATCGATGGACGCCAAGAACATGTTACCGGCAACACCATTGCCGCCAACACACAGTAGACGTCACAAACTGGACGCCAACCCACTGTTGATGTCCAGCGCACTGAACACCAACACAGATCCATAACCAACTCCGGTAAGGATCCAATAAGAAACACACAACATAAGTCGCACTGGTCAGGTGTGACCAACCATACGCTAAACCGAGGATCCACGAAGATCCGAAAAACGCGCGACGTTACATTACTATCACCTAAAAGAAATGTCGTCCTCGACATATAAAATAAATCACAAAAATCGGATTATCACCTAAAAGAAATAAAATCGTATATAGAACAAGAATGATACTCTCTTGCATCAGCCTTTCAATTCATCTACGCTAATTAACTCATTTGTCCATTTCCATCCTTGCTTTGTTCTTTTCTTTCTTTCAATTCATTTCACAATTATTCTGTTTATCGATTCCATTGCCTTTCCTTATCTTTCAATTGTAGGCGATTCTAACTTGCCAACGGTGCTTTATCTCCTTGGACTGAACCTACTTTCACATTTTCTGGATGTGTTTTGCAACATTTCTTTCCGGGCCATTTCTTTCTGCTCAAATCCTTTCATTTATTCCACTACCTTTGGATGTTCTTTCGTGCTAAACCTTGCTTAATTTCTCGAATTTCTTAATGCCATTCCATTACTCACTTTGTCATTGCTAACCATTATCCTGTTTATCATTATTAACTACTACCTTATTTATCCATTCTCATATTTTCAGTTTTCTAATCTGTGGGTTGTAGACCCACCACGCTTCCGCTGCGCTACTCTGATCCTGCTGATATCTGACAGAATATTTATACATTCTGCTTCTACTATTATTCCCAATTGCTGCACACTTTCATACTTGCTTTGATTCCGGCTATATTCATTACAGATTGCTTAACTTGCTCAATCAATATTGGAAAACAATATCAAAATTTCCAAACTACTTTTTCCAATACTTCAATTCTAATTGTACCCACCTTTTAAAAATCGAATTTTACCATACCATTACATTACTAACATACTTTATTTTTCATATCCTTTTTAACTTCAATTTACATTCTCTAGCTGACTAACCACATTATTTCATCTTTCTCAAAACATCTGCTTTCATTACTGTAACACTTTCTTTTAGGGAAGAATTAAACGTGCTCAGCTAACTTTACATGCATTAAACTTTATTTCAATCGGGTGCCATCTGACTTAAGCCATTCTATTTAACTGATTACATTCTCTCGTTTTGTACTTGCCACTTTCAATTTCCATTAGCCATGCAAACTCTTATTGATCACTTTTTCGATCTTTCAGTTATATCTGTTTCACAATCTATCATACTCTTTCTTTTCCAGATTATAATCTGCCAACTGTATTAAACATAATATCTTCTCTGTAAACATTCTTTCAATTATTGTGCTGCCTAGCTGTTCATCCTGTACCACTCATACCCTATTGCTGTTGTCACAAAGTATTCTTTATTCACAACTGCCAAGGCCATAGTCTGGAGCCAATCTCGTGAATACAATAGCCTACTCCGCCTGATTCTCTATTTCACTTAACCTGGCACCACTTAATTGTTTCTAATTAATCCGCTTTTTTATTTTAATTCACATAATCTTATTTTATTCCGTACAGTGCAATCTCTTTTAAACAAAAACTTCACCTCTTCTTCTCGAATTATACTCAATTATTAAACAACAGTAACCTTATCTGTAACACTGCTTCGACTCTATATAATTCTCATAAAAGCCACTTGCTAGGCCGGATTTTTTTGTGCTCAGAAAAGTCTAACTATACAGTGATCTTTCTGTACCCTTTCTTTACTTAACTAACCACCTCTGCTCAACTCTCTAATTGTCAAGACACCCTTATCCTATCGGACTGTCCAATTCTTTATTCCTCTATGTACCCGTACTTCATCTGAAACCAGCCTGCCTCATTTAATCATTCTCAAGTTGCAAAGCTCTAATCACATTATCACTCAAGCCGTTCTCAAATCCTATTAACACAAATCTAACACACACACAACAATACCTCTGCCAAGGTCCTCTTCTGCAACTTATCACACACACACACTATTCTTTGCTGGTAACATTCTATTGATCTGTCACATGACACCTCATATTATACCTGTCTCTGTTAACCTTATTCTTACTAGAGCACCATTTGCAAATATCTTTCTGAAATTGCCTTTTACTTTTGCTAACCAACATAACTAACTCCACTGATCCTTTAATATCTGCCACTGAAAACTTTTTAAACACAAAATTTCAACTGCAACCCTGGCACACAGGTGCAACCACACAACTTATACCACTAACCACTCTATGGCTCAACAACTGCTAATTTAACAAACAGAAAAACACGGTTTGCGTGCCAAAAGCTCACATAAATCACCTTATAACACATAAAACCACAGACTTACTACCAGCAGTGGATATTAATCCATGTATTGGGACATTGTAACTTCAATGTCTTTTCATATTCTAACTAGACCATGCTCTGATACCAACTGTGACGGTCCTGGATTTATGCCCATTAAGGCTCCATATCCAGATCCGCCTCCCGCGAACGGACCGAAGTCTCGCAAGGGATAGTTCACACAACTGTCCAGTAAGAAATAAAAGACAACTACACAGTATAAGACACAAGAAAGTACATGTGCTCATACCTGCATACAACAATTTACAACTGTCCCATTACATTATTACATGTTCAATTAAAAGTACAACTACCTGGGGCATACCCCGATGGAGCACAAACTCACACAACACTAACTATACACAACTGCTGGTGGTACAAGTCTGACACAACGCCGCTGCAAGCCAAACACTCGGCAAGCCCTGAAAAGAACTGTAGGGGAGTGAGCCTAATAGTCACAGGCTCAGTAGGGGCTACCCAAAACAACAACAAACTACGAACACCTCAACCCCAGAGGGTCTCATGGCAACGCCAATAGCCAAACCATTTCATGCTCACAACAATTGAATTTAGCTACAATTAAATATAAACACATTAACTATTCACAACTTCGGGGACAACAGGACTAGCTCACACCACTAACCGTTCAACAACAGTAACGCCTAGGCCTCAAACCTCACAGGCAAACCATAGTCACAATCAATCATTTAAGCTATAAGCTGCACAAGCAACCCACTGCCTAGGCTATAAGCTTCACAGGCAAATCTCAAGTACGTGGGTAACAGGACTGCTAACCAAAAGCTGGTCCTTTATACCTCAAATCACAAATGTGGAAACTACACACAGAATGGCAGGGTGGCTACAACGGCCAATCCTTCATACACGAAAACCATATACGGAAGCTTACTCGAGAAGGTAAAGCACATTGAGTGGAAGGTCACATCTCACGACCTCCACGAAACACAGTTCCACGTCAACACCAGAACAGACTAGTACACGACGTACCACCACAAACCATTACCCACACAGGGTACAGTACCTATTACCACAAGGTACCAACACGGAAACCACAAGTAAACCAGTGCCGTAACAGGGCACACCATAGCGAGTTAAACCACATTTGGTGAGTCAACATTCACCAACCATAACCAAAACTGTGCCACCACTCGGCACACCACCAACCACAACCGTAGTCACAACTGTGCCACACCAGGGCACACCTCGAAAGAGTTAACCTCGACTATGAGTCACAAACTCACGAACCATGACAAGTAGCAAAGCTCGAGTCGGAAAGGAACGACGCCACCACACGGGAACGGACTACTGGCTGATCAGGCCAGTATCCAACCCGGACAACACAACACAAGAACAACCTCTCAGTCTCGCAGTCACGGACGAAAGGTCCAACTGCCGCTCCACGAGAACAAGTCAAACAACTGTGGAGACCAACCAATACCACACCTGCAGACACACAACTGCAGGTCCATGCCTGGCACCTCTAGGGTCTCTGGCCGGAGCACCCTAAAGTGAGGCACTGGAAAACAAGACTAGCTGGAGACCAGTACGTCTACTGGTGTCCGTACCCCAACCACGAGCGCGCTACAAGCGACTGCACACCCACAAAACAAGCCGCTGCCCTACTGTCGTCTTTCCCTCAGTCGGACGTACAACTCAAACACAGGAGTGAGGGTGTCCGGGAAGACGACACAGACCTCGACGACACCACACTGTACCGGGACAAACCCCGAGCACAACAAACACCGTGTCTGGCTCACAAAGAACCTGGGGTAACCTACTAGAGAGGCATTCCGGAATAGGCGCCGGACCACCACACTCGGCAATACACCCACAAATCACTTACACATTTATTACAAATCACGATACACGTGTAGAAGTAGCTTGTCCTGGTCACTCGTGACCTACAAGCTAGCCTACACAAACACATATATGAACCATATTAATAATAACACTATAGCCTAACATCGGCCACCTCGTGACCTCCGTGGCAGCACACACCACTTAACACATAAATCAGTATAATATTCTTCGAAGGACAACAACAGACTAGGGCTAGGTCGGTGTGGACCTTCATTGCCCAAACATTACAATATAAACCACAAAATCACATTATAATAATCATAATATCGACCTCTAGTCATACTTACACATGCATGTCATCCGAATCATAAAAACACTTCCAATTCTTGGCTAGGCTCACACAAGAACCTCACTGCCATAACACCCAAACTCACTACAATTTTGGAATACAATTAACACAATAACGTACAATGTGCCATGCACACACAAACCACATGCACAACACCCAAATCACGTAGACACACGTGTATAATACACCAACCAGGTGCACCACACGTTCAATACCATAAATCGCGGAAAAAGGAAACACAGCTTGCTGGGAACTCACCAGCGGATAGATGGTAACGGCAACATCGATTGTCGTCTAAAGGTCAACGGCAACATAATGGACGTCTAACAAAAGTAGATGGTCACTGTTGGCGTTTACTTAAACTCACGCAACGTATTTTGCCGTAAATATTTACCTGAAGAACCTAACGGCAACCAACCTTGCGTCAAGATCTTCCCTGGAGAGTTTAACGGCAAACGATCACGCAGTTTATCTCTTCCCTGAAGAACTCAACGTCAACATCCCTTGACGTTGACTTCTTCAGCTCCAGCAGCTGAACCAGCCAC
>CM024758.1:59085704-59182094 GCA_014218235.1 Colocasia esculenta | reverse complement strand
TCTCTAGGGTTTTCCTTCCTCTATTTCTCCTCTTGCAAGGTGAAGTGAGGAGTGGGAGGGACCAAATTCGGGTTCAGACCTAAGGAGAGCCCCTCACCCACTCACCATACCGATTTGACAACCTGAGAGCCGTTGGGGGACATCCCCCAATGGTGGCCATGCCTTGCTCCCGGATTTTCTGGCTCTGCAACGTATGCAGGTCAGAGAAATTGACGTCCATATCGCTGGACGCCGGAGTTAGTGTTGGCGTCCATGTCTGGACGCTGACAGGATCAACGGCCTGGGCTTGACGCCAAGGTGCCTTCGGCCAGAACCCTAAATTATGCAGAAAACCACGCATACCAAGCTTATATACATGCAATTTGTATACAGTATTATATCCATACTATCACCATGCAATACATACCTTATTTATTTAATGTAAACACATTGACGCTGATTGGCCCTTCGGCCAGAACTTAAAACATGCAGAAACTATGCTTACTCTATATTATACATACAATGTATAAGGTGTAACATGTACATTACCATACCAGGCAATCAATGTCATTCATACCTAGGCATACACAAGCATACATAAATACACTAAGATAGATGTACGTAGATATCTACCTATGCGTACACGATGTTTTACATAAGTGTGACTCAACACACGGCAAGATAGAATGACAAGAATCGTGAGGGCTTCGCAAATCATTAGGAGGTGATATGAGTTAGGTTAACTAGGAATAATCTATTCGATAAAATAGTCCTTGCACACACACACTTGATTTGACATATATATAGTATACACACACGGGTGTAGCATACTTATGTATATATGCTTGGAATAGATGGATACAACATGCGCACCGGTAATTAGATTAACTTACACAACTTTACCTAACATTGCTTAAGTACTATATGCATAGGATTCCTTAATATGTACTATATGCATAATTTAGCCAATGACTATTCTCACCTAAATATCATAAAAATACATGCATTTTATTCTTGAGGAGTATAGAATTTCAATATAAACCACTAATTACACCTACCATGCTTGAACTCTTTATGCATATGCAATGTACGAAGTACAATATACACATTAGCTAAACCATGCAAATGAGCAACGCTTACAACTAATATACACATGCATACACAAATACACCAAGGTGTTATGCATGTAGAATTAGGTATACAATTGTCACACGCACAAGATACATACATACGTACATACACATATGTACTTCATACACTCCCATACAAAATTCCATGAAATAGGTAGTATAGGATATTCTTCAATATTTAGATAGCACACGTATAGTATTATTCAAGTATCTAAGTCAGAGATTCTTGGTATTCATAATACATCTCTAATTAGCTAATTGTTCACTTCCACATTAATCATCATATACACCTATGTATACATATATAGATATTCGCACATGCTCATGCTCAAAAGAAGATAAAACTTATAGTAGGCACAATGAACTACGCATGCTAAGCACACAACAACCGAACACCCAACACACCATTCATATACATACAGATATATAAAGAGAATAAAAATCCGGGGTCTTACAGATGACCTCTTGGGAGTTTGGGTTTTCTTGGGTTTATTATCTCTTTCATTTGCAGGGAAAGAGTTTCTTCTTCCGGGAGATCTATAGACAAGGGAGAATCTTCTGGCACTGGATGTGCAGCCAAGAATTCAGCCAAACCTTGCCCTTTGATTGCCCTTTGTGGGACGTATGTGATATCAAACTCCATGAGGAGTAAAGCCCATTTTGCGAGCCTTCTGACAATATGGGTTGCCTCAGTAGATATTTGAGGGATTATACTTGGAGATGAGTTTGATTTCATGAGCCAGCAGATAATGCCGTAATTTCTGGCGGCAAATATCAGTGCTAGCAGACTTTCTCTGTTGGAGCATATCGAAGTTCTGGACCGATTAGCTTCCTGCTGAGATAATATAGAGGTTGCTCCTCGCCTTCTTCATTTATTTGTGCTAATAGAGATCCAAAAGAGGCGTCCTAGCTGCAATATAGAGTATAAGAGGCTTTCCAGCGATTGGGGCTCCAATACTGGTGGAGTGAGGAGATATTCTTTTATCTGCTCGAAGGCAGCTTGACATTCTTGATCCCATACAAGGGAGCATCTTTTCTTCATGAGTTTGCCGAAGGGCATGGACCTTCCTGAAAGATTAGAGATAAATCGCCTAATATAGGCTAATTTTCCTTGAAACGACCTTAGCTCGGTCAAATTTTGAGGAGATGGCAGTTGCCGGATTGCCTTGATTTTTCGGGGTCTATTTCTATTCCCCGATATTTGACGATGAAGCCCAGGAACTTGCTGCTCGAAACCCCAAATGCACATTTCATGGGGTTCATTTTCAATTTGAATTGACGAAGTCTTTCAAAAACACGGCGAAGATCAGATAAATGGTCTTCCTGTTTTTGGTTTTGACGACCAAGTCATCCACATAGCATTCAACTATATCATGAATCATCTCATGAATATCTTAGTCATGGCTCTTTGATATTGTGGCTCCTGCATTTTCAAACCAAAGGACATCCTTTTGTAGTTGAAGATACCTTTGGTGACCTGAAGGCAGTATGATCTTTATCTTTGATTGCCATCCGGATCTGATTGTAGCCTGAAGACCCGTCCATAAAGGACAAAACTTCATGACCGGTGGTTATATCCACCATAGTTTCTGTGATTAGAACCGGAAAATTATCCTTGGGACATGCTTTATTCAAATCCCCATAGTCAATGCATATCCGGACTTGTCCATTCTTCTTCTTCACTGGAACATATGGCGAGCCAGATTGGATATATGCAGGGCTCGATGAAGTCTACCTTAGAGAGTTTGTCGACTTCAATACTACTTTCACCTCCAGCTCATATCGCATACGCCTTTGAGCTTGTTTGACAGTTTTGGCTGTATAAGTATAGATAATTCATGCTTGGCAACTGATGGCTCCAGTCCGGGCATTTCTGTGTAATTCCAAGCAAAACAATCTTGAAATTGCAGGAGGAAGATTTTGTAAGATTCCCTTTCTTGTTCATCAAGAAGGGCGCTGATGAAGATTGGCCGGGGATTTTCTTGATCCCCGAGATTGAGCTCAATTAATTCATCAACAGTGGCTTGTCCTCCATCTTCAATTTCTTGAGGCGCCGGTTGCAGCTCTATAAAATCTCCTTCGTCATCGGAACCAGCGACTAGAACTTCACTTATATCTTCAGAATTTGTTGGTAAAGATTGCTCACCAGATTTTTCTGGCGATTCTTCATTCGATAATCCATTGGCGGGACAGAAAATATTTTCTTGAGAGTTGGAACTGGAAGATGCTTGGCTGCTTTCTGTACTGCAAGCATCTGGCAATAGCCCAACAACATTGACTGTGAAGAAGACCTTGGCATCATAACCTAGCCCTCTGGTATCCTTTCTGGGAAATGGAGGCTGCCCTCGCACTTGTGAAGGTTCCCATAATTGCTTGAAGAAATCCACCGAGAGGCATTTTGGACCTGGGGAATATTTTGCTTCTTGCATATTTCTTTGATACTTTCTGGCATATCTACCATTTCTTCTACTGGCTCAGGATGATTTTGGGTTTGATTTTCCCAATCAAAATCATCATCCGGGGATGTTTGAGCTATTGGCTCCCCCTTATAGAAGTGGTTGGCTTTGATACTTTTCTGGCTTTTTCTTTCTCTTCTTTTCTTTGATAAGTGACGACGATGTTTTCAGTCGTTGAACACTTTGATGCTACTTTGGGAAGCTGATCTGCAAGCAATTGGGAGGCAGAGGAATGCTCCGTTGATGACTTGACTTACATGATCGGCCTTATGGTTGACGCTTCGCTTTTCCGGATGGGTTGATATGCTTTGGAAATTCTTTGCATGGAGTTCGACAAGATTGTGTTTATCACAAAGAGCTCGCCAGTCTCATTATCTTCATCTGAGCATTGATTTGTTTACCCTTCCCTTTAGATCGGGTAGGAGTTTGAAGAGCTGGTCCTCCAAAATATAAGGGGGCATCAGTTAGATTGCATTCATCTTCCGAAATGGGGCTGATCAGCAAAGACTGCATGCTGCCTTTCTTCTCTGGCATATTTGATGCACTGATGGAGTGCGATGGGATGACCAATTTTCGTGTATCCAAGGGGTGACGGCCCGGATATTTATGCCCATTAAGGCTCCATATCCAGATCCGCCTCCCGCGAAAGACCGAAGTCTCGCAAGGATAGCTCACACAACTGTCCAGTAAGAATATAAAAGACAACTACACAGTATAAGACACAAGAAAGTACATGTGCTCATACCTGCATACAACAATTTACAACTGTCCCCTTACATTATTACATGTCCAATTAAAAAGTACAACTATCTGGGGCATACCCCGAGGGAGCACAAGCTCACACAACACTAACTATTACACAACTGCTGGTGGTACAAGTCTGACACAGCGCCGCTGCAAGCCAAACACTCGGCAAGCCCTGAAAAGAACTGTAGGGGAGTGAGCCTCAACAAGTCACAGGCTCAGTAGGGGCTACCCAAACCAAAAACTACGAACACTCAACCCCAGAGGGTCTCATTGGCAACGCCAATAGCCAAACCATTCATGCTCACAACAATTGAATTTAAGCTACAATTAAATATAAAACATTAACTATTCACAACTTCGGGACAACAGGACTAGCTCCACACCACTAATCCGTCAACAACAGTAACGCCTAGGCCTCAACCTCACAGGCAAACCATAGTCACAATCAATCATTTAAGCTATAAGCCGCACAAGCAAACCACTGCCTAGGCTATAAGCTTCACAGGCAAATCTCAAGTACGTGGGTAACAGGACTGCTAACCAAAAGCTGGTCCTTTATACCTCAAATCACAATATGTGGAAACTACACACAGAATGGCAGGGTTGGCTACAACGGCCATCCTTCATACACGAAAACCATATACGGAAGCTTACTCGAGGAAGGGTAAAGCACATTGAGTGGAAGGTCACACCTCACGACCTCCACGAAACACAGTTCCACGTCAACACCAGAACAGACTGGTACACGACGTACCACCACAAACCATACCCACACAGGGTACATGTACCTATTACCACAAGGTACCAATACGGAAACCACAAGTGAACCAGTGCCGTAACAGGGCACACCATAGCGAGATAAACCACATTTGGTGAGTCAACATTCACCAACCATAACCAAAACTGTGCCACCACTCGGGCACACCACCAACCACAACCGTAGTCACAACTGTGCCAACACCAGGGCACACCTCGAACGAGTCAAACCTCGACTATGAGTCACAAACTCATGAACCATGACAAGTAGCAAAGCTCGAGTCGGAAAGGAACGACGCCACCACACGGGAACGGATTACTGGCTGATCAGGCCAGTATCCAACCCGGACAACACAACATAAGAACAACCTCTCCGTCTCGCAGTCACGGACGAAAGGTCCAACTGCCGCTCCACGAGAACAAGTCAAACAACTGTGGAGACCAACCAACACCACACCTGCAGACACACAGCTGCAGGTCCATGCCTGGCACCTCTAGGGTCTCTGGCCGGAGCACCCTAAAGTGAGGCACTGGAAAACAGGACTAGCTGGGGACCAGTATGTCTACTGGTGTCCGTACCCCCAACCACGAGCGCGCTACAAGCGACTGCACACCCACAAACACAAGCCGCTGCCCTACTGTCGTCTTTCCCTCAGCCGGACGTGCAACTCAAACACAGGAGTGAGGGTGTCCAGGAAGAGACACAGACCTCGATGACACACATTGTACCGGGACAAACCCCGAGCACAACAAAACACACGTGCCTGGCTCACAAAGAACCTGGGGTACCCGACTAGAGAGGCATTCTGGAATAGGCGCCGGACCACCACACTCGGCAATACACAAACCACATCACTTACACATTTATTACAAATCACGATACACGTGTGAGAAGTAGCTTGTCCTGGTCACTCGTGACCTACAAGCTAGCCTACACAAACACATATATGAACCATATTAATAATAACACTATAGCCTAACATCGGCCACCTCGTGACCTCCGTGGCAGCACACACCACTTAACACATAAATCAGTATAATATTCTTCGAAGGACAACAACAGACCAGGGCTAGGTCGGTGTGGACCTTCACTGCCCAAACATTACAATATAACCACATAAATCACATTATAATAATCATAATATCGACCTCTAGTCATGCTTACACATGCATGTCATCTGAATCATAAAAACACTTCCAATTCTTGGCTAGGCTCACACAAAACCTCACTGCCATAACACCACAAACTCACTACAATTTTTGGAATACAATAACACAATAACGTACAATGTGCCATGCACACACAAACCACATGCACAACACCCAAACCACGTAGACACCACGTGTATAATACACCAACCAGGTGCACCACACGTCCAATACCATAAATCGCGGAAAAAAGGAAACACAGCTTGCTAGGAACTCACCAGTGGAAGATGGCAAGATTGACTGCCGCTAACGAGGGACTACGGCAACATCGATTGTCGTCTAATAGGTCAACGGCAAATAATGGACGTCTAACAAAAGTAGATGGTCACTTGTTGGCCGTTTACTAACTCAGCGGCAACGTATTTTGTCGTTAATATTTTACCTGAAGAACCTAACGGCAACCAACCTTGCCGTCAAGATCTTCCCTGAAGAGTTTAACGGCAAACGATCACGCCGTTTATCTCTTCCCTGAAGAACTCAACGTCAACATCCTTGACGTTGACTTCTTCAGCTCCCAGCAGCTGAACCAGCCACAAACCACATCCCCTGAGAGCAATCCAGCCCTCAAAACCGCGGCGTGATGAAGAGGGAACACTTCCTCTCACCACCACACACCACCGTAATGTCGGAAAAATACGATCCAACGCATGGATCGGCCAAACCACCCTAAAACCCGACAGAAAGGAAAACCTCCCCAAAATCACGATTCCACGCAAATTACACGCAACAGGCATGAAATAATACACAAGAGAAGCTAAAGGGTTTACGTCCCTACCTCAGAAACACATATAAATCCGATAGAACCTCGATTTGCACCGAACCCCAGGAGCTTCCTGCGAACACGCCCTTCAATCCATCATTTCCCGCCTGATCTGCCGTTGCCACGCGCACCACGGCCTTCCCACGTGCTTCCGTCGGCGCCGGAAGTAGTGAAGAGGCACAAGGGTGAAGGTGGGGAAGAGGAGGGGAGAAAGTGGGGAAAGAAGAAGGCTCGTGTTGCCCGTAAAAACACAGGCGCTCAAGTTAACGTCAACCTTTGCGCCGCTAACCAAACCGTCACAACTAGGCGTCCACATTGCTCGCCGCCAAGTTCAACGGTAGACATCCACATCGATGGACGCCAAGAACATGTTAACGGCAACACCATTGCCGCCAACACACAGTAGACGTCACAACCTGGACGCCAACCCACTGTTGATGTCCAGCGCACTGAACACCAACACAGATCCATAACCAACTCCGGTAAGGATCCAATAAGAAACACACAACATAAGTCGCACTGGTCAAGGTGTGACACCCCATACGCTAAACCGAGGATCCACGAAGATCCGAAAAACGCGCGACGTTACATTACTATCACCTAAAAGAAATGTCGTCCTCGACATATAAAATAAATCACAACAAATCGGATTATCACCTAAAAAGAAATAAATCGTATATAGAACAAGAATGATACTCTTTCTTTGCATCAGCCTTTCAATTCATCTACGCTAATTAACTCATTTGTCCATTTCCATCCTGTCTTTTTCTTTTCTTTTCTTTCAATTCATTTCACAATTATTCTGTTATCGATTCCATTGCCTTTCCTTATCTTCAATTGTAGGCGATTCTACCTTGCCAACGGTGCTTTATCTCCTTGGACTGAACCTACTTTCACATTTCTGGATTGTGTTGCAACATTTCTTTCCGGGCCATTTCTTTCTGCTCAAATCCTTTCATTTTATTCCACTACCTTTGGATGTTCTTTCGTGCTAAACCTTGCTTAATTTCTCGAATTTCTTAATGCCATTCCATTACTCACTTTGTCATTGCTAACATTATCCTGTTATCATTATTAACTACTACCCTATTTTATCCATTCTCATATTTCAGTTTTCTAATCTGTGGGTGTAGACCCACCACGCTTCCGCTGCGCTACTCTGATCCTGCTGAATATCTGACAGAATATTTCATACATTCTGCTTCTACTATTATTCACAATTGCTGCACACTTTCATATTGCTTTGATTCGGCTATATTCATTACAGATTGCTTTACTTGCTCAATCAATATTGGAAAACAATATCAAAATTTCCAAACTACTTTTTCCAATACTTCAATTCTAATGTACCACACCTTTTAAAAATCCGAATTCTACCATACCATTACATTACTAACATACTTTATTTTTCATATTCCTTTTAACTTCAATTTACATTCTCTAGCTGACTAACCACATTATTTTCATCATTTCTCAAAACATCTGCTTTCATTACTGTAACACTTTCTTTTAGGGAAGAATTAAACTGCTCAGCTAACTTTACATGCATTAAACTTTATTTCAATCGGGTGCCATCTGACTTTAAGCCATTCACTATTTAACTGATTACATTCTCTCCGTTTTGTACTTGCCACTTTCAATTTCCATTTAGCCATGCAAACTCTTATTGATCACTTTTTCGATCTTTCAGTTATATCTGTTTCACAATCTATCATACTCTTTCTTTTCCAGATTAATAATCTGCCAACTGTATTAAACATAATATTCTCTGTAAACATTCTTCTCAATATTGTGCTGCCTAGCTGTTCATCCTGTACCACTCATACCGCTATTGCTGTTGTCACACAAGTATTCTTTATTCACAACTGCCAAGGCCATAGTCTGGAGCCAATCTCGTTAAATACAATAGCCTACTCCGCCTGATTCTCTATTTCACTTAACCTGGCACCACTTAATTGTTTCTTAATTAATCCGCTTTTTTTTATTTAATTCACATAATTCTTATTTATTCCGTACAGTCTCAATCTCTTTTAAACACAAACTTCACCTCTTCTCTTCTCGAATTATACTCAATTATTAAAAACAGTAACCTTATCTGTAACACTGCATTCGACTCTATATAATTCTCATAACTGCCACTTGCTAGGCCGGTATTTTTTTTGTGCTCAGAAAAGTCTAACTATACAGTGATCTTTCTGTACCCTTTCTTTACTTAACTAACCACCTCTGCTCAACTCTCTAATTGTCAAGACACCCTTATCCTTATCGGACTGTCACAATTCTTTATTCCTCTATGTACCCGTACTTCATCTGAAACCAGCCTGCCTCATTTAATCATTCTCAAGTTGCCAAAGCTCTAATCACATTATCACTCAAGCCGTTTCTCAAATCCTATTAACACAAATCTCAAACACAACAATACCTCTGCCAAGGTCCTCTTCTGCAACTTATCACACACAACCACTATTCTTTGCTGGTAACATTCTATTGATCTGTCACACTGACACCTCATATTATACCTGTCTCTGTTAACCTTATTCTTTACTAGAGCACCATTTGCAAATATCTTTCTGAAATTGCCTTTTACTTTTGCTAACCAACATAACTAACTCCACTGATTCCTTTAATATCTGCCACTGAAAACTTTTTAAACACAAAATTTCAACTGCACCCTGGCACACAGGTGCAACCACACAACTTATACCACTAACCACTCTATGGCTCAACAACTGCTAATTTAACAAACAGAAACACACGGTTTGCGTGCCAAAAGCTCACATAAAAATCACCTTATAACACATAAAACCACAGACTTACTACCAGCAGTGGATATTAATCCATGTATTGGGACATTGTAACTTCAATGTCTTTTCATATTCTAACTAGACCATGCTCTGATACCAACTGTGACGGTCCTGATATTTATGCCCATTAAGGCTCCATATCCAGATCCGCCTCCCGCGAACGGACCGAAGTCTCGCAAGGGATAGTTCACACAACTGTCCAGTAAGAATATAAAAGACAACTACACAGTATAAGACACAAGAAAGTACATGTGCTCATACCTGCATACAACAATTTACAACTGTCCCATTACGTTATTACATGTTCAATTAAAAAGTACAACTACCTGGGCATACCCCGATGGAGCACAAACTCACACAACACTAACTATTACACAACTGCTGGTGGTACAAGTCTGACACAACGCCGCTGCAAGCCAAACACTCGGCAAGCCCTGAAAAGAACTGTAGGGGAGTGAGCCTTAATAAGTCACAGGCTCAGTAGGGGCTACCCAAAACAACAACAACTACGAACACCTCAACCCAGAGGGTCTCATTGGCAACGCCAATAGCCAAACCATTTCATGCTCACAACAATTGAATTTAAGCTACAATTAAATATAAACACATTAACTATTCACAACTTCGGGGACAACAGGACTAGCTCCACACCACTAATCCGTTCAACAACAGTAACGCCTAGGCCTCAAACCTCACAGGCAAACCATAGTCACAATCAATCATTTAAGCTATAAGCTGCACAAGCAAACCACTGCCTAGGCTATAAGCTTCACAGGCAAATCTCAAGTACGTGGGTAACAGGACTGCTAACCAAAAGCTGGTCCTTTATACCTCAAATCACAATATGTTGGAAACTACACACAGAATGGCAGGGTTGGCTACAACGGCCAATCCTTCATACACGAAAACCATATACGGAAGCTTACTCGAGGAAGGGTAAAGCACATTGAGTGGAAGGTCACATCTCACGACCTCCACGAAACACAGTTCCACGTCAACACCAGAACAGACTAGTACACGACGTACCACCACAAACCATTACCCACACAGGGTACAGGTACCTATTACCACAAGGTACCAACACGGAAACCACAAGTGAACCAGTGCCGTAACAGGGCACACCATAGCGAGCTAAACCACATTTGGTGAGTCAACATTCACCAACCATAACCAAAACTGTGCCACCACTCGGGCACACCACCAACCACAACCGTAGTCACAACTGTGCCAACACCAGGGCACACCTCGAAAGAGTTAAAACTCGACTATGAGTCACAAACTCACGAACCATGACAAGTAGCAAAGCTCGAGTCGGAAAGGAACGACGCCACCACACGGGAACGGACTACTGCTGATCAGGCCAGTATCCAACCCGGACAACACAACACAAGAACAACCTCTCAGTCTCGCAGTCACGGACGAAAGGTCCAACTGCGCTCCACGAGAACAAGTCAAACAACTGTGGAGACCAACCAATACCACACCTGCAGACACACAACTGCAGGTCCATGCCTGGCACCTCTAGGGTCTCTGGCCGGAGCACCCTAAAGTGAGGCACTGGAAAACAAGGACTAGCTGGGGACCAGTACGTCTACTGGTGTCCGTACCCCCAACCACGAGCGCGCTACAAGCGACTGCACACCCACAAACACAAGCCGCTGCCCTACTGTCGTCTTTCCCAGTCGGACGTACAACTCAAACACAGGAGTGAGGGTGTCCGGGAAGACGACACAGACCTCGACGACACCACACTGTACCGGGACAAACCCCGAGCACAACAAACACACGTGTCTGGCTCACAAAGAACCTGGGGTACCCTACTAGAGAGGCATTCCGGAATAGGCGCCGGACCACCACACTCGGCAATACACAAACCACATCACTTACACATTTATTACAAATCACGATACACGTGTGAGAAGTAGCTTGTCCTGGTCACTCGTGACCTACAAGCTAGCCTACACAAACACATATATGAACCATATTAATAATAACACTATAGCCTAACATCGGCCACCTCGTGACCTCCGTGGCAGCACACACACCTTAACACATAAATCAGTATAATATTCTTCGAAGGACAACAACAGACTAGGGCTAGGTCGGTGTGGACCTTCATTGCCCAAACATTACAATATAACCACATAAATCACATTATAATAATCATAATATCGACCTCTAGTCATACTTACACATGCATGTCATCCGAATCATAAAAACACTTCAATTCTTGGCTAGGCTCACACAAGAACCTCACTGCCATAACACCACAAACTCACTACAATTTTTGGAATACAATTAACACAATAACGTACAATGTGCCATGCACACACAAACCACATGCACAAACACCCAAATCACGTAGACACCACGTGTATAATACACCAACCAGGTGCACCACACGTTCAATACCATAAATCGCGGAAAAGGAACACAGCTGGGAAATCACAGCGGATAGAGTAACGGAAACATCGATTGTCGTCTAATAGGTCAACGGCAAATATGGACGTCTAACAAAAGTAGATGGTCAATTGTTGGCGTTTACTTAAACTCAACGGCAACGTATTTTGCCGTAAATATTTAACTGAAGAACCTAACGGCAACCAACCTTGCGTCAAGATCTTCCCTGGAGAGTTTAACGGCAAACGATCACGCAGTTTATCTCTTCCCTGAAGAACTCAACGTCAACATCCCTTGACGTTGACTTCTTCAGCTCCCAGCAGCTGAACCAGCCACAAACCACATCCCCTGAGAGCAATCCAGCCCTCAAAACCGCGACGTGATGAAGAGGGAACACTTCCTCTCACCCCCCACACCACCGTAATGTCGGAAAAACACGATCCAACGCATGGATCGGCCAAAACACCCTAAAACCCGACAGAAGGAAAAACCTCCCCAAAATCACGATTCCACGCAAATTACACGCAACAGGCATGGAATAATACACAAGAGAAGCTAAAGGGTTTACGTCCCTACCTCAGAAACGCATATAAACCCCGATAGAACCTCGATTTGCACCGAACCCCCAGGAGCTTCCTGCGAACACCGCCCTCCAATCCGTCATTTCCCGCCTGATCTGCCGCTGCACGCGCATCACAGCCTTCCCACGTGCTCCCGTCGGCCGCCGGAAGTAGTGAAGAGGCACAAGGGAAGGTGGGGGAAGAGGAGGGGAAAGTGGGGAAGAGGAAGGCTCGGGTTGCCCGTAAAAATACAGGCGCCTCAAGTTAACGTCAATCTTTGCGCCGCTAACCAACCGTCACAACTAGGCGTCCACATTGCTCGCTGCCAAGTTCAACGGTAGACGTCCACATCGATGGCGCCAAGAACATGTTAACGGCAACACCATTGCCGCCAACACACAGTAGACGTCACAAACCTGGACGCCAACCCACTGTTGATGTCCAGCGCACTGAACACCAACACAGATCCATAACCAACTCGGTAAGGATCCATAAGAAACACACAACATAAGTCGCACGGTCAAGGTGTGCCACCCCTACGCTAAACGAGGATCCCGAAGAATCCGAAAAACGCGTGAGTTGACACAAGGTCTCCCGAGAATACTCTGTATGTGTATCAAATTGAGATGTAGAAGGTTACCTTGGGGTGAATCCTCCAGAAGTGGTTGAACGGACCCTTCCAATGGCAGGGAATCAAAACTCGGCCAACTCGGGATCGGATCGCCCGAGTTGGCTCGGTTTTGGCCCCTCCGATCCGAGCCGGGTAACCTGTCCGGTCCCCTGCGCTCGGATCGGTCGGGCTCGGCTGGGCTCGGCGGGATCGCCGAGCCCGGCCGGTCCGCCGCGGATCGGCCCGGACCGGGGCGATCCGGGCCCAACGGCTAGTTCAGAACTAGCCGTTTTCTAGCCGTTGGGACTGTTCCCCAACGGCCAGAAACGGCTCTTTGGAGCCTTTGGAGGCCTTGGGGGTCTATATAAACCCCCCAAAGGCCCCCAATATGTTCTAAACTCAAGTTTTGAGTTCTCCTCCCTCCTCTCAATATTTTGGGCATTCTCTCTCTCTCTCGGGCACTATTTTGCACTATTTGGGAGGCGATCTCATCTTTCACACTCTTGGGATTCTTGTTCGACTATTCGGGCTCTCTCACACACACTCTTGGCCCGAACTCTTGGCTGCGATTCATCTCCCTCTCTCTCATCCGCAAAAAAAATTATTTATTTTCTGTTTTATTATTATTTAACTTCTTTTTTTGTGTTGTAAGTGATGGCCGCCGAAGTGGTGCTGCTCCGGCTCCCCATTCTTCAAGCAACCCTCCTAGCACCGATCCCGCTTGGGCTCATGGTATCGTTGTGGACATGGCTCGAAGGAAGGTCCAATGTAAATATTGTGACCGGGTCTTATCGGGCGGCATATTTCGTTTGAAACAACATCTAGCGGGAATTAAAGGTGAGGTGGCACCATGCTCGAGAGTTCCTGCTGAAGTTCGAATGCAATTTTGCCAATATATGAAGGAGAAAGAGACATCCAAAGCAAACACTAGTAGAAGACGGCAACAAATCCGGGAAGATTTATCTGCCCCTCCTCGAAGGTCCGTAGATTTACCAAGAGGGAGACAATTCTTTGATCTTGATCAAGATGAAGAAGGTTAGTAATTAGTTAACTTACTTTTGAAACATTTATTTTAGTTTAAGGCTTTAAGCACCCTCCGACCCTCATTCTATTTCTATCTCATATTATAGAACAATTTCGTCGGGCATCGGAAGCAAGTCGAAGGTCTAATGCGGAAGAGGACTATCTCCGACGTACCGGTCGTCACGTAGGTCAAGGTAGTGGCCATGGGGGTAGCGGACAAGGGAGTTCAAGTGCTGGAATGAGTTCAAATATACCTGAGGTTCCAGTGGATATCCCTAGAGACGGAGATCCTAGAGGGACCAATAGACCCATTTCTCACCAGGCGAAGGGAGAAGCAACCATCCATTTCTGCAGCATTCAAGAATTTGAAAATATGCAAGGAGAAGATAGGGAGAGCGACGTCAAGATGGTTCTTCTTCAACAGCATACCGGCTAATGCAGCAAAAGGACCATATTATGAGTCCATGATAGAGACTATTGGTGAAGTGGGCAAAGGGTGGAAGGCCCTACTTCATATGAAATCTACAACAAATACTTGGATATGGAGGTTGAAGATATGAAGGCATATGTTTCCACATTTGAACGAATATGGGATGAATATGGTTGCACGTTAATGTGCGATGGATGGACAGGTATGTACAAGTGTTTGGCTAGTTAACTGTTATTCACTTATTCATTAATAAGACATAGGTTTTAATTTTTCATATGGAATTGTGCAGGCATTACACGAAGAAGTATGATAAACTTCTTAATCTACTGCAAAGCAGGGACTTTTTTGGAAGTCGGTAGACGCTTCTGGCAAGGTGAAGAATGCGGACTACCTATTTCAGTTGATGGATGAGATGGTGCAGGAGATTGGAGAGAAAAGAATTGTCCAAGTGGTAACCGACAATGCAGCGGCTTTCAAGTTGGCGGGCCAAAAACTAATGGAGAAAAGGGAACACTTATATTGGGTTCCTTGCTCCGCGCACTGCATTGACTTAATGCTAGAAGACATTTGTGAAGATCCAATGGTGGAAAATGTGGTCAACAATGCAAGGTTCGTAACCACTTTCATCTACAACCACAACAACATATTGGACATCATGAGGACGCATACACATGGACGGGAGTTGCTTCGGCCAGCACCTACAAGGTTTGCATCCCAATATTGCATTGGATAGCATAAATGGGCAACGTAGCAACCTTATTAGGATGGTAGCATCGGAAGAGTGGGAAACTATATGTCCCGACATGCTCCTACACGGGTGAGGGAGAATGGAAAGAAGGTGACCGACATTATCCAATCAAAGCCATTTTGGAAGGGGGTCCAAAATGTGTTGAATGTAGTAGAACCGCTTGTTCGAGTGTTAAGGGCGGTAGATGGGGAGAGGAGATCCGAGATGGGTTACTTGTACGAGGCTATGGATCGAGCAAAGGAGCTTATCCAAATGAACAACAAAACAACGTATGCCAAGTGGTGGGAAATCGTAGATCGGCGATGGGAGCACACATTGCATCATGATCTTCATGCTGCAGGTAAGCATAACACTTTAACTATGTGAATTGTGATTACATATTATTTGCAACTCATGTTTTAACATTTATCTTCTACATGTAGGGCATTTCTTCAACCCCAATACATGTATAGGACTGATGGGAGGAGGGAGAACTATGACAATTCCTCCGAAGTGTTGATTGGGGCCAAAAATGTAATCAAACGGATGCTAGACAATGAGGATAGGGCAATCATAGCATGCAAACAAATGCATGATTATAGACTTCAACTCTACCACTTTGGTACTAGCACGGCACAACGAGCTGCTCAGATTTTGAGTCCAGTTAGAAGTTACTCATCATTTTATTTGCATGTACAATGAGTTGGTTCTATTTTCTAACACATTATACATGCTTCATTTACAGCGGATTGGTGGTTGGATCATGGAAGAACTTATGGATATGAAGACTTGGCCTATGTAGCTATTCGGGTTTTAAGCCAAACAACGTCTGCCACAGGGTGTGAGAGAAACTGGAGCACATTTGGCTTGATCCACACAAAACAAAGAAACCGGTGAAGTCTGCACGTCTTGAGAAGTTGGTATTTTGCCACTACAAATGAGATTGAAGCTTAAAAACCTCCAATTAATCAAGCAGTTCAAGATAGAGAGAGATATAGATCCTCGGGGCAACAACAAGCTGAAGCAACTCCATCGGAACAATAGATATAGAAGAAGTTTTTGAGGAGGAACATCCACTACATGCATGGGTAAATGCAAGCACTTCGGTTCAACCAGAGTTCGACCCGCATGATCGTGCATGGGCTGAAGGTAAATGACATTTACAATGTACATGCATCATTTATAAATTATTTATTTCTCATTTTAACATGTTTATGTCTCATTTAGGTGAGCTTGATGATGTGCCTTTGCTTCCGGAGTTCGAAACTCCCCCAGCCCCTAAACGCCAAAAGAAGACAGTGGGTGCAAGAGGAAGGAGCACGAAACATGGCATTAGCATTGCAGACTTGGACACGATCGAGGAAGATATAGATGATGAAACACCGGAGCCAAGCGATAATGTTCAATACCAAACTTCTAATGACTCGACATCGAAGACAAGTACTCCTAGTGAGGGATCCGATCATGGAGGAGATGTCCTAGTTGTCAGCAGTGTACCGCCACCGGCACCGCCACCCGACCCTATTGTATTCACCGGAGAGGAAGACTTCACCCATGCTACTCAAGATCAACATCATGGAGTAGGGAAGGGAGGGAAGCACAAACCTCAAGTCAAAATATGCACGAAAGGGGAAGAAAGTGGCATCTCAATTGCAAGGGCAAGGGCAAGGGCAAGGGCAAGGAGCATCCGAAGATTCGGGATACAATCCCAACTTCATTCCGCATAGACGGAATTGGTTAATGAAGAAGAAGAAGATGCAAGAGGAGTGGGAGCGTCAAGAAAAACTACGGATGGAGTTTGAGACCATGGAGCAAGCGTCAGATACATCATCTTATGCTTCCACTGAAGGATATTACCAAGGGCAGGGAGGCTACTTGGGATATCCTCAATACCCGGATGCATCATATTACACCGGAGGTGGAGCATATGCACAATCCACTGAGTCCGATTCACATTCACATGACTCATATGAGTCATATGGCTCATATCAAGTGCCTGAAATACCGGGCTACACACCAATCACTATCATATATGCGAACACGGATGCCTATAGTCAATATTTGACTCAATATGAGGCATATTACCAACATTATATGTCTTGGACAGATTATGTAAACCTTATGTCCACACAATATAATGTACGATTCCAATAATACATTTTTTTATGTATTTCAGTTCATAAATACAATGTTCATATATTTCCTATTTTTTCATATTTTTCTAATTTTTTTTCAATTTTTTAAGGGGGCGATCCACCCCCCTTTTGCTTGGCCAGACCCGGTCGGGCTCGGCCGGATCGGCCGAGCCGGGCTCGGGATCGCCGGGTCGGATCGGTTTGGGGCCGACCGATCCGATCCCGATCCCCGAGATTTTGAACCTTGCCAATGGCTTCTTTGATTTTAGGTTGAAACCAGTGATTCGCACATCTTTTACCGCTGCACTAAGGCATAAGATGTAGTGATTCAAAGGTTTTACAGGGCATTATATTGATAGATGCCCCGGGATCGACCAAGATCCGATTTAAGTCGATGCCATTGACTGTCCTTTCATATACAAAGGACGATTGTGCATGGGGAGGATAGCAACATATCTTTGTCTGTGAAGGTGACATTTGCCGCCAGTGCTTCATATATTTGAGCTTGGAACTCAGCCATATGAGCTTCATATATTTCTGGTTCTTGGAGTATTTTGACGAGAGTTTCTCTCAAGTCTTTGCTCCAAGCAATCGCCTCCTAGACAGTGATATTGACGGGAAGTGATTTGAGTTGCTGAATAATCTTGTTATTGGCTTCAGCACAGTCTGATCTAATGAGGGAGATTCCTCAATCAAGGATTCAGATGGCTTCTTTGGCTTGAGAGATTTCTTTGAGAGAGAGGGCTAATAGCCTTTCATTTGGAAATGGAGGAGCGTTGTCCGGCTCATTTGATGAAGCATATGGACTTTGGCTCTTCTCTTTTGTATGAGGCACATTGGGCAATTCTTCTTCTTCATCTGAAGGATCGAAGACATAGGAATCTGCCCGTATCTCAGCTTCGGGTAGAGGCTTTGATTCCTCGCCGTGAAAGAGTATGACTTTGCTTGACTTTGTGATGTCAGGCTTGTTGGGAGTGGTAGATGCAGCCTTCTGCTCTTTACCACGTCCTTTCTTGTGATGGCGATTATTTGCCGGCCGACGTTGATATGTCAGTATCGTTGGCTTATCTTCAGCTTGTATGGTAATATCACTTGGAGAGGTTCGCAACTCCTTTGGTGGAGGTATGGATACCATATAGCAGACGTGGGAATTGAGCATGGAATCCAACTCCTTGATGGTGATTTCACGATCTCCATACATAGACTTCAGTCGTGCTGAGAGACAGTGCTCCCCTTCTTCTAGGGCTTCTACCTGTAATTGATAGAGCAAACTCTGGAGCCGGATTTTTCGCTCTAGCTCGTCCCATGGGATGTATTGATCGAGGGTAGTTTTATCAGAAAGCCTAGGAGGTATGTATTCTTCCAGCTCATCAATTAGCTTTTGGAGCGTCTGAAGAGGTGTGAGTATTTGAGGCATCTCTGCAGCAGCATCACGCTCCATTTGCTTCTTTACTTCTCTTTTTTTCATTTTTTCTCTCTATTTGTTATTTGCAGGGCTTCAAGTGAGCTTATGACTTCCCGCTCTGAGGATGGTTTGGGGACCTCCCTCTTGCTAGAGCTGCCTCTTGTTATAGATTTCTTGGGTTTCTTGTGGTTGCCTGTTTTCCGAGGACCCACAGTGACCCAGCCACCTTCTGATGCTTGTGACTCAAAGGTTGCATTGATTGATTCTTCAATAACTGAAGGTGGGAGTTGGTGGTAATCATTCACGAACTCCTCAGCTTGCTGCGAGATTGGTTCCGCCGCAGCTTCTTCTGATATCCCATTTCTATATCGAAAAAGACCACTTTTGAATTGGTCTTCTTCAGCTTTGCTTCTATATTGTCCATAACCCAGCTGATGATGATAATATTCACATATTTTGGATATAGAGCTTGGAATTCTGGGCTTGGATCAGATGCTTGTTGCGACACCCCATTTGCTGGTGCCAAGGAGTTCCCATATGATCAGTCTTTACTTCTCGGATATGAGTTTCGATCAGATCGTGGAGCTCTGGGCAATCTTTGGTGGGATGCATGACCATGGAATGGTATTCGCAGTATTCCTGCATCTCTTCTTCACTTGTGAAAATGTAAGGTGCTGGCGGAAATACTGATTAGCTCTTGCCTTTTGAGATTATCAAAGATGAGCTTGGTATTCTTTATATCAAACTAGTTCTATGCCCGTGCGATGCACGGTTTGTTGTTAAATATAAATATTAATATGTAATTATATATGTTAAAATATATAAAAATATTTTTGCAATATTTTATTTACATAATTTATTTAGAAATATATAAAATTTTAAAATAGAACAACTTATCTAAGAACGTCATAAGATACATAAAAAATATATATAATGTTAAGTAAATAACGTCACTAAAAAGTCCACATGAAAGATTGGTTCATATGATGAACCATAAGTTTGTAAATAACAGTCATAAACATCAAAGAAATTGTCAAATTTCAACATCTTCCTTTTCAACTTTAATTTTCTTCGCCTTGCTGCATGAATGTTGTGCAGGAATAGCATCACCAGATAGGTCTTCCATACGATCATTACTTGAAATAGTCCTCTTCAATAGAGTGATGCTATTGAAGAAATGTAATTGAAAATGTATCCTGTATTATAAATTAAATAAAAACATAAAAATAGAAAAAGTTTGAATCTACTGTTAGTCACTGTAGCTACTGTTACTCATTGTAGCACGCTACAGTACTACTCATCAAGTGCATGGCGGGGCAGAGGGAAGAAGAGGACGGGGAAGGAGGAGTGCATGGCGGGGCGGAGGGAGGCGGCGAGGTCCGCCATAAGCTTGTGGTGGCAAGGTCGGCCATGAGCTCGCATTTGGGAATTGAGAGCTGGAGAGAGAGAGGAGAGAGAGAGATCTCCAACACTCCTGGGCGCCGGGCACCGTCTTCTCCGACAGGGAGAAGCTGAGATTCGGAAAGGAGAGGGAGTGCGGTGGCGGCGATGTGGAGGATTTTGGGGTGAGGTGGTTCCTTTTATAAACGGGATCAACCCATGGGATCCCGGATTTCGTCAGGGGTTCAACGTGGAGGTGGTGGGGGACGAAGTTATCATGGGTGGAGGGTGGATGAGGGATCTCCATTCGCCAAGACTGCTAGAGAGAGAGAGAGAGATCTCCAACACTGATGGGTGCCGGGCGCCGTCTTCCCGACAAGGAGAAGCTGAGATCCGGAAAGGAGAGGAGTGCGGTGGCGGCAATGTGGAGGAGTTTGGGGTGAGGTGGTTCCTTTTATAAACGAGATCAACCCATGGGATCCCAGATTTCGTCAGGGTTTCAACGTGGAGGTGGTGGGGGACGAAGTGATCATGGGTGGAGGGCGGATGAGGGATCTCCATTCGCCAAGAGGAGTCCATGCATACAGAGACGTGTATGCATTTGGAAGATGGCCATATTGGCGACGCAGTAGAGACATGGTGTCTTTGCATGCAGGGGTGATATGTGGGCTGCTGGCGAGACTGGTGAACTCGATGATGGACTTGCACAACGGGGCGCTCATGTGTCAGGTCTGACGATAAATGCCAATGTGGCGTTCGAGATCTCAGAGCGGCTGCCGCACCTGGGCCAACGCATATAAAGGAGCACTACCGGCGGGCCATGGCCTTCAACGAGTGCATGCAGAAGCTTGGCGGCGTTAGGTTGGTCGGAGCGGTGTGCACGGGACGGGCGACGGCAGCAGGATGAGGGCGGGCAGGCCGTGGCCGCACGACCAAGAGTCGCTGCTCACCTGCATGATGGGTCAAAGCACGTATATGGATACCTCGTCGTCAGGCCTGTCACTGCAGAGTCCATGAACCCGGCAACATAGTTACCACTGGCAGCGTTTGTTGGCCGGGGCGGTGTGGACGGGGCGGGCGACAGCGAGGAGGATGGGTTGAAGCAAGAAGATGAAGAAGAGAAGAAGAAGAGAGACTAAAACTTACTGATATATACGACGATGGCATGCGACGCTACAACAGATGAAAAGTTTCAGTGCAATAGGTTAACTGGAGGTTGAAGACTTCTGTAAGTGAAGAAAGATCATCATACATTAGATACAGTTTCAAAAGGAAAATTTTCAGTAACGAAGAAGAAGACAAGAAGAGAGTTTTGAAATTTACCGCGACGATGGAGTGCGACGCTCACGGTGCGGCTGGTTAACTGGAGATTGAGGAGAAACCGTTGAAACTATGATGGTACCGTATTAGGAGGTCAGTTTCAAAACAAAGAATTTCTTAAAATTGATGGTACTGTATTTTGGTAATACGGTGATCTATTACCAAAATTTCTCTGCGAGTTAATTTAAAAAGATGCCTAGCTCATGCATCGCACAGGAAAGGATTTCTATTTATGGTGGAATAAGATTACCAGGAAAGAGGAATAGGATTACGGGGAAGGGTAATATGAATTAATTTTATAGGAGAGGTTTAGGTGGATAGAAATCAATTATATTTCTATTTTTTACCGAGAAGTTTTAAGGGAGAATAAGATTACCAAAAATATTTAGTGAGAAGGTTTAGGCTTGTCCTGGTGTTGCCACGTGGCAGCACCAAGACTGAGAAATATATATATAGTATTGATGAGCGTCGTTGTAGAGGACGCGTATTTATATACCATTGACTGGATAGATATGGATTTGAAGGGTCTTCTAATGTTGACTGAGGAAGACTAGAAGATGATGACGCATTGATGACATTCACCGAGTGGAACCCAGAGTTAGCAGGTCCATTTAGTGGTTGCCGAGTATGAGGCTGTGGAGGTGTGACCTGATGAACACCCAGGTTAATTATCCCTGTCCAATTAGCCTTTGGACATCATCTTTGAATCTTATGCAGTCTTCAATACTATGACCATCACTTGATGATATGGGCAATAGTTGGCTAATATTTCTGCCGAAGCTGAATAATTCATCAATCCGGACTGAAGGCATAACTGGAAGAGTGAAAAAGTTTGATGTCGAGGGAAAAAATATAATCTCGCCGACTCGATAGAGTTGAAGGTCCTTCAGATAGCCACCCAATTGAGTCTGCATATGGTGACATAGGAGGCTACTTCGGATATATTGGGGCTTGCATAGGAGCTATTTGTGGAGTGTAGGGTACCTGAGCAGGAGTATCTGACGTCTTTCCACGCTTTGCACAATTTGGCGCAATTCTTGCTGGCCTTGTTGGAGTCGTAGGATTTGCCTTTGGACTCTTATTATTCTATGGATCATGTCTTGATCTTGTGGAGAATGAGCTCCTGAATATCTTGAGGAGGATCACATGGGGGATCTACCTCATTATGATTTGCAAGTTCTGTCATATGTATGACATTGACAGATTGCCCTGGTCGATCCCAAGCGTGAGGCTGAGGAGGATCAATCAGACCGGTTTGCATGGATATGAGGCTTTCTTGGATCATTTTCTGGACCTCATTTTTGAAGACATAACAATCTTCAACTGGATGCCCCACCATACGGTGATATGGGCAATAATTGGGTTGATTGATCTTGCTGACATCTGCCGGCCTCTTTGGCTCTGGCAGTGATATCAATTGATTGTCGAGGTAGAGATCGAAGAGCTTCCTAGTATGCTCCTTTTTGAAGGAATAGGGAGTCTTCATGCGCTCCGCCAATGATGGGGCTGGAGCTTTAGCTTCTGATTTCTTCTTTGGGACAGGAGAGATTACTGCCCCCTTTGCTTCATTATCAGGTGAGAAGTCAACAATATTGACCTCCTTTGTTGGATGCTTGCACTCTTTGGGGAGCTTGCCTTTATAAGATGTATGAGCCATTTGCTCGGCTAGGAACATCTCAATTTCTGCTACTGCAGAATTCAATTGATCGAAACTCTTGATATTTCTTCCAAGAGCTTCTCGTTGACTGTTGATATGAGGCCTCTTCGGCAGATGGAGGTTGCATCTCTTGAGCGGGAGGGTTGTTGCATTTCATGCTAAACTCTCTCCACCTTTGATGAAGTCAATTGCTGACTCCCCTGTTTTTTATTTGAGGGAGCATAGCTCGGAGAGAGAGACTTTCTTTCAACCGTTTGGAAACGGTTAAGGAATTGTTTTTGCATATCTGCCCAATCAGCAACTGAGTTGGATTTGAGCTTTGAATACCATTGAAATGCGACTCCAGTCAAGGAAGTTGCAAAATATCTGAGAAAATATGATTCTTCGGTGGCGAGCTCGCCCAAGGCAATGATATAATGCGCCAGATGTTCTTGTGGTGACCCATGTCCGTTGAACTTTGGTAGTTTGGGACTTTAGGGCATGTTTTTGGTAGCTTCCTG
Source organism: Colocasia esculenta (assembly GCA_014218235.1). NCBI lineage: Eukaryota > Viridiplantae > Streptophyta > Magnoliopsida > Alismatales > Araceae > Colocasia > Colocasia esculenta. The sequence goes on along the minus strand of CM024758.1, from coordinate 59,158,106 downwards.
AATTGATGATGTACTGGATATGGGACAGAATATAAATCTGCCCAGTGAATACCTTCGCTTTGCTGAGCGAACATATCTTGAATAATCTTCAGTATCTCATGCCTTGTATGGCAACACCTTGAATTGCTTCTGCTTGAGGGAGCATAATATTGGACGGATCAATGATATCTTGACCCGTAGTTTGAGGAAGAAGACCAGCTGCAGAAGCTGCCGGATGATTTGCGGGGCAGCCCCATCTGGATGTTAATTTTGTTGATTTTGAGTGGAGACTGCCTCCACAGAATGACGAAGGCTTGAAGTTACCAATTGCCTCATTTCATTTAGGAGCAAGGCCATTTGAGATTGGCATCGCTGCATCACTTGATATTTGTCGTCATGACATGGCCTGGAAATTTTCCTTTGTCGGCAAGTCGACGACGGGATTGATGTTTGAAGTTGAAGGTCCACCTTCTTCAATTTGAACATTGTTCTTCGGAAGAAGGGGATTTGAATCCCTCATGTTGAAAATCAACACGAGGGGGAACTTGACCAGATGTCCAGCTTGTCCGCCGGGCTGGCGGTTTCTCCTGGCAAACTGCTTGATAGCTTTAGTGGGATCATTTGAGGTAGCTTCAGTAATTTGCTCATCCGGTTCGCCAGAGTCCTTCCCAGAGACATAGCATGAGAAGATTATAAGCTTGGGTTTTTCCTCAGCTGCCCAAGTAACACGTCGTCTCTTTGACGGACGGGTACTGGCATTAGGAATTGCCCCCAGCCTATCAAATACTGAGATCCGCGGTATACGGTGAGAGACCGGTGCACGGTATTTGGGTTGTTGAGTTGGATTTTCTTTGACTACCCGGATATTGTCCGGGCCTTGAGGAGCATAACTTGATCTCTTGTATATTCCTTTTCTTTTTTGTCCTTGATGGCGCCTGGGTTCAGCTTGTTGACGAGGAGCCTGTTTGATATTGCTTCTCTTGCTGAACAACTTTGGCGGGTTTGTTTGCATCTTTTTGAGCTTTTGGGCCTCCTGTTTAGGAACCCAGATTTGTTTGAACTTGGGTGAATGCCAGATGCCTTGTTTGACACCGACTTTCTTCTTGGGAACTTCTTGTTCTCCTCGAAACCACCGCAGAGCTGAGAAGCAATTCGAGGTCGGAATTGTTGGAACATACCTATCACGTGGTATGACAGGTTGGCTTCCATCAATCCGCACCCGCAGACCTCCGATCATGATGGACTTGCCGGATCTTGAGGTAGCAGCAGGCGGCCTTTTGCTTTTGTGATTTTTGTTTTGCCCTCGTTGTGAGGGGACGAGAGTTATGTTTTGGGAGGAAATTGTCTGGACCGAGAAAGTCCGGATTTGAGCTGGGTGGGATTTGGTCCCTTTGGCAGCATTGTTTTTTGAGAGCATTTGGGTGCCCTCGTTGATGGCAGCAGGACGAGCTTGAGTATTAGCATGAATCCTGCTGGTCTTCTTTGTTGATTTGTTGGGGGGAGGCTTTTGAGCAGCATCCTCCTCTTGACGAGTCGGAACCACCCTAGGAAGTAGGGGGATCCGACAACTGCTGGGAAATCTACGAATACGATCGGAGTTGCCAGGTAGCCAAGCCTGGCATGGTTGTTGACGACGAGCGGTCCATAAGTGACGGCCATCTCCAACGATTTGGGATTTGCTTTTCTTTGCCCAGGTCTCCACGGAGTACCTTCACGGAGTACCTTCAGGGGAAATCATCAGCATTAGGATTTTTATGAAGAAAGATGCATATATCTCGCCCTTTGCTATGAATGGTGAGAAGGGGTCCCACCGGGCGTGCCAGTTGTGGACACGAGATTTTTTTTTCTTCCTCTCTCCTCAATGGAGTTTCGGGTGTTGAGTTTGATGTTTATCATGTTTTGATTTTTATATTGCGGGGTGTGCCAGCCTGTCTACCAGACAGAAATAAAAGTGATCTGCGCAATGCAGAGAAAAGATTTTGACGTCCGTGAAATGGACGAGTGCGCCGTTTATAATCTGAACTTCTTTGATTCCGTGCCTTTTAATCATCAGGCGATTGGGGTGGCGTGTGTTGGACCCTTGTCTCCATTGATCGGAATCGATGTTACATTTACATCGAGTTAAAAGCCTTAGGTGTCGTATTAACACCAGTTTCAACTCGAATACCATTTCATAGCATGGGCGAGAGTATATGCATCTATAAGAAATCCTGAGACAGCATTTTCTCCTTCTGTTTATTTTTTTAAAAAAGGATTTGTTTCTTTGAAAATATACGAGTTTCCTTTGAAGATTCGGTATATGATTTGCCAGCGAGCGGGAATACACTCATATTAACAGAGTTATCTCGTGGTTGTACGAGTGTATACATTTTTTTTGGACAAGATCTCCGTTTAAAGGAGTCCCTTTTATATATTGTGGTCATATGAATATATTTCCGACGGGATTTCCATCGAAGTCGAATTTCTCCCCGAGGATGTGTGTGCATGAACACAACTTGTGAGTATGCAAATATCTTCAGGGACGGAACTTCCACTTGGACGGATCAGGAAATATATGCATATGAGCACATATTTATGAATATACGAGTAAATCTTCAGACGAAACTTCCGTTTAGACAGAGCATCCTTAAGAGAGTATACGTATGAACACGATATTGTACTTATATGGATATGTTCTTGGGTAGAACCTCCACGTGGGCATAGTTCCTCGTAAGAATCATATACGTATGATCGGAAGATCATGATTATATGGGTATGTATTTGAGCAGAACTTCCGTTTATACGGAGTTTTCTCAAAGAAACATATGTATATAAGCACGAGATTATGATCATATGAATATGTTCTTGGGCAGAACTTCTGCTTGGGCAGAGTCTCCTCGAAGAAACATATACATGCAAGTACAAGAACAAATGACATCTAAATGCACGTACCCATAGATACTTGCTCAATATGGAGGCATTTAGAGCACAAAGCACAAGGGTATTTAAATACCATGTGCCCATAGAGACTTGCTCGATATGGACAGTATTTAAATCCCGAAAAATCCCCACAGAGACTTGCTCGATGTAGGGATCTGAAATATACTATAGAACTTTGGAGAAATCTCCCACGGGAGGGACGGAGAAGATGTTGATGCCGCTTGAGATGACGATCTCCCCCTCCCTTCTGCGCTATCCAACATTTTTCACCCCATATCGAGCAAAGAGTAGGCCAATACCTTCACGCCAAACCGAGAATTTGGAAGAACAAGTGAGGAGATTGGAAGAAGGGAGACTTGCTATTTCTGAATTTTCAGAACAAAGAAGGGGCTTTACAAGGCTCTTGGGGACTGGTTTTTTCAGCATAAAGGGGGGGGGAGGTTTTTTTTTTGGGCTCTTCTTTGAATGGAGGGGGTGCCTCCCCTTTTATAGGGGACGGCTCCCCCTCCCTCTTGCTGTATAAACAGGAGAGGGAGAGGGGGGATCTCCCCATCAGTTGGAGGGGTTCCCGTCCAACCGGTTTACATAGAAACCGGTTGGAGGGGACTCCCTCCAACCGTTTTTATGTTAAAACGGTTGGAGGGTATCTCCTCCAACCGGTTTAACATGAAACCGGTTGGAGGGGGGGCACCCCGCAACTGTTTTTATGTTAAAACGGTTGGAGGGGCATCTCCCCTTCAACCGGTTTCAGAGGGGAGCCTCCAACCAGTTTTGTATGAAACCGGTTGGAGTCCTCCAACCGTTTTCATGAGGGAAAACGGTGGAGGCTCTCCCCTCCCCTCCCTTTAAACCAGGAAATGGTTCAAAATGGGGGGAAGAGCTGCCTATAAATAGGCCATTACATGCCCTATTTGAGGGGTACCCAATTTGTCGAAATCTTGCTTCCTTGCTCGGAGCTTTGCTTGGCGAAGAATTAGACTTGAATCCTTGGAGCTTCTGTTGCGAACTTGTCCTTGTGCTTGTACTTGTACTTGTACTTCATATTTGGTCTTTATGGACCTCGTATTGCTGGATTTCTTCCGTGTTCTTGTACTTTACACCTGGTCTTTATGGACCCTGTGCTGCCGGATTTTTCCGTGCTGTATTTGTACTTCAGTATTTCGCACAAGGCATTGTCCTTCTTTGATTTGTTCGGGTAATTTAATGCCACTTGAGGATTTCCTTGTTTAACTTCGGAGGAAAATCCTTGGATGTCGTTTGCAGACTTTTAGGGTTCAACAACCTCATCCTTTTTCAAAAGCAAAAGCTCTTGATCAAAAAATTAACATGAGCCGAAAAAGCAAAGAAAAAAAATAAGAAAATTTTGAAGGGGAGGTTGAAGAAGCAAGCTGAACAAACTACTGCCATAAGAAACTTAGAAAGTGTTGACCCCGCTATAAAAAATTACAAAAGTTGTTTGATCAGTTACAGGAATACATTACTCTTATGCCCATCAAAGTTGTCTTTCTAGACAGGTACATCCCGTTGGAAGAGTTGGAACAAAAGATCCGACTTAAAAGCCATTTTCTTCAAATGCATTAGCAGGCGCAAGAAGGCTAGGAGCTGCCCATTCTTGAGGAACTAGCAATCTTCTATGAAGAAATCACCACCAAGAAGTTGAAATGCTGAAGAACTTCTCGTGCCACATGGTGTTGATACCTCCACCCTAGAGTTTGCAAACCTCAACTGGGGACAACGCCACAAAGGTTGGGGGTAGAACCATCATGACTACATATTGATGCCACAATGCAAGGCAATAGGGCCCCCACTAATCCTTTGATGACACACCAATTGCCAAGGGGAAAAAAGGAAGAAAAGAAAAAAAAGAGAGGGGCTGAAAATAGAGGTGTTCCGACGGATTTAGCTACTTTCATTTTAAGGGTAGCGAAAGGCAAAAAAGTCTACAATCTTGCTGAGGTGAAAAACCTAAAAGGACATCTTAGGTAAAAATAGGTAACCACTCAACGTGAAAACCTGTAAGAGCACGTAGGAAAAAGTTAGAGGAAGCCAACTTCAGCAAAAATCTGAAAGGGCGCTGGGGTTGGTACTGTGAAAAAAAAAAATCTCATCTATGGGCCCCTTTATTTTGGACATACTTTGTCCAGACAACCCTACTCTATCATAAAAACACCTTACCCCACCTTAGCTATCAAATCATAAAGGTCAGCCAAGTCCAAAATTTTAAACCTCGAAATCCTTGGCCATCAAACCATAAAGGTCAACCAAGTCTAAAAAATCCAAACTCTAAAACCCTTGGCCATAACCACGAATGTCGGCTAAATCAAAAACCATAAAATCCAAATTCTAAAACTTTGTCTATCAAACCACAAAGGTCAGCCAACTCGAAAAGAAAAAAAAACTTTATCCCAAAATTCTTGGCTATCAAACAACAATGGTCAGCCAAGTCACAAAAGCTCAAATTTCAAATCCTTGGCTATCAAACTACAAAGGTAAGCTAAGCCTCAAATTTCAAATTTCAAATCCCAAAATCCTTGGCTATCAAACCATAAAGGTCAGCCAAGTCCTAAATTTCTACCCCCAAAATCCTTAGCTATCAAACCACAAAGATCAGCCAAGCCTTACATTCCAAATCTCAAAATCATTGACTATCAAATCATAAGGGTCAACCAGTCCCAAATTCCGAATTCCAAAATCTTGGCTATCAAACCACAAAGGTCGGCCAAACCAAAATCAAAATCCCAAACCTTGGCCATTAAACAACAAAGCTCGGCCAAACCAAAATCAAAATTCGTATCTTAACCATCAATCCATAAAGATCAGCCAAACCAAAATCAAAATCTTAAACCTTGGCTATCAAATCACAAAAGGTCAGCCAAGTCTCAAATTCTAAATCAAACCTTGGCTATCAAATCACAAAGATCAACCAAGTCCAAAAATTCAAACTCCAAAATCCTTGGCTATTAAACCACAAAGATCAGTCAAGTTTCAAAACCCTTGGCCATCAAACCAGAACGGTCAGCCAAACTGGAAAAAAAATTCTAAATTCAAAATTCCAAAATCTTGGCTATTAAACTATAAAGATCAGCCAAGTCCTAAAACCCAAATTTCAAAATCTTTGGTTATCAAACGACAAAGGTCAACAAAATCTAAAATTCCAAATTCCACTATCATTTAAAGATTTGACATTATTTTACTACTGGCTGTCGACCTAACACAAACCCTCCTTTCTCATCCAGGCTTGGGGGCCTCCTTTCCGTATATTGTTTTTATGTTTCCCCATCATTTACATTTTCTTTCAGCATTGTTGGTAAAATGATATTCTTCTTTCTGGTTTTATCTTGATTTCATTGTATTTCCATTATTAAAGAGTTCAGGCGTGTCTATAACGGCGGAAGCACTTTTGAGCTTCCACAGGCTTCAACAAGTTATTTGAGTATTTAGTTTTATGGTTATTTCGTTGGTTTCCAAGTTTCAAGAAAGAAAACCTCCAAGTTGGAGTCTCAATACTGGGGTAAAAGCTTGTTGCTGCGGAAGATCTAAAATTTATGACTACCCAAGTGTAGTTATAGCCACTCACACTCCAATTTTATAGGGTTTTATGCATAGAAACCATTCTTACACAAAAAATGGCGCATGTGCCATTGTTACTAAAACATTATCAAATATGCCACTTGTGGTTGGGAAACATTACACATATGCATCTACTGTCACATGACATTACCTTACATCTATTTAACCATGGGTCACACTAACCCATGAAAGAAAATATCTGCTTTGTCTTCATTTAAGCCACTGCACACATAGACACACGCGTGCGCATGCGCATGCACCCATACACAGCCATGGCAATTCAGGATATGCCATGCCCGCGGCAGTGACGGTATGGGGGAGAAGGGGTGCTGGTGGTATGCTTCCATGCAGCTGCTAGTTGGCCTCTGCATGGGAACAGTGTCCGAATGAAGGAGGGAAGGTGGTGCAGGGAGGTAGGGGGGCGATTCTGCTGGGGCAGGGGCTTCATAGGGACGGGGTGGTGCTACCGGGAGGGGGTGGCTCTGCAGGGGACTGTGCTCATGTGCTGGGGGGGGGGAGGGTGGCTTTTAGGGTGGGCAGGGTTTCAGGGGCTTCCTGAGAGGTTCCAGGATGTTCCAGCACCAAGAGAAGGAGAGAGTGGGAACAGGGGGCCATCAGGGGGGGGGGGTTCCCCTCTGACTCCAGCATCCCTGATAATTTCTTTAAGAAATGTCCTTTAAAAGTACTGTACCTTCCTTATAAGATAAGAGACACTAAAGCATTCTTCTCGACTAGATCCATCTAACAAAGTGAAAAAGTCGAATTCCAATTTGAAAAAGGTGGAAATTAAGGCCATTAGTCACTTCCACACGTATACGATGGCTCTAAAATTCCTTGATGGACAGAGAGAGATGGGAACAGAAGGTGGGGAGACTTCCATGGGGGCTTCTGAGGTGTTTCATAGATAGATAGCAGAGTGGGGCTGCTGGATGGGGCTTCCGGGCTCTCCCACGCACACCAAGGCGGAGAGGCTGAGAGAATGGTTTCTATACGACAATGGCGCATTTGCCAATTTTCATGTAAGAATGATTTCTATGCAAAAAACCCTAAAATATTAGAAGTGAAGCCAAAGTGGCTTCTGACTATAAATTTAATCCTACATGCTCTTGTATTGATTAAGTTGTTTCTTTATTTGAATTGTCCAATGACCAACACATTACTGAGCCAAAAGTTTACAGGGTTCTTACCTGTGATTGCTTAGTTTATATTCTTTTGGAACATTTCCTGTTCAAGTTTTGTCTTGTTAGTAATCTTATACTGAAAACTTACTGTTGCTATCTGCAAAATTAATATGTGAAAGGGAAGGAACTGGAACTGTGGAGCCTGTTCACCTTTTAGCATATTACAGCAGCTGTGGCCCCTCAAGACATGAGGAACTGGAGAACCATTTGGCCAGTATTCGGGATGGCCGCTACCTTCGTGCGAAGAACATGTTGTTGAAGCTAAATAAACTAAAAATGCCGCTCAGTTGGGACCATATCACCAAGATAGCTGGGAATGGTGTGGCACCGGGAAGAGTACATGTTGCTCGTGCTATGGTTGAAGCAGGATATGTGGAGAATTTGAAGCAAGCTTTTAGTCGATATCTTTATGATGGTGGACCTGCTTATGCAACGTAAGAATGTGAAGGTGTTCAAAAGGTGCCAGTAAATATTTTGCTTTTATACTTTTTCTTTGTTGTGTAAATAGGTAATGAGATGTTATTGCTTGTGCTTAGTGGCAGTGAGCTACCTGCAGAAGAAGCAGTGCAGCTGATCTGCCACACTGGTGGTGTAGCAGCTTTGGCTCATCCATGGGCATTAAAGAACCCTATTCCTATTATCAGGAGCCTGAAAGCTGCTGGCCTGCATGCCATGGAGGTTTACAGAGGGGATGGAAAGATGGCAGGTAAAAGGAAAAATCTGAAAAAAAATTTCCCATGGACATTATTTCTCCATTTCTAGATTGATCTTTACTTGCTCTTAACATAAAACTGTTTCTTTGTCCCTGCTAGTGCTAATGCTGCACATCCTGCTGCACCATTTTTGTTTGTCACGTCTGATGAAACTCTTGAGGGATGCCTGTACAAGCAGTCATCTACTGGATGCTCCAAATAACAATAGATATAGTCCTTAATAGGCTGAATATGGAATACGTAACAGGTTCATTAATGGGGATATACTATTTTGATCTTTATTTTTGTGTGTTTTGGACGCCGAGATCAATGATATGACTGCATGGACATGTATCCTGGGATGTGAGATATTTGTTCTTTTTGAAGAGAAGAATTATATAACTAGTGCTAAACTTACCAATTTCTCTTACGGATTCAGTTACTTAGCTGATGCTTATTTTTTGTGACAGTATTCAGCGACTTAGCAGATGCTCATGAGCTGTTGAAGATTGGCGGATCAGATTTTCATGGGAGATGCAGTGGAGATGAATCCGATATTGGGGTTGTCAATCTTCCTGTTGTAGCTGTGTATGAATTCTTAACATTTGCACGCCCTATCTGGCTCAATAGCATTAAAGATGTTCTTACAACTTTTGCCGAAGCACCATCCTATGGGAATCTCGAGAGAATTTTGAAGTTTTGCAGACTGAAAAGCAAGGAAGATGGAGCATTGATCAGGGGCAGAGATCTCGTTGATTTCTATCTTGCTGCATGGTTAACCGATGAAGAAAGGCAAAGCACCGAACTTGAGGACCTGAAGTTAAAGCTTTCAAGCATTGTTCTTAATAAAGGTCTTGAGGTTACTGTACCGAGTTGATTAAGCTCGATGTGCAAATTTATCTGAGTTTCTGACAGTAGTACGCGCCAATCAAGTGTACCAATTTTCCCGAGCAGGAGTTTAGAACTATTGATTTATCCTTTGTTTACAAAGAATGCATTGGAAGTTTCTTCAATAACCTGAGCCGTTTTGCCAGCGCAGTGCTTTGCTTTGTATATGAGGTGGTTTGTTTGTTTGTTTTTTTTTTTGCCTCCCTTCATTTCCCCCCTCTATGTTGCATACTTTGGCCTGAATCAGAGTTTAAGTCTGGCTTGGATGCGACTTGTAAAAATGTGAATGTTGTTGCGTTAAGTATATTCACAGGAAATATGTTAAATCATAAATATACTTTTTGAGAAATGCTAATATTTTATTTTGGATGGCTAAGAAAATTTACTATCTAAGATGAGATTAGTCTTTTTGGATGGTGCATGGGTTCCACTATAAAGTGGTTTTAAATATTTCTTATCCCATAAAGTAAATTTGTTCTACTTAACAAAATGTTTGTTCCACTTAATTTGCCAAATTGGAACAAATAATTTTGCAAGTGGAACAAATTATTTTACAGGGGGATGTAAAATATTTAATGCAACTTTATGATGGGATTTATGTACTATCTAAAAGGACCAATCTCATCTTGGACGATAAATTTTGTTAGCCGCATGAGACGGGATGTCAGCGTTACTCATACTTTTTATATTGAACGCAGTTGGTATTAGGATGGGGCGGTTTAAGAGGAATACAGAGTTCGAATCTAGGCCTTAACAAAAGAAAGAGTTTTCAGTATAAACAACTGCTGTGTAGGTTTATGACAAACATGTTGATGGGGAGATTCTGAGTTTATGATAAACTCATAAATGTATGATGAATTCAATGGTCTCGATTGGCTGATCTTGAATGAAAAGTTTCAAGTGTTATGTCTGCTGAGTTTGTCGTCACTAACTTGTACCAAGTGAGCAAGGGAGGGAGAAAATGAGTGGGGGGGGGGGGCAAATTAATCTTTTTATATTCTTAAATTCATCTATAATTGAGTTAAATGATGGAACCAGCCAGCAGGGGAATATGTGATGAATTGCGGGGAACACAAGGGTATAGGTGATAATATGAAGACTTTAGGATATAATTGGAATATGATGGATTTCGGGAATATATACGTTATTAACCTTAAACCTTGTGAAAAAGAAAATCCTCATAAAAAGAAAGAAATCTATCTTGCTGGCGTATTGAGAGAGAGAGAGAGAGAGGTTGTTAGAAATAATATAAAAAGTAAGAGAGATAATTAATTTTATAATAAACTTTTAAACATGGTGCTTTTGGTAGAAATTGATATTGTTTCTTCTCACTTCTCCACGTTAGACCAGCTTCTTGTAAAGCTATATATCTTCAGATTTCTAAGATATATAGATCTTCCCCAGCCCAGCCCAGCCCAGCCCAGCCCCCACGGTCCTCCCACCCCCTAATCAGGTAAATGTGAATTAAATAAAGGTTGTTGATCAAGGAGGGAGGCCCTGGCCATTAATTGGCCAATGGATATGATATGCAGGTGGCGTGCACTGAGCATTAATTCTTACCTCCCGATTCAATCTAATCTTGTGCAGACGAAGACGGCGGTAAACGTACTACTATCCAACTGTGAGTTGCTCAAACGCGATGCACGAATGCTAACCAAAGAAAACTGGGTTGTCATTCGGGGTCAACTACTACTGCAATCTACATCCCAAGTCCACCCCCAAATTATTAAATCTTTACATTGAGCACTACCGCAGTGTGAATGGAACAGGAGATCAGCGAGAGAAGTAGCACATATATATATATATATAGGATCTTTTTGTTTTTGTTTTTGTTTTTGCTTTAAAAAAAAAAAAAAGAAGAAGAAGATGTTTTGCAGACTTTGAGCGGCGCCAATGTCTTTCTCTAGTACTATTCGATTCAGGTAGGAAATCTTATCTTTTCAGAATTGTTTTGATCTATTTTCGCAATCGATCAAGGGTCTTCTCTACGTTAATCGGTGGCGTTTAAATGCGGGCCGGAAGACATCTGAAACGGTAGGGGCCATATGCATCTCTTCTTCCTTTGCGAGTAATCAATCCTATTGAGATATGGAAGAAGCAGATGATCATGTTCAACATCTGATTTCTCACTAATTAAACTCAGGAGATGTCCTTTTTAAGAGCCCAGCCGGCTTTCGGCACATGGCTACTCAACCAGTGTTCCGAGCCTCGCATCCATCATAGTAGTGCTATGGTGAGGCGGTGCTGCCCGGCCGCATCATAACACACCGATCCAACGGTGGGAAAAGTAAAAATGAAAAAAATGGATCGCGTTGCACGCGCCTCCAGCGCATGCATCTGTTGAATGCAAACGGATGTGGTGCGGCAGAGCCATACCCAGGGGGCCCCGCCGCACTACATCTTTAACCTATATATATATATATATATTATTATATGTATAAGAGGGAATATATTAACGACGTTGTGTGTCTTTGAGGACATGCATGCATATGCTGTTACTCATCTTCAAAGACGTTCACAGCCAGTGCAGAGTGCCATCTCCTGAACAGACCACTGAGAGAAAGAGAGAGAGAGACGATCGAGCATACTACAGACGCCATCTTCGAACCTAATCACATCGCTTTTCGATCTGGACTGGTTCATGTTCGTCGGCCCCTGAGGATTTCATATAGTATGAAGTGGAAAAATCGCGCCCCTTGATGATTGGGTCATGTGGGATGCGTTCCCCAAAATACATTTAATATATCATAAATTTTATTTAATACAACACATAATTCTTTTTATATATAACATACATAAATAGTGATCTAATGCACATAAATAGTACAATAATACACATAAAATAATATAACAATATATATTATATTATATTATTATTTATGTGTATTATATAGTTATTTGTATACACTATTTTTAAGCACAAAAAATTATGATACATTAAATATATACTTTGGAGAGCGTGTCCCACATAACCCAATATCAGCCTGAGGCGTGTCTTCCCACCTCATGATATACTCCCTTGAGCGCACACGAGAGCATATCATTTTTCATTTGTTTAGTCCATAAATCACATGGACTGACATAATTGTACACATCTATTTTAATATGAGAAATACTACACTCCCGACAAACTAATAGCATAGGAAAGCGGTTTGCAGCCGTGCTCCTCCACAAGGCGCCATGTGGAGGAGCAAGGCCCCAGCGCATTAAATGCGCCTTTTTTTTTCACCATCAAACATGCACACAAATACTTTTCTAGTGCACACAAATACTCTTATGGTGCACACAAATACCTATGTAGTGCACACAAATAGTATAAGAATGTACACAACTATTGTATTTGTTTACATTCTTATACTATTTGTGTGCACTACATAGGTATTTGTGTGCACAAAATAGGTATTTGTGTGCATCATAAGAATATTGTGTGCATGTTTGAGAGTGAAAAAAAAAAAGAAGGCGCATTTAATGCGCTGGGGCCCTGCTCCTCCACATGGCGCCTTGTGGAGGAGCACGGCTACAAACCGCTCCCTATGCTCCCGGCTTGTCGTGAGCGTAACATTTCTCTTTTAATATAACCAAACCCCGTTCCCTGCAAAAGAAAGTGACTATTTGTTTTTGGCAAAGAGAGTGCACGCACCCCCATTTCAGAGGAACTCACCTACAAAATAACAAATGTTAATTTTATTGACAAAAGTAATCTTATAATCACCGGGCATAATCTTAAAAGAAAGTGACTTTCTACATCCACAGTTGCACTAATCTTTGTATTCACCCTGTCATCTACAGAAACTATTATATAGACCCTCTTCAATTTATTGATGTAATTTTTTCTCTCACATAATTACAAAAATTGAAGTTTAAATTCAGGACTTCTCCCATATGAGAGTAGGAGATGGTGAACTGCCCTAGTGGGTGTGTGCGCGAAAGTGATTGGAACCTAAAACACCAATATTGAAAACCGAGAGAGAGAGAGAGAGAGAGAGAGAGAGAGAGAGAGAGAGGAAAGTAGGACTTAAAGCGATTGGGGGCGGTAGGGATGGGAAAAGAGTAGCGTGGGGACCCTCAGCCACCTCCCTGCCCTCAATTGCAAACCCCTTTTATTATTGATGTACTTAAAAAAAAAAAACCACACTCGATGTCTTCAAGGAATGCCATGCCATCGCTTTCATTCACTGCCCATGCAAGCTAATGAATAAATACTGTTTAGTAAGAACCGAAGTACATCTTGGGATTTTATATATAAAGAAAAAAATCAAATCCGATTGGAGAAAGGGGTGCGATAGGGCTACAAGGAAAGTGTTTCTTAACATCATGTTAATTTGCTTTTAGAATCTAATGATACCCCATGGTCGACCTCAGAGGTTAGGCCAACCAACGCAATCCACCGATGGTGGTTTCCACGTCAAGTTGCTTCCTCGGCTCAACTATCACTAGATTAGAGATGGCGACCAAAAACCACAAGCAAATGTGAACGGTAGAAGGATGGCTCAACACTAATGTTGGACCAAGATAACTCATCCCCGAGTGAGGACAAACGTCGACAGAAGATGCCCACAAGGCCACACATTAAGAGATACCCATGATCTCACGTCATGAAGGTTGTAACGACCTAGGATCCGAATTACTAGTTACCCACTAGTAACCAGAACCCTGGACCGCCACCCACGAGTTGAGGCTTGGAAGGGTTAAGAGAAAGGGATCTGAGAAGAACATATAAGAAAATGCACAAACTACAAGAACTAAAAAAAACCACCATATATATATAACAAAATGGTACAATTTAGAGCAGATCCAATAAAAGTAAAGAGTACAACAAATATATACACAAAAGTACCACTCTCAGCAGCTAAGCAGGACCCGCACCGAAGTGACTCGGCTCCTCGACACCTGGAGCCGACGACGAACCACCTGAAAAGGAAGGGAGTGAGTCTCAAGAAGAGACCTAGTAGGGACACTAACCCCCACCGGTAAACATTACGAAAAAGTGTAGGAAACTACGCTAAAGGAAACACTACACTAACGTATGTAGAAGCCGGTGGCATAACGCCCAACTCTTCATAGGAGCACATCACAAAACTGAAACCTTGCAGGCTCAGCAGCACACAACAAAACACACACAACTGTTACACACACACACATAAGAAAGTAGGACCAGATAGGGCCTATGGCTTGGCATCTTGACACCATAGAGTCCTCGAACCCTAGCCACGTGTGCACACTTAGACGCTCTCCCTCGCGTCTGGTCCTCGACCAGTTTTCCCCTACGTCGGACTCAAACAGTGGAGAAGGGGCCCCACGAAAATTGGCTTGTAACCACCACAAGGGGCACGCATTGGATGGAGTCGCACTCGACGCCCAGGCTCACTAGCGGAATAGCTCAATGCCAGTCATCCAGATAGAGCCCAGCTCAATGCCCGGGAGTACACAACACAAGCACAAGCGCAACATAAGACACGCACAGACAGAGACACTCTCAATGTCTGGTACACTGTGCCAAGAGGCAGATACCACGTGCCCGAGCCTTACACACACACACAGAAGGGGCTCAACTACTGGGACCTACCTGCATGTTGACGACAATCCCGATTGCCATTAATCGTGGGTAGACGTCACAACCTGTGCTGTTAACCTGCATAAACGGCACAGCTTGTGCTGTCAACCTCATCTTGACGTCAAGCGATCTTGACATCAAGTTCAACCTGAAGAACTAGACGGTAATAATCATGTTATCAAGTTCATCAACTTTCAGCAGTTGATATGGCCCTAAACTGCTCCCTAGGGCAACCCAAGCCCCTACAACCAGATCTGATGATGAAAAATGCTTTCCCTCATCAAATAGCATCATTATAAATCTGGAAAACATCGATCCAACGATTGGATAGAGCAAAACACCCCAAATCCCCGGCATGGCAAAACCCTTCCTAAAAACATGATTTGCACACAAATCACATACATGGATCATACAATAAACGATCACAAGAAGCTTAGGGGTAGGATCCCTACCTCACAACGCTAAAAACCCCAATAAAATCATTGAAATCACGCAGATCCACCAAGCACACCCTGCAAGGTAAATCTCCCAAATCCTTTATCTTCTCGCCCGATCCGAAGCCGCCACGAGCACCACGATCTCCCCACGAGCTCCTGTCAGCCGCCGGAAGTAGTGGAGGAAGGAGGAAGTGAGGGTGGTGGGTGGAAAGAGGGGGAAGAAGGTGGAATGGGGGGGGGTGTCCTCGGGTTGCCATATAAAAACAGGTTCAGGACAGGTTAACGTCAACCATATTACCATTAACCGCACCGCTAGGAACTTGACGCCAACATCGATTGCCGTCAAGTTCAATGCTCGAAAAGTTCTAGAACCATGGGTAAACGTCAATATACCCTGCCATCAAAACCAAGTAGACGACACACTCTTCGTCGTCAACCCATTGTTGACATCAAGCACCCTTAATGTCAACCGACACTGTTTTAAAATGGCCCACTAAGGGTCCAATAAGGCCCATGGCCTTAAAACTTCCCCCCCTTCCCTTAAGAGAATTTCGCCCCCGAAATTCAAGCAAAAACAAGGGGAAGAGAACTCAACAAAGAGGTATGGAAACTGCTCTCGCTTCTTGTCCTCCCACTCCCAGGTCGACTCACTGCCTGAGTGCCACTGCCAAGCAACACGAACCAGTGGAATTGCTTTGTTCCTCAACCTCTAAACTCGGCAATCCTCAGTGTACAGTGGAAACTCTGGCACTGTCAACACTGGTGTCACCTCTGACCACTCTGAACTCGGGAGAATGTGCGACTCATCTGCAAGGTACCTCCGTAACATCGACACATGAAACACGTCGTGGACCGCTGCTAACTCTGGAGGTAACTGAAGCTGATACACTAAGCCTCCAACTCACTCGGTGATGGTGAACGGTCCAATATAGCGGGGACTCAACTTCCCACGCCTACCAAATCTCATCACCCCTTTTATAGGGGACACTCTGACAAACACCTTGTCCCCCACCTGAAACTCAAGTGATCGCCTACACTGATCTGCATAACTCTTCTGCTGGCTCTCTGCTGTCTGAAGCCTTTTCCTAACAAGCTGTACCACCTCCACTGACTGCTGAACTAACTCTGGCCCGGTGACAACCCACTCACCAACCTCGAACCAGTCAAGAGGAGTACGACATGGTCGTCCATATAGAGCCTCATAGGGTGCCATATTGATGCTGGATTGATAACTGTTATTATATGCAAACTCAACCAACAGCAAGTGAGCTTCCCACGATCCCTGCCACTCTAAAACAAGCTCTCAGCATGTCCTCCAAAGTCTGAATAGTTCGCTCTAACTATCTGTCTGACTGTGGGTGGTAGGCAAAGCTAAACGCCATCTATGTCCCCAAAGCTCTCTAGAAACTACACCAGAACCCAGAAGTGAAGTGAGGATCTCAATCCGACACAATAGAGATTGGCACCCCGTGCAAAGGAACAATTCGCTCCACGTACAGTCTGGCCAACCTGCTCACACCCCAGCCAGCTCTTATGGGCAAGAATCTGGCAGTCTTCATCAATCTGTCCACAAGCACCCAAATACTGTCCTAACCTCCTGCTGTCCTCGACAGTCCACACACAAAATATGTCGTCACATGGTCCCACTTCCACATGGGAATTTCTAACGGCTAGACAAGGTATAACGACCCAGGATCCGAATTACCGGTTACCTACTAGTAACCCGAACCCTGAACCACCACCTACGAGCCGAAGCTTGGAAGGGTTAAAAGAGAATGTTTGAGGAGAACATATAAGAAAATGTACTCACCACAATAATTTAAACAAACCACCACTAAATATATAAAATGAAATGGTACAACTCAGAGCAGATCCAACAAAAGTAAAGAGTACAGTAAGTATGTACACAAGAGTACTACTCTCAACAGCTAAGCAGGTCCAGCACCGGAGTGACCTGGCTCCTCAACACCTGTAGCCAACGATGAACCACCTAAAAGGGAAGGGAGTGAGTCTCAAGAAGAGCCTCTGTAGGGACACTAACCCCCACCGGTAACAGTACTAGAAAGTAGTGCAGGAAAGTAAAACTACAGTAAGTAAACACTGCACAAAACACACGAAAACCGGTGGCGTGACGCCCAACTCCTCATAGGAGTGCACCAAGAAACTGGAACCTTGCAGGCTTAACAGTACAACAAGCACAACAAGCTCACAAACACACACAAAGTAGGACCAGCTAGGGCCTGTGGCTTGGCGCCTCAACACCATAAAGTCCTCCAACCCTAGCCACTTGTGCACACTCAGACGCTCTCCCTCGTGTCTGGTCCTCGACCGGTTTTTCCACCCACGCCGGACTCAAATGGTGGAGAAGGGGCCCCATGGAAACCAACTCGTAACCACCACAAGGGGCACGCACAGGATGGAGTCGTACTCGACGTCCATGCTCACCGGCGGAATAGCTCAATGCCAGTCATCCAGACGGAGCCTTCCTCAACGTCTAGGAAAACACAACACAACCACAAACAGAAGCACGATAGAACTTAGCACACGCACAGACGGAAACGCTCTCAACGTCTGGCACACCGTGCCATGAGGTAGACACCGTGTGTCCACGCCTCGCACAACGAAAAGGGGCTCAGCTTGCTGGGACCTACTTGTGAGGTTGACAGCAACATCAATTTCCATTAACCTAGGGTAAACGGCACAACCCTTGCCGTCTACAGAAAGTAGACGACAACTAGCTTGCCATTTACCTCTCCTTGATGGCAAGGTTTCTTGCCGTCAAGTTCCTTCCTGAAGAACTTGACGTCAACTGATGTTGACATTAAGTTCTTCAGCTTCCAGTAGCCGATACGACCTAGGCCATTCCCAAGGGCAATCCAGCCCATGAAATCATAAGTTGATGATGGGAAACACTTTCCCTCATCACAAAACACCAATATAAAGCTGAAAAACAACGATCCAATGCTCGGATCGGCTATTTATCCCCAAAACCCGGCATGGAGAAACCCTCCCCAAAACCGTCGATTTTCTCACAAATCACACACAAAAATCACATCATCACAATCATGGGGAGTCAAGGGGCAGAGTCCCTACCTCTGGATGCTAGAAAAACTCCAAAAGAACCTTGAATCGTGCCAATTCCCCGGAGCTCACCCCGCGAGGTTGATCCTCCAAAACCACGATTTCTCACCCGATCCAATGCCTCCACGTGCACCACGACCTCCTAACGATCTCCCGTCGGCCACCGAAAGAAGTGGAGAAGAAGAGGGGTGAAGGTGGTGGAAAGGAGAGGGAGAAAGGGTGGGGAGAAAGGGCCTCGGGTCGCCCCATAAAAATAGGCCCCGAGCAAGTTGACGTCAACATCGATTGCCGTCAAGTTCAACGTACAGAAGACTATGGAAACTTCAATAGACGTTGATATTCCTTGACGTCAAGACTAAGTAGACGGCAACACCCTTTCCGTCAACCCACTGTTGACGTCAACACCCTTAATGTCAACAAGCACTGTTCCTGAAAAAAAAGCCCATTAGGGGTCCAATAAGGCCCATGGCCTTACAGCCTCCCCCCTTTAAAAGCGAAATTCAAACAATGCAAGGGGAAGAGAACTCACCAAAGAGGTACGGAAACGGCTCGCGCATCTCGTCCTCCCGCTCCCAAGTCGACTCGCCTTCTGAGTGCCATTGCCAAGCAACACGAACCAGTGGAATCGCATTGTTCCTCAATCTCTGAACTCAGCGATCCTCAATATACAGAGGAAACTCTGGAACTGTCAACACTGGTGTCACCTCAGTCCACTCTATACTCGGGAGAACGTGCGACTCATCAGGAAGGTACCTCCGCAACATCGACACATGAAACATGTCGTGGACTGCTTGTAAGGCCCTCGAATTTTGTTGCATTATTTTAATTTCGTGTAAATAATTCATGTTGTGTATGCATAGATGTACATATCTACATATGTATTAACTATTTATACTTATGTATGCATGTGTATAATTAGTTGTAAATAATGTATGAAATGCATGGTGGTAGTGTGTACATGATAATACATATGCATGGCACGTATATAGGTATAAGTTGTGCATGGTTTTGCATGTTTTTGAGTTTGGCCGAAGGCCAACTTGGCGTCAAGATCAATGGATGTTGTGTTGTGTCGGCGTCAACCATATGGACGCCAACACTAAGTCCAGCGTCCAGCGATGTGGACGATAATGTCTCTGATCTGCATGCATTGCAGAGCCGGATTTCCGGGAGCAAGCTAGCTCACCCATTGGGGAGCTGTCCCCAACGGTCTGAAAGGGTTCACATCAACCCCTGCGGGACAGGAGAGGCCTCTCTCCTATATCTGAACTCGAGTGCAACCCTAAAACCCCTCTCTTGACCTCTTTTGAGAGATAGGGAAAAACCCTAACTGCTGTGAGAAAAACCCCACCTTTGCAACCTTTAATCCGGCGATCTGAAGCTGTTCCGGCCATCTACCACGACAAGGAGGTAGCTGGAACATCGAGAAAGGCATCCCCGACCTCGATCTGTTGTGGAGATTGCTCAAGAACCGGGGGAAGGCAATCTTGGGAGCTTCTTGGGACTGCCCAAGGAGAGCATCACCAACCCATTTAATCCCTTTGGAGAGTTTTTGAAGGCAAGTAACCTACACACATCGTCCCTGTAGATGTCTAGTAGGGTTTCTTATTTTTACACATTTTCCTCGTGTCCTAGATCCCCCATTCTTCTTGTTTGGAGCTGGTCTGTGTTCCTGCACAGACAGGAACTTGGCGTCAATGCCTTGACGCCAAGATCTCCAGTGTGCGTCCAGCGATCTTGCCGTCATCTCCTTGAACGGCCAGACACTGCTGCCAAGTTCTTCAGTGCAGAACAGGACTGTTCTGCCTTAAGTAATTATTTTCCGGACTTTGACACATGAGGATATAGTGTAAATTTTATATGTTATGTAAAATAGCTAATGTGATGTGTGTGGAAATTTCTGTGATTTTCTGTGGATGGCATAAATTGTTGGATTTATTGAAATACATGTTGGGAAAAAAGGGTTATGCACGATTATCTACTGTCTATAAGATTTCTGAGGAATTAATTGCCCTGGATTTTTTTACCCCATGTGTATATGTGTCAGTTCATACCCTGCAAATTTGAGAAATTATTCATGTTCATATGATTTACTGTAATTACTACAATGGAAATAGGAAGTATGTGTAGGATTTCAAAAATCCACAGTAAATGTATGTTGGTGAAATAAATTCGGGGAAAATTTTATGATAACATATATGATAGATTCAGATCTGTGAATTATCAAATCTGAGATTCGGGTTATGTTCCATGACAAGTTGAATTATGAATGGCATGCAACTGAATGTTAATTTCTGTAAATGCAATATGAGTCAGAAAAATGTGAAATTTTGCATGTGAATCATAAACCTGTAATCAGCATGTGGTTAAATTTTCAGGCTGTTTGGACAACTAGAATGCAATATGAAATTTCCATGTGAAAATATGTGAATTTAATGCATGCCATTGTGAAATGATTTAATTTCTGTATAACCCAAACTGATTGTGAAACTTCCTGAATGTTAATTTCTGTCATCTATAGTGGCATGATTAAGGGAAAA
The DNA here is from genome assembly GCA_014218235.1 of Colocasia esculenta. Lineage (NCBI taxonomy): Eukaryota > Viridiplantae > Streptophyta > Magnoliopsida > Alismatales > Araceae > Colocasia > Colocasia esculenta. The sequence goes on along the minus strand of CM024758.1, from coordinate 59,137,265 downwards.
ACAGAGTCATGTTGTGCTTGAGAGAATGAATGAGATGTGAGTGTCATGCGTAAAGTATGTGTTAAAATCGGTAAATGTGAAATGTGTAAGACTGTGCTAAGTGTGACACTGCTTCCATAGAGGGCAGTGGAACCGTATCATGGAAAAGTCCCCATGAGAAGGTTCAATGTGTTGTGATCCTAAGGGCATTAGGATGAAATCCTGGAGGTGGACAAGTACCACTGGTTAGGGTGGAGACTTGTTCTTCCGGTTGCGCAGTCCAAGAGTCGTCACTATATTGCCTAGGTGGCGTCTATGTGTATGTGATGTGATGCGTCCTTCTTATGGTAGTTTGGACTATCTGTCACGGCATTAAATATGAATGTGAATGCGAAATGTGTAAATTGTGAATGTGAACAATGTGTAATGTGAATGTAAATGTGAAGTGTGAAGTATGTGAATTTGAAATTGTGTAAAAATGTGAAACTAAAATGTGAGGATGTGAAATTGAAATCCATGATATGATGATCTGAAATCATGTTAGAACAGCAACATAAATGTGGTTATGATCATGTGCTATATGAGTACAATGCGTAGAATCCATGCTTGGGACAATCCTTACTTATGTGTAACCATTCCATGTATGTTTACTCTCACGTTGTGGTTGAATGAGAATGTAGCTTTCATGTGTTATTGTAAAGTGTTAAACCATGTCAAAACAGCAAGCTTAAAGCATGTAAAATGGTTATGTGCATGTGTAAGAATGAGTAGTAACCATGTTAGCAATGTTTTCTTTCATGTATGTAAGCTAATCATGCTAGATGCTTTCATGTTTTAGCTTAATTGGAAGTAGGACTTTCATGTGTTGGAATGATTAGAGAGCATGTGATAGGAGATTTTAATTTAGGAAATCTGAAAGCATGAATCATGTGTTTCATTAGTAGAATTACCATGATAGGTTGTTAGTTTCAATGTCACGCATGCTACATGTTGTGTCTTGTAAATGTGTATGTAAAAACCTGCTATGATATGTGCATGGATGATAGATGTAGTGTTATTGCTGAGTCTTTTAGACTCATTACTTGCTTCGGCGTACAGGTGTAGTAGGTGACACACCTTTGGAGGAGACCGTGGAGAGCGACTCCGAGCGCGGGGAGGAGTAGCTAGCTTGGTGGAGCTTAGTTGTGACATTTTGACATTTTGATGTATGTAATTGAGGCATTGTATTAGAACTATCATGTAAACTTGGCAAACTATGTATTTTATCTTATCACTTCTTCTATATGGATTATGTGGACTTTAGCTCTTTAAATTCAATCGAATCATGTATGTTAAATGTGGATGATGAATGAAATGAAGACAGTAGTTCTTTTACTTCCGCTACTATGTTCTTATATTCACGTGTATCTCAGCTGAATGTTATCGTTTGGGTAAATGTCCCACTGTGGCAACGTTCACTATATCGACGTGGGTTGGTATAACCGTACCGATATAATGAGGGTCGCTACAGAGATGGTATCAGAGCGACCGGTTGAGATTGCACATGAATATATATAAGTCCTCATCTTCATTGCATGCTAAGTCTACATAGGAATGTCCACATGTGTAGAATTGATTAATAATGAATGAAAATAGATAAGAAAGCGGTTAGGAAATAAATTAAAGTAGCTCTAATGATGGCTGAAAATTATTACAGCCATGGCTTCGAGAGGTAGGCGTGGCGGAGCGCCGGCCCGTGAGGACGAGCCGAGACGTGAGGAGCGAGCGGAGCAGCAGGCCCGGCACCGCAGGGTCCTATACTTCCCCACCGTCGCCTGTGGATTATGGAGTATTCATGCAAGGTCTGGTGCAAGCCATGCAGACGCAGGCTCATACTCAGGCAGCACTCCAGGCACAGTTGGAGGCTCAGGTTAGACTAATAAAATGATTAATAGTCTATTTTATTTAATTATGCGATATTATTTTAATTGTGCATTGCTTGCTGTGTACTGTAGCAGGCTCAAGTCCAGCTCAGGACCATGGTGGACCTTCTACCATGGAAAGATTCAAGAGGATGCTGCCACCCTCTTTTAAGGGGAGAGCGACCCATGTTGGCAGAAAGCTGGATGAGGGAGATAGAAAAGATCTTCCGAGCCATCAGGTGTGCAGATGAGGATAAGGTTACATTAGCCACCTACATGCTACAGGTATGCTTTAGTTTATATGCTTGTATGTTCTGTTAAGCTAGATTTGTTTAGATGGTGCTTATGAGCGGTGTACTGTCAGGAAGAGCTGATGTATGGGGGCTTCATTGCTGCGTACCCGATTTGAGGACAGAGCTATTGATGTTGCTTGGGATGAGTTCGTGAGCTCTTTTGGGCCAAGTTCGTCCCCGAGCATATTCAAGATCGGATGGAGCAGGAGTTCCTCTCCTTGGCTCAAGGCTCCATGACCGTGCTAGAATATGAGGCAAGATTTTCTGAACTCTCTAAATATGCACCTCAATATCGTGACAGATGAGCGCAGGAAGACGAAGAAGTTTGTGATGGGCCTGAAGCCATCACTGAGACAGGCTCGTGGCGTTTGACCACCGCACTTTGGACGAGGCCCTCAGCGCTGCTTGCAGACAGGAGGGTGAGATGGAGCAATACCTGAAGAGAAGAGGCTTCGCAGAAAGACCTGCAGCTACGTTTCCAGAATAGGATAAGAAGAAAGCAGTGTACCAAGACCCAACAGCGATCAGTGGTAGTCGGCGTTTCTAGGTACTTCTTGTCCGTCCCCTGGTGTAAGAAAGAGTGTCCCCACTGCGGGAAGATACATGGCGGTACCGATGTTTTGGATGATTACTGGAAGTTCTTGAAGTGCGGAAGCGCGACCCCAAGATCAAGGATTGTCCAAGACTTCAGCTAGGGAGTCCAGCGCGGAGCGCCAGCCCCAGCAAGGCGTTAGCGGCAGCAGCGCCACTACGGGAAGAACCAGGAGGCCCTCGAGCCCCAGCTCGAGTGTTTGCTTTAGCCCCGGGGACGCCGAGCATGCGAGTGTAACGACCCAGAATCCGCATTACCAGTAACAACCAGTAACCCAATTCTGACCCGCTAACCCACGAGACAAGCTCGGAAGGGTAGGAAGTGAAAGTCCGAGGAGACTATATGTAAGAAGATACACACCATGCAAAGCTAGTAAAATTCCACTATATGAACATATCATATACACCTCAGAGTCTGAGCAAAGTACAGAGTACAAAGTACAACAAAAAGGTACTACTCACTGCAGCTAGGGAGCACCAACACCGGAGTGGCTAGACTCGCCTGGAACGGGAGTCGACGAAGACCCACCTGAAAGGGAGGAGTGAGTCTCAAGAAAAGAGACCCAGTAGGGAAAAGTAACCCCACCGGCAACTGAACTAAAGTGCGGAAAGTAAAAACTGAAAGTAAGTACACGTCGCACCACAACACAAAACTGTAAACCACGCGGCTCAGTAACACACACTCACACACACAGCAAGTAGGACTCAGCTAGGGTCTGTGGCTCGGCGTCCCGTCACCACAGAGGCTCTCAACCCCAGCCACGTGTGCACACTACAGACGCTCTCTCTCGCGTCTGGTCCACGACCGGTTTTTCCCCTACGCTTGACCCTAGCGGTAGAGAAGGGGCTCCACGGAGACCGGCTCAAAACCACCACAAGGAGTACGCACAGGACAGAGTCGCACTCGACGTCCTGGCTCACTAGCGGAGGATAACCACACACTAGTCGTCTAGACGGAGTCGCACCCACGCCTAGGTAACACAACAGAAACGGGTACACGGTAACGCAACGCGCGTACAACAGACGGAACACACTCAACGTCTGAAACCCCGTACAATAAGTAAACACCTCGTGCCACAAACAACTACTCCAATGCACAGGCGGAGTCACACTCTAAGCCTGGCCCACTTGTGCTATTAGGGCGGACATCACATGTCAATCGCCTCTAAACACACAACTCAAGTCTGCTGGGAGACAGAGATTAACGGCCACATCGATTGCCGCCAATATAGGTAAACGGCACTCACCATGTCTTTTCCTGATTAAACGGCAATCGACCTTGTCACGTTTAAATCACCCCTGAAGATCTCAACGTCAACAGATGTGGACGTTATATCTTCAGTCCCCTAAACCCAGAACTGAACCGAATCATTCCAATGGAGCAAAACTCCACAGAAATCTCGACTGATGGAGGGAAACACTTCCTCTCATCACCACACTACCAGAACATCATAATTAACATTCTAACACCTAGATTGTCCAATTCACCCCAATTCCGGCATGATACAACCCAAACCTAAACCATGATTTGCACCCAATTCACTTAATTGGGCATGCTGGTTTGCTGGGGAAGGTTATAGGGGTTAGTCCCTACCTCAGAAAGCCTTAAGAATCCCAAACAGCCACTAATCGCGCCGGATTCCCCCGAAGACTCCGCGCGAATCACACCAAAATCCTCGCGTTTCCCGCCGATCAGCAACGCCACACGATCCAGGGCTTCCCACGAGCTCAAATCACCCAACAGAAGCTGGGAAATCAAGAAAAGCAAAGGTGGAGGGAAGGAGAGGAAAGGAGAAGATGGGTTCTCTCTCTCGGGCTGCCCTATTTCAACAGGACCGACCAGTCGACGTCAACATCTCTGTCGCCACTGAACCGCCTACAGACTGACGTCCAGATCCCATGTCGTTGAGTTCAACTCAAACGTCCACATCGCTGGACGCTGACTCTGACTCAACGGCAAGCCCTGGCCGTCAACCCAAGTCAACGACAGGTCTTGTCGTCGACCACACAACCACTACAGACCCAATAGGATCCACTAAAGACCCGAGACCTTACAGCCCTCCCCCCTTAAGGAATTTTGCCCTCAAAATTCAAACAACATAAAGAAAGAACTCACCAAAGAGGTACGGAAACTGCTCGCGCATTTCGTCCTCCCGCTCCCATGTCGACTCACCACCGGAGTGCCGCTGCCACGCAACACGAACTAAAGGGATTGCCTTGTTCCTCAACCTCTGAACTCGGCGATCCTCAATGTGCAACGGAAACTCTGGTACAGTCAACACTGGAGTCACCTCAGACCACTCTGCACTCTGCAGAACGTGAGACTCGTCAGAAAGGTACCTCCGAAGCATCGACACGTGGAACACGTCGTGCACTGCTGCCAACTCTGACGGAAGCTCAAGTCTGTACGCCAAACCTCCGACACGCTCTCAATAATGGTAAAAGGCCCAATAAAGCGAGGACTCAACTTTCCACGCTTACCGAACCTCACCACTCCCTTCATAGGAGACACACGAACAAACACCTGGTCTCCTACCTGAAACTCGAGCGGTCGTCTGCGCTGATCTGCATAACTCTTCTGCCGACTCTGAGCTGACTGAAGCCTCTGTCTCACAAGCTGAACTACCTCAACTGACTGCTGAACCAACTCTGGCCCCGTGACAACCCGCTTCGCCAACCTCGAACCAGTCAAGAGGAGTGCGACACGGTCGTCCGTAAAGCCTCATATGGTGCCAACCGATACTGGAGTGATAACTATTATTATATGCGAACTCGACCAACGCAAGTGAACTGTCCACGACCCCTGCCACTCCAGGCAACAAGCTCTAAGCATGTCCTCCAAAGTCTGGATAGTCCGCTCTGACTGACCGTCTGACTGAGGGTGGTAGGCGGAACTAAAAGCCAACTCTGTCCCCAAAGCTCTCTGGAAACTGCGCCAGAACCCAGAAGTGAAGCGAGGATCCCTGTCTGACACAATAGAGATCGGCACTCCATGCAAAGGAACAATCCGCTCTACGTACAACGCGGCCAACCTACTCACACCCCAACTAGTCCTGACAGGCAAGAATCTGGCAGTCTTCGTCAATCTGTCCACAAGAACCCAAATGCTGTCAAAACCTCCAGCTGTCCTCGGCAAACCACAAACAAAGTCAGTCGTCACGTGGTCCCACTTCCACATCGGAATCTCTAACGGCTGCACAAGTCCTCCTGGACGCTGATGTTCGGCCTTCACCTGCTGACAGACCAAACACCTAGCAACAAAAGCCGCTATGTCTCTCTTCATCCCAGGCCACCAAAACTGACGTCTCAACCTGTGATACATCTTGGTCGCCCCTGGATGAATAGAGTACCTGGAACCATGTGCCTCCTGCAACACCTCTCTCTGATAGACTCCTCAACAGGAACATAGAGTCTATCTCGGAACCTAACAGTCCCCTCACAAAGCTCAACCTCTGGAAGAAGCAACACACTGTGCAACTCGGGATCTGCCTGCTGAGCCTCAGCAACCTGTCTCACAACGGCGGAGCTGCTAACAAACTGCCCAACACACACTGACGACGACTGGATGAAACTCTGAAAGACCCCTCTGTCGCAGACTGCCACAACTGCCACTCTCTAAGCATCAGATGACTCATCTGTGCTTTCCTACTCAAGGCATCTGCAACTACATTCGCCTTTCCAGGCTTATACTCAATGCTGAAATCATAGTCCTTCAGATATTCCATCCATCGACGCTGCCTCATATTCAGATCCCTCTGAGAAAACACATATCTCAACTCTGGTGGTCGGTACGGACTACAAAACTCACTCCGTACAGGTAAAGACCCAAATCCGCAAAGCAAACACCACAGCTGCAAGCTCTAGGTCGTGGGTCGGGTAACTCTCCTCGTGGGGCTTAAGCTGGCGAGACGCATAAGCCACCACTCGGCCTTGCTGCATCAAGACCGCACCCAAACCAACACCTGAAGCATCTGTGCAAACCTCAAAACCCTCCTCACCTGAAGGTAAGGCAAGAACTGGCGCCGACGTAAGCAGTCGCTTCAACTCTATGAAGCTCTGCTCACACTGCTCCGACCACTCAAACGGAACTCCCTTTCTCGTCAACCGAGTCAAGGGTGCAGCAACCTGAGAAAAATCTCGAACAAACCTGCGGTAGTAACCTGCCAAACCCAGAAAGCTACGAATCTCAGACACAGATCTGGGACTCTCCCACTGCAAAACTGCCTCAACCTTCGCTGGATCCACTGAAACTCCCTCACCTGAGATCACGTGCCCCAAAATGAACCTGTTGTAGCCAAAACTCACACTTACTAAGTTTGGCATACAACTGGTGCTCTCGCAAGGTCTGCAACACGATCCTCAGGTGCTCGGCGTGCTCCTCCTCCGAAGCGAGTACACCAGAATGTCGTCAACAAACACTACGACAAACCGGTCCAAGAACTGGTGGAACACCCCGTGCATCAGATCCATGAAGGCTGCTGGAGCATTGGTGAGCCCAAACGGCATCACCAAAAACTCAAAGTGTCCATATCTGGTCCGAAAAGCAGTCCTCTCAATGTCCGAATCTCTAATCCGCAACTGATAGTAGCCCGACCTCAAGTCAATCTTCGAGAAGACACGAGCAGACTGAAGCTGATCAAAGAGATCATCAATCCTAGGCAAAGGATACCTATTCTTGATGGTCACTTGATTTAGCTTCCTATAATCGATACACAACTCAGGCTACCATCCTTCTTCCGGACAAACAAAACAGGTGACCCCCACGGAGAAAAGCTAGGACGAATATAGCCCTTCTCCAACAACTCCTCAAGCTGCCTCTTCAACTCCCTCAACTCTGCTGGTGCCATACGGTACGGTGCCTGCGCAAAAGGTACAGTGCCAGGAACCAACTCTACAGTAAACTCAATCTCTCTCTCTGGTGGAAGACCAGGCAACTCTTCCGGAAAGACATCCGGAAACTCACACACTACGGGAATGTCCCCCACTCCCGAGGCAATCTGGTCAAGAGTCACTGCAGAAACTAGGAAACCCTGACAACCAGAAGCAAGTAACCTCCCTGCCCTCAAAGCAGAAACTAAAAGCGAGAAGTAAGAGGTACGATACCCTGGAAGTAGAACGCCGCTGCCCCAGGTATCCGCAAGTGCACCCTCTTCTTCTGGCAATCCATCACTGCACCATACCGCTCTAACCAGTCCATACCCAAAATCACATCATAGTCATGTAACTGCAAGGCAAACAGACGGGCTGACAACAACTGATCCTGCAACTGCACAGGTACCTCCTCGAGACAGTAGGACGTAAGGACAAAGTCCCCTGTCGGCAACTCTACTGCCAACTCAACAGACTCTCCCGAACTCAACTCTCCAAGGGAGTCTAAAAGTCCTCACGACACAAAAGAGTGAGAGGCACCGGAATCAAACAAGACTCTAGCTGCACAACCAAAAACTGAAACAGTACCTTCCACCAGGTGAGCTGCCTCCGCGTCTGCACGAGTCAAGTGAGTAACACGACCTCTACCTCTCGACCCACCAGAACCTCCGGTCTGCTGACGCTGCTGCACAGGTGCCTGCTGCTGCTGCTGCTGCACTCGGGGCTGTGACTGGGTCTGCTGCTGCGGCACACGAGGTAGCAAAGGACAATCTCGCGCCATATGACCCATCTGGTCACACCGGTAACACTGCCCAGCAAAAGTACGTGTACCTGCTGCGAAGGCTGACCTGTCGGCTGCTGAACACTCCCAACCGACTGCTGCCTCTGCTCTGCCTGCCTCCTATCACGCCGAAACTTCCTCCGAGATCCTGACTTCGCCGTCGTCCCAGTAGAAGTGGACGCGTAGGAAGTCGCAGTCCTCGGGGTCGTCTGCACACTACCCTGCTGCTGGTGAGGCTAAGAAGGAACTACCTGCGTCTGAACCTCTGCACTCCGAGCACGAGTCCGCAAGGTGTCTGCCTCCAACGCTGCCGCTGTCTGATAGGCCGCATCCAAGTCTGTGACACGAGCAACTATCAGCGCCTGCCTGAGCTCTGGCCTCTCACGAACTGCTGAGTCCTCAGACCCTCATCTCCCATAATCTGCGGAGCATAACGCCCTAACTCCACAAATCTGGCCCTGTACTGCACCACAGTAGAGTCCCTCTGCTGCAAGTCCAGAACTGGTACAACCTCTCCGTCCGGACGTAAGTAGGACAGAAGGCTCTCTCAAAAGAAACAACAACTCCTGCCACGGAATCTCCTAAGTGGGCGAGACTGAAAAGTAGTCTCCCACTCAGGACCACCAAGTCAACGCCTGCGCCTGCAACTGGTAACTGGCTAGCAGCACTCGCTCCTCTGGAACACACTCCATGGAACGAAAAGTCCGCTCCACTGCATCTAACCATGCCCGCGCTGCATCTGGATCAGGCTGGCCCAAAAACTGAGGAGGCTGAAACTGCAAGAACTCCCTCAACACCCTCCCAGTACCACCCTGGGGTACCGGCGCGTCACGGTGCTGAGCAACAAACTGAGCCATCCCCTCAAGAAATCGAGTCATGTCTAATCCCTGAGCTACCTGAGGTGGAGGTGGCGGCGGCGGAACAATACCACTATGTGCGTCCTGTGGCAAAGGCTGCGTCTGCTGAGGTGGCGGAGCATCTCCAACCTCCTGACGAGTCGCCTGCTCGGCTACTCCCTCTCTAGGACGTCGCCTAGGCGCCATAGAACTATACACAAAACAAAATACACACATAAATACACTAACTAACTCCGGTTAATAGATAGTAGCTGCAGCTGTACTCTTTATACTCTGAGTCTACATGATAAGTATTTTCTTATATATATCTCATCAGACCAGGCTCTGATACCAAACTGTAACGACCCAGAATCCGCATTACCAGTAACAACCAGTAACCCGAATTCTGACCCGCTAACCCACGAGACAAGCTCGGAAGGGTAGGAAGTGAAAGTCCGAGGAGACTATATGTAAGAAGATACACACCATGCAAAGCTGTAAAATTCCACTATATGAACATATCATATACAACCTCAGAGTCTGAGCAAAGTACAGAGTACAGAAGTACAACAAAAAGGTACTACTCACTGCAGCTAGGAGCACCAACACCGGAGTGGCTAGACTCGCCTGGAACGGGAGTCGACGAAGACCCACCTGAAAGGGAAGGGAGTGAGTCTCAAGAAAAGAGACCCAGTAGGGAAAAGTACCCCACCGGCAACTGAACTAAAGTGCGGAAAGTAAAAACTGAAAGTAAGTACACGTCGCACCACAACACAAAACTGTAAACCACGCGGCTCAGTAACACACACTCACACACACAGCAAGTAGGACTCAGCTAGGGTCTGTGGCTCGGCGTCCCGTCACCACAGAGGCTCTCAACCCGCCACGTGTGCACACTACAGACGCTCTCTCTCGCGTCTGGTCCACGACCGGTTTTTCCCCTACGCTTGACCCTAGCGGTAGAGAAGGGGCTCCACGGAGACCGGCTCAAAACCACCACAGGAGTACGCACAGGACAGAGTCGCACTCGACGTCCTGGCTCACTAGCGGAGGATAACCACACACAGTCGTCTAGACGGAGTCGCACCCACGCCTAGGTAACACAACAGAAACGGGTACACGGTAACGCAAGCGCGTACAACAGACGGAACACACTCAACGTCTGAAACCCCGTACAGTAAGTAAACACCTCGTGCCACAAACAACTACTCAATGCACAGGCGGAGTCACACTCTAAGCCTGGCCCACTTGTGCTATTAGGGCGGACATCACATGTCAATCGCCTCTAAACACACAACTCAAGTCTGCTGGGAGACAGGAGATTAACGGCCACATCGATTGCCGCCAATATGAGGTAAACGACACTCCCCATGTCGTTTCCTGATTAAACGGCAATCGACCTTGTCGTTTAAATCACCCCTGAAGATCTCAACGTCAACAGATGTGGACGTTGATATCTTCAGTCCCCTAAACCCAGAACTGAACCAAATCAGTTCCAATGGGCAGAAAACTCAACAGAATCCGACTGATGGAGGGAACACTTCCTCTCATCAATCCACACTACCAAACATCATAATTAACATTCTAACACCTAGATTGTCCAATTTACCCTCAATTCCGGCATGATATACAACCCAAACCAAACCCTAACCATGACACACCAATTCACTTAATTGGGCATGCTGGTTTGCTGGGGAAGGTTATAGGGGTTAAGTCCCTACCTCAGAAAGCCTTAAAAATCCCCAAACAGCCACTAATCGCGCCGGATTCCCCCGAAGACTCCGCGCGAATCACACCAAAATCTCGCGTTTCCCGCCCGATCAGCAACGCCACACGATCCAGGGGCTTCCCACGAGCTCAAATCACCCAACAGAAGCTGCGGAAATCAAGAAAAGCAAGGTGGAGGGAAGGAGAGGAAAGGAGAAAAATGGTTCTGCTCTCGGGCTGCCCTATTTCAACAGCCCGACCAGTCGACGTCAACATCACTGGTCGCCCACTGAACCGCCTACAGACTGACGTCCAGATCCCATGTCGTTGAGTTCAATCTCATCACGTCCACATCGCTGGACGCTGACTCTGACTCAACGGCAAGCCCTGGCCGTCAACCACAAGTCAACGACATGTCCTTGTCGTCGACCACACAGAACCACTACAGACCCAATAGGATCCACTAAGACCCGAGACCTTACACGGAGCATGTCACCGAAGGTACGGTTTTACTTCTAGGAGTTCACGCTCGGGTTTGTTTTAAACGGTGCTACTGCTACTCAGTCGTGCATTTCCGAGCGGTTCGCTAGGCAGTTACCCTAGAGTCCGGCATAAGTCTGAGGATTTAGAGGTCCCTTTGTCTGGCACACCCCGCGGGTACGGTATCGACTAGGAATTGCATTCCGTCGTTACCTGTGTGCATTGAGGATAGAGTCCTGGATGGGTTTCTTCTGCTAAGATGAAGGACTATGATGCTATTCTTGGTCTGGATTGGCTAGAGGAGCACTATGCGTTAGGGTTGTCGTCGGAAGAGGTTGTTTTCCGCATTCCTGGTGAGGACGAGTTTTTCTCATCCCTTGCCAAGGAACTTGGCGGGAAAGTTAGTCATCTCTGCCATGAAGGCGATGCGCATGGTAAACAAGGGTTGTGACTCTTTTTCTTGCAGCGTGGTATTAGTGCCAGAGGCTGATGAGTCACCTACTCTTGCAGAGATTGAGGTAGTGCAGGATTTTTCAGATGTCTTTCCTGATGACTTGTCTGGATTGCCACCGGATAGAGAGATAGAGTTTACCATAGAGTTGCTTCCGGGCACCTCTCCTATCTCTAAGGCTCCATATCGGATGGCACCTGCAGAGTTAGCCGAGTTAAGGAGGCAGTTGCAAGAGTTTCTAGATAAGGATTTTCTCGCCCTAGCGTTTCCCCTTGGGGCGCACCTGTATATTCGTCAAGAAGAAAGACGGGTCACTTAGGTTATGCATTGATTACAGAAAGCTAAACCAAGTGACTGTGAAGAACAGGTATCCCTTACCTCGTATTGATGATTTGTTTGACCAGTTGCAAGATGCATCAGTCTTTTCTAAGATTGATTTGCGATCTGGTTATCATCAGTTGAGGATTCGGAGTAAGGATGTGTCCAAGACGGCATTCAGATCCCGTTATGGACATTATGAGTTTTTGGTCCTTCCTTTCGGATTGACTAATGCCCCTGCAGCGTTCATGGATCTCATGAACATGGTGTTTAGGCCTTATTTAGATAGCTTTGTCGTAGTGTTTATTGATGATGTGTTGGTCTACTCTCCGGACGAGGCCACACACCGTCAGCATTGAGGGTAGCGTTAGAGGTTCTTCGTGAGCACAAGCTGTACGCTAAGTTCAGCAAGTGCGATTTTTGGTTGCGCGAGGTTCATTTCCTCGGCATGTTCTCCGGTGCTGGTGTAGCAGTGGATCCAGCAAAGGTCCAGGCAGTTATGGATTGGGAGGTTCCCAAGACCCCTTCGGAGATTCGTAGTTCTTGGTTTAGCTGGTTACTATCGTGATTCATTGAGGGATTTTCATCCATCGCCGCCCATTGACTCAGCTCACCATAAGGGAGTAAGTTTGTTTGGTTCGAGAAGTGTGAGAGTAGTTTTCAATTGTTGAAGACTAAGCTCACGTCAGCTCCGGTGTTAGTCTTACCGAGCGGTGTAGAGGGTTTTGCTATCTACACGGATGCGTCTCAGATTGGTTTAGGCTGTGTGCTAATGCAGCAGGAAAGGGTAGTGGCTTATGCTTCTCGTCAGTTGAAGGAGCGTGAGAAGAACTATCCGACTCATGATTTGGAGCTCGCAGCAGTGGTTCATGCACTAAAGATCTGGAGGCACTATCTTTATGGTGTCAGATTTGAGGTGTTTACCGACCACAAGAGCTTGAAATATCTTTTCTCCCAAAAGGAATTAAACCTGAGACAGAGAAGATGGATTGAGTTCTTGAAGGACTATGACTTCGACCTTCAGTATCACCCTGGAAAGGCGAATGTCGTAGAGGATGCTCTGAGTAGAAAGAGGCCATTTCTCCAGCAGGATTGGAAGATGTTGGAGGATGCGGCTTGCGCGTTGACTGAGTTAGAGCCATCGCTATGCCAGACTTTTGTAGCTCAGTTATCTCTTAGTTCTCGGTTTTGGATGAGGTGATCGACCAACAGAAAGCCGACCCTAGACTCCTAGAGTTAGTGGGCAAGGCAGGCATTGCTCGTGATGAGGACAGTGTGATTAGATTCCATCACTGTGTTTGTGTCCCTGATTTGGTAGATGTCCGTGAGCATGTGTTAGCGGAGGCTCACAGATCGCGATTCTCTATTCATCCGGTAACACGAAGATGTACCAGGATTTGAAGAGATCCTTCTGGTGGTCGGCGTGAAGAAGGATGTAGCAGATTATGTATTCCCGTGTTCGGTATCCAGCAAGTGAAGGCCGAGCGACAGCGACCATCCGGCCTTATGCAAAGGATGGAGATCCCAGTTTGGAAGTGGGAAGCTGTCACTATGGACTTTGTTTCGGGTTGCCTCGATCGAGAAGGGCAATGACTCGATTTGGGTGATCGTAGATAGATTCTCAAAGACTGCGCATTTCTTGCTAGAAGAAGAGCAGTCGGTTGAGAGCTTAGCTAGATTGTATGTTAGTAGTGTGGTTAGATTGCATGGTGTGCCAAAGTCGATCATTTCGGATCGAGATCCGAGATTTACTTTGAGGTTGTGGAAGGGTCTTCAGCATGCGTTAGGTTCGGAGCTGAAGCTCAGTTCGGCGTTTCATCCCTAGACTGATGGACAGTCCGAGAGGACTATCCAGATGCTCGAGGATATGTGAGAGCGTGTGTATTGGATTGGAAGGATGATTGGGAGCGTCATTTACCTCTGTGGAGTTCGCATACAACATAGCTTTCATGCGAGTATTGGTATGGCTCCATTTGAGGCGTTGTATGGTAGGCCTTGCAGATCTCCTTTTGTGTTGGGAGGAGACCGGTGATAGGCAGCTGATTGGTCCGGAGTTAGTTCAGGAGACTTCGGATAAGATCCAGCTTATCAGGAAGAGGCTTGTTGCGGCTCAGGATAGGCAGAAGAGCTATGCCGACAACAGGAGGAAGGATCTTGAGTTCGAGGGGGTGATCATGTCTTCTTAAGATATCACCTACTCGTGGTGTCGTCAGATTTGGAAGGCATAGTAAGTTGAGCCCTAGATTCATTGGCCTTATGAGATTCTCAGGCGATTGGGCAGCGTGGACTATGAGCTAGCTTTACCCCCAGCTTAGCTAGTGTCCATCCCGTTTTCCACGTTTCTATGCTCATGAAGTATGTCTGAGATCCATCTCATGTGATCAGTCATGAGCCAGTGGAGATCAGCCAGATCTGTCGTATGTCGAGCAACCAGTAGCTATTCTTGACCGGAAGGTTCAGCACCTCCGAACAAGAGTATCGCGTCGGTGAAAGTTCTATGGCGGATCTTCTCACGAGAGGAGGCTACTTGGGAGCTTGAGGATGCGATGAAGAAGAAGTATCCCCTTTTGTTTGAGTAGTGTCGTTCTAACTTCGATGACGAAGTTTCGTTAAGGGGGAGAGGGTGTAAGCCTCGAATTTTGTTGCATTATTTTAATTTTGTGTAAATAATTCATGTTGTGTATGCATAGATGTACTATCTACGTATGTATTAACTATTTTACTTATGTATGCATGTGTATAATTAGTTGAAATAATGTATGAAATGCATGGTGTAGTGGTACATGACAATACATATGCATGGCACGTATATAGGTATAAGTTGTGCATGGTTTCTGCATGTTTTTGAGTTCTGGCCGAAGGCCAACTTGGCGTCAAGATCAATGGACGTTTGTGCTGTGTCGGCGTCACCATATGGACGTCAACACTATACCAGCGTCCAGCGATGTGGACGTTAATGTCTCTGATCTGCATGCGTTGCAGAGCCGGATTTTTCGGGAGCAAGCTAGCTCCCCCATTGGGGAGCTGTCCCCAACGGTCTGAAAGGGTTCACATCACCCTGCGGGACAGGAGAGGCCTCTCTCCTATATCTGAACCCGAGTGCAACCCTAAAACCCCTCTCTTGACCTCTTTTGAGAGATAGGGAAAAACCCTAACTGCTGTGAGCAAAACCCCACCTTTGCAACCTTAATCCGGAGATCTGAAGCTTGTTCCGGCCATCTACCATGACAAGAGGTAGCTAGAACATCGAGAAAGGCATCCCCGACCTCGATCTACTGTGGAGATTGCTCAAGAACCCGGGGGAAGGCAATCTTGGAGCTTCTTGGGACTGCCAAGGAGAGAATCACCAACCCATTTAATCCCTTTGGAGAGTTTTTGAAAGGCAAGTAACCTACACACAATCATCGTCCCTGTAGATGTCTAGTGGGTTTTCTTATTTTTACACATTTTTCCTCGTGTCCTAGATCCCCCATTCTTCTTGTTATTTGGACCTCGGTCTGTGTTCTGCACAAACAGGAACTTGGCGTCAATGCCTTGATGCCAAGATCTCTAGTGTGCATCTAGCGATCTTGCCGTCCATCCTCCTGAACCAGACACTGCCGCCATCTTCAGTGCAGAACAGTGAACTGTTCGCCTTAAGTAATTATTTTCGGACTTTGACGCATGAGGATATAGTGTAATTTTATATGTTATGTAAAATAGCTAATGTGATGTGTGTGGAAATTTCTGTGATTTTCTGTGGATGGCATAATTGTTGGATTTATTGAAATACATGTTGGGAAAAAAAGGGTTATGCACGTTATACTGTCTATATGATTTCTGAGGAATTAATGCCCTGGATTTTCTACCCCATGTGTATATGTGTCAGTTCATACTTGCAAATTTGAGAAATTATCCATGTTCATATGATTTACTATAATTACTGCAATGGAAATAGGAAGTATGTGTAGGATTTCCAAAAATCCATAGTAAATTGTATGTTGTGAAAAAATCGAGGAAAATTCCATGACAACATATATGATAGATTCAGATCTGTGAATTGTCAAATCTGAGATTCGGGTTATGTTCCATGACAAGTTGAATTATGAATGGCATGCAACTGAATGTTAATTTCTGTAAATGCAATATGAGTCAGAAAAATGTGAAATTTGCATGTGAAATCAAAACTGTAATCAGAATGTGGTTAAATTTTCAGGCTGTTTAGACAACTGTAGAATGCAATATGAAATTTCCATGTGAAAATATGTGAATTTAATGCATGCCATTGTGAAATGATTTAATTTCTGTGTAACCCAACCTGATTGTGAAACTTCCTGAATGTTAATTTCTGTCATCTGTAGTGGCATGATTAAGGGAAAAATAGAGTCATGTTGTGCTTGAGAGAATGAATGAGATGTGAGTGTCATGCGTAAAAGTATGTGTTAAAATCGGTAAATGTGAAATGTGTAAGACTGTGCCAAGTGTGACACTGCTTCCATAGAGGGCAGTGGAACCGTATCATGGAAAAGTCCCCATGAGAAGGTTCAATGTGTTGTGATTCTAAGGGCATTAGGATGAAATCCTGGAGGTGGACAAGTATCACTGGTTAGGGTGGAGACTTGTCCTCCCGGTCTGCGCAGTCCAAGAGTCGTCACTATATTGCCTAGGTGGTGTCTATGTGTATGTGATGTGATGCGTCCTTCTTATGGTAGTTTGGACTATGTGTCACGGCACTAAATATGATGTGAATGCGAAATGTGTAAAATTGTGAATGTGAAATGTGTAATGTGAATGTGTAAATGTGAATGTGTGAAGTGTGAAGTATGTGAATTTGAAATTGTGTAAAAATGTGAAACTAAAATGTGAGGATGTGAAATTGAAATCCATGATATGATGATCTGAAATCATGTTAGAACAGCAACATAAATGTGGTTATGATCATGTGCTATATGAGTACAATGCGTAGAATCCATGCTTGGGACAATCCTTACTTATGTGTAAACCATTCCATGTATGTTTACTCTCACGTTGTGGTTGAATGAGAATAGTGCTTTATGTGTTAGATTGTAAAGTGTTAAACCATGTCAAAACAGCAAGCTTAAAGCATGTAAAATGGTTATGTGCATGTAAGAATGAGTAGTAACCATGTTAGCAATGTTTTCTTTCATGTATGTAAGCTAATCATGCTAGATTGCTTTCATGTTTTAGCTTAATTGGAAGTAGGACTTTCATGTGTTGGAATGATTAGAGAGCATGTGATAGGAGTTTTTAATTTAGGAAATCTGAAAGCATGAATCATGTGTTTCATTAGTAGAATTACCATGATAGGTTGTTAGTTTCAATGTCACGCATGCTACATGTTGTGTCTTATAAATGTGTATGTAAAAACCTGCTATGATATGTGCATGGATGATAGATGTAGTGTTATTTGCTGAGTCTTTTAGACTCATTACTTGCTTCGGTGTACAGTGTAGTAGAGCGACTCCGAGCGCGGGGAGTAGCTAGCTTGGTGGAGCTTAGTTGTGACATTTTGACATTTTGATGTATGTAATTGATGCATTGTATTAGAACTATCATGTAAACTTGGCAAACTATGTATTTTATCTTATCATTCTTCTATATGGATTATGTGGACTTTAGCGCTTTAAATTCAATCGAATCATGTATGTTAAATGTGGATGATGAATGAAATGAAGACAGTAGTTCTTTTACTTCCGCTACTCTGTTCTTATATTCACGTGTATCTCAGCTGAATGTTATCGTTTGGGTAAATGTCCCACTATGGCAACGTTCACTATATCGACGTGGGTTGGTATAACCGTACCGATATAATGAGGGTCGCTACACTGCTGCCAACTCTGGCTGTAGCAGAAGCTAATATGCTAAGCCTCTGACACGCTCAGTGATGGTGAAGGATCCCATATAGCGGGAATTCAACTTCCCACGCCTATCAAACCTTATCACCCCCTTCATAGGGGATACTTTGATAAACACCTAGTCCCCAACTTGAAACTCGAGCGGTCGCCTGTGCTGATCAGCATAACTCTTCTGTCGGCTCTGAGTTGTCTGAAGCCTCTGTCCGACAAGCTGAACCACCTCCACTGACTGCTGGACTAACTCTGATCCAATGACAACTAGCTCACCCACCTCAAACTAGTCAAGAGGAGTATGACACGGTCGTCCATACAGGGCCTCATAGGGTGCCATGTTAATACTAGAATGATAACTGTTATTATATGCAAACTCAACCAACGGTAAGTGAGCTGCCCAAGACCCCTGCCACTCAAGACAACAAGCTCGCAGCATGTCCTCCAAGGTCTGAATAGTTCGCTCCGACTGACCGTCTGACTGTGGGTGGTAGGCAGAGCTAAATGCTAACTCCGTCCCCAAAGCTCTCTAAAAGCTGCACTAGAACCCATAAGTGAAGCAAGGATCTCTATCTGACACAATAGAGATTGGCACCCTGTGCAAAGGAACAATCCACTCCACATGCAATCTGGCCAACCTGCTCACACCCTAGCCAGCTCTGATGGGCAAGAATCTGGCAGTCTTCATCAATCTGTCCACAAGCACCCAAATACTGTCATATCTGATGATCAGTCCATCTCCATATAATTTATTAAATGTGTTTTTAGTGATTAACAAAACTCTGAAAATTATGGACTAACATTGTTTTCTAAGGTTTGTCAACAGGTCTCAAATAAAACAAACTCAGTAAGTTATCTACATTTATGTTCCTCGAAGTCTATTGCATATGATTTGTCTAAGTATGCATTGACTTCTATTAAAAGCTCACATCGATTACTATTCTGTTTCTACATCGATTACACTTAAACAACGACTACCTTGTTAAAACATCGATTTCTGAAAGAACATCGATTTCACTTAAGTATCGACTTCATATTAGAACAATGATTTCACTTAAGTATCAACTTCATATTAGAACATCGATTTTGGTTCTATATCAACTTCATATTAGAACATCGATTTCGGTTCTACATCGACTTTATATTAGAACATCAATTTCAGTTCTACATCGACTTCATATTAAAACATCAATTTCGGTTCTACAACGACTCCATATTAAAACATCAATTTTGCTTCTACATCGACTTCATATAGAACATCGATTTTGGTTCAAACATCGATTTCGTATCTACATCGATTTCATCTAGAACATCGACTTCATTCAAACATCGATTTCAGAACAACACGATTTCATTTGAACATTGATTTCAGTACAACGACGACTTTACTTAGAACATCGATTTCACTTGAACATCGACTTTACTTGAACATCGAGTTCGGTTCAAACATCGATTTCACTTGAACATCAATTTCGGTTTAACAACAATTTTACTTGAACATCTACTTCAGTTAAGCATCGATTTCAGTTCAACAACGATTTCATCCAGAACATCGATTTCATTATAACATCAATTACATTTTTTACATGGATTATGCTCACATTGACTTCACGTCAACATGGATTACACCTCCACATAGACTTTAATTATATCTCAACATCGACTTTCTTCTTACAACGATTATGTTTTAGACATTTGATGAATATTATTATAATCATTCCAAATGGTCTTGAATATATATGTAGCAACCTAAATTTTTGCAAAATATAAAATTCAATAATATAAAAAGAAAATTAATTAAATTAATTAGGAAATCAATGAAAAGAGGATTTAAATAAAACCTATTAAATAAAAAGAAGTAATGGGCTTTATTAAATGGACCCTCTAGAATTTATTGGGCCAAAATAGAGATTTTTTTAAAGAGGAATAATAGAATAATACCCAAAATTCGTATATTAAATATTGCCTAAATAGAAAAGGGGTTAATAAATCATTAAAATAGCTATTTGTGTTGGAATTGGATTCCTAACCCTACCCTAATAGCTTGGCCACAAATTTAGATCCCATCCTAACCCAATTAGGAGTTTACAAGCTCAGAAGGAGGAGAGAATAGAATTAATAGAAATTAGAGTCCTATTATGAATAAAAAACCATCAAGCATAAATACTCCCTAAACCCTCCATGGCCGGCCCTCACTCGTTGCTGGGGCTTGCTGGACGTGGAGAGGAGGCCAAGGAGAAGGAGAATTCGTGGGGAGAAGGATCTCTTAAGCTTCAACCCGAGTTCTTCAAGATTTAGCCCTAGAAGAGAAAAAGAGTGAAAGGTAGTCATTCTCACGAGCAAAAATTATAAAACTTTGTCTGCAGGTTGTTCCAACTATCAGGAACAAAACCCCTCTTGTTTCATAATTTTCCGCTGAGCCAATATTTTCTTCTTGAATTTTGAAGTTCTGCACTCGTCATGACCCTGACCCATCATCTAAATTCTAGAACTCCATGAATACTCGACCCCATGCTATGAAATTTTAACTAGAGATACTGATGGATGTTAGACATCGGTTGCCCCTAAAAGTCCTAAATTCCATCCATCCTATTGCTCGAATTAATTCTTGCACCTCAACTGTACACTGTTCCATGTTCTTCGTGATTAAACCTATTTGAAGCATGCCGAAACCATGTCTTCTTTCAAATTCCTATTTACTGTGAATACTCATGCATGTCTAGATCCGTTTAGAACTAGTTTCGTGAATTTTCATCGCCTGTGCAATTAGTTATGAATTTTTGAACAACCCTATTTCGAAACAAGGAAGGTCTGGACTGCAATCCAAGGCCTGTCCTTTTCCCGCTCGGTCTCAGGCGCAGAACCTGAGAATGCGACGACCCGATAAGCCGCGTTCTCAGAGCTGTCATGACACAGTACTTGTTGCGATCTGATCGCGACAGGCTACACCGTCGCGTTCTGGCCGCCTGACCTGATCGACCTATCGCGATCCTCAGACGACCCTGTCTTGTTCTAAACTGACCCTGTCGTGACCCTTACACTAGTGCATGGCGTTCTGGAAATTTTCACCAAAACCCTACATGTTTGCTCAACTTGACTTCCTACAGTAATCTTGTGCCATATTAACTATCCTAAACACAGTAACAACACTGTTTAACATGGTTATGTGATAATTAACTAAAAGTTATTCACATGATCCTATTACATCCATGATTCTCTTATTCACATGCACACACTTTGAACCATCCAATATGACTTAACTTGGCATGAAAATATCTCATAATACATCTGGTGATTTAATTCAGTTATATAATTAAATTGCCATACTTTTAATGAACTTGTCATTGTTTTCTTGCGATGTTTGGAATACCGTTACCGATGCTCCACTGTTCTAGAATTCCTCTAGAACGTCGGACACTTGTCTCTATGTACACACTTTCTCTTGACTTGGACGAACTCTCCGTTGGATACTCCTTCTGCCGGACTAGTGAATCCTTGTTCAAGGCCTCCGTAAGTCTCCTCTGTCCATGGGTTCCCACATGGCCGACGAGCTGGTTGTACCCTAACACCTATGTTACCCTTTAGGGATCAATATGATCCAAACGGCTATTAGAAGTTCGCTCTTATCTTGAATCACGCCGGATCTCTGGACCTGTGAGTAACATGGCCAGTGGAAGGGTAGTGAATTCCACCGGACTGCCAACACTAAGTGTGCGTGTTGTGCAACCGTTACTATCGTCCGTTTACTTGACGTTTATGCGCATTGTCCTGTAGTTCTGATCTATACTCGACTCACTCATCTGTTCACACTCTCTCTACTACCTCGTCTATTCATCTCATACTCCCATCTATTTCTTGGTACTCTCTATTGATCATTGACTGATTGTCTAAAGATAAACAATATAACCAATGCCTGACAATATATACAAGGCTCGGTCTGGTCCTGGGATGTGCGCCCAAAAGTGCTATTTGCCCGCGGGAGTTAAATGACTAGAGTGTTTGGCATTACACTCGAGTGCTATCTATCTCGATTATCAATATGACAATTAAAAGTGCTATATTATCTCGTTGTCCATTGTCAACAAAGTGTTATATTATATTCGCTGTGCTATTGCTATACTTTGTGCTATTTGTTCTATGGCCATCCTGCTATTTGTGCTATGCTCGACACTTGTGCTATTTCAATCACATGCTATTGTGCTATCTCTTATGTTACTTGACTCTCTCACTCTCTATCTTTAGTTACTCTGCCATTTAATACATTAATCATTTAAAGCCTGCTTGATCCTGAGATTTAAGTCCTACTAGGCGTTATCGCTCACCCTACATTTTTGGTTATGTGTTCTCAGGAGAGACCGAGGAAGACACTTACACCCAAGAGGATGGGAACGACCAAGAGTGAAGTCAAGAGTACCCTAGCGTCATAGTATTATGTTAGAGTTGAAGTTTAGTCTTTTACTTTATTCAATGTAATTGGGCCCTATAGAATGGCTCTGATATTAGTAGTTGTAACTAGACATTGGAAATTATTAATGAGATGAATTTGCTTTAGTATTTCTTCTTGTTCAATGGTTTGATGTCTAGTACTCACTCTGTACCTGTTTACTTGCAACTACCTCGCCTTCTGATATTCCGCGTCGGGACGTGACAATTTTGTGGTATCAGAACCTAGATTGTTCTTAAGTATAAGATGATCTAGGTTGACCAGCCTCGACTAGAGTCAGTTATCCTACCTATAGGAGTGTGTGTTAGAGCCATGGGTAACTAGCTAAAATAAATTCACACACGTACAAATTAAACTCCACATCAATGTCCTACAACAAATTATTTTGTAGGAACTTAAGCAACCAAGATGACTGCTGAACGTGCTCAAATGAGGGGCATGCAACAAACCATTCAAGAACTCACACGTGCCATTATGCAAGCTACCCAAGGAGGTGGAAATCGTGGCGGTGCAGGCGAGCTGCATCGTAACTTCAGGATTCTGAACCCTCCTAGGTTCAGTGGATCCACGGATCTGGATGAGGCCGAGCACTGGCTAAAGGAGACGAAAAGAATTTTCCATGTTATGCAATGTGTAGCAACCTGGATTTTTCAAAAAATTAAAATTTAATAAAATAAAAATAAAAGTAATTAGAAAATCAAATAAAAGAGAATTAAATAAAATCCATTAAATGAAAAGAAGTAATGGGCTTTGTTAAATGGACCCATTAGAAATTAGTGGGCCAAACCAAGAATTTTTAAAAGGGGATAATAGGAAAATACCCTAAATTCGTAACTTAATTATTACTTAAATAGAAAAGAGGTATTTAATACATTAAATAGGAAGTTTGAGTTGGATTTGGATTCCTAAACCTACCCTAGTAGCTTGGCCATGAATTTAGCTCCCATCTTAACCCAATTAGAGGTTCTCAAGCTTGGAAAGGGTGAGAGAAATAGGAAATCTCAAAATTAAATAGTAATTAGAGTCCTATTAGGAAATAGAAACCAAGAGACATAAATACTCTCCTAAGCCCCCATGCTGGCCCTAGCTCGTTGCCAAGGGTTTCAGGACGTGGAGAGGAGGCCAAGGAGGAGGAGAATTCGTGGAAGGAGGCTTCATCAAAGCTTCAACCCGAGTTCATCAAGTTCTAGCCTAGAGAAAAAATCGACCAAGGTAGGCATTCTCACAAGCATAAATCATATAATTTTGTCTGTAGATTGTTCCATGCATCAGGAACAAAACCCCTTTCGTTTCATAATTTTTTCATGCACCCAATCTTTTCTTATTGAAATTTGAAGTCCTGCAGATCTCTTGACCCCGAACCTTCATGTTTAATTCACATCTCCTTGAATACTCGATCCCATGCTCTAAAATTTTTATTGGAGATACTGATGCATGTTAGGCATCTTTTGCCCCTGAAAGCCCTAATTCTCATCCACCATATTGCTCGAATTAAATCATTGATCTCTACTGTACATAATTTCATGTTCTTCGTAAATGCCTTGTTGAACCATGCCGAAACCATGTTGGTTTTCAAATTCTATTTACTACAAGTACTCTCGCATGTCTAGATTAATTGCAAGTAGTTTCATGATTTTCCATCGATGGTACAATTAGTTATGATTTTCTGAACATCCCTGTGTCAAAATAAGGAAGTTCTGGACCGCAATCCAAGAACATGTTCTTTCCTTGTCGAACTCAGGTACGGGACCTGAGAACATGACAGCCAGATAGGCCGCATTCTCAAGGCCATCGCGATAGCAGCGACAGGGTCTGTCGTCGCGATCTGCCTGCCTGAACTGACAAGCCCATCGCGATCTGTACAAGGCTATGTCGCGTTCTCAGTTGACCCCATCGCGACCCTTACTGGGGCGTGTCACGATCTTAGATTTTTGCATGAAAACCCCCAATTTTCGATGCTCTGACTTCCTACAGTGTTTGTATCCTCTCTTAACAATCATATACGCAGTAAATATACTTGTTATAAACTGAACATTAATGTGTGATTTTAAAAGACATGCACATGACTTATTTCTAGCTATGATTTCATGATACATGCACACACTTTGAACCATCCAATTATGGCTTAACTTGGCATGTAATTAACTCATAATACATCTGGTAATTTATGTAATTAAATTGCCATATTTTAAATAGACTTGTCTACGTTTTCTCGCGATGTTTTGGGAATACCGTTATCAATGCTCCACTATTCTAGAATTCCTCTAGAACGTCGAGCACTTGTTTCTATATACACACTCTCTTGACTTGGACGAACTCTCCGTCAGATATTCCTTCTGTCGGACTAGTGAATCCTTGTTCATGGCCTCCGTAAGTCTTCTCTGTCCATGGATTCCCACATGGTCGACGAGCTGGTTGTACCCTAACACCTATGGTCCCTTTAGGGATCAACATGATCCAAACGGCTATTAGAAGTTCGCTCTTATCTTGAATCATGTCGGACCTCTGGACCTGTGCTTAACATGGCCAGTGGAAGGGTCGGGAGTTCCACCTGACTGCCAACGCCAAGTGCGCGTGTTGTGCAACTGCTACTATCGCCTGTTTACTCGACGTGTTACATGCAATGTCCACTAGCTCTCATCTATACTCTACTCACTCATCTATTTACGTTCACTTTATTATCTCGTCTATTCATCTAGTACTCTCATCTATTTCTTGGTACTCTCTATTGACCATTGACTGATTGTCTAAAGATAAACAATATAACCAATGCCTGGCAATATATAAAGGACCCGATCTGGTCCTGGGATGTGCGCCCAAAATTGCTAGTGCCCATGAGAGTTAAATGATCAGAATGTTGGCATTACACTCGAGTGCTATCTATCTCGACTATCTAAATGACAATCAAAAGTGATGTATTCTCTCGTGTCTATTGACAAAAAGTGCTATACTATATACGTTGTGCTATTGCTATACTTTGTGCTATTTGTGCTATACTCGACACTTGTGCTATACTTAGAAAGCTTGTGCTATTTCCATCATGTGCTATCCTGCTATCTTTTACTTGACTCTCTCGCTCTATCATTAGTTACTCTGCATTTTAATACATTAATCATTTAAAGCCTGCTTGACTATTAAGATTTAAGTCCTACTGGGCATTATCGCTCACCCTGCGTTATTTGTCATTGTGTTCTCAGGTGAGACCGAGGATGACACCTACACTCAAGAGGACAGGAACGACCAGGAGTGAAGTCATGAGAACCCTAGCGTCCTAGCATTATGTTCGAGTCATAGTTTAGTCTTTGCTTTATTTCAATGTAATTGGGCCCTATAGAATGGCTCTAATATTAGTGGTTGTAACTAGACATTTGGAAAGTTATTAATGAGAAGAATTTGCTTTAGTATTTATTCTTGTCCAATGGTTTGATGTCTAGTACTCGCTCTATACCCGTTTACTTGCAACTGCCTCGCGTTCCGATATTCCGCGTCGAGGCGTGACACAATGTGCAGCAGGGGATAAGCTGCTACTAGCTACTTTCCAATTAGAAAAGGACGCCCGCTCTTGGTGGGAGTCAGTAGAAGCGACCAGGGCTAATGGTCAATTCACTTGGGCCGAATTCAAGGAAGCCTTTAACTCCAAGTATTTCTCAGAGCGTGTCCAAGAGAAGAAGGCTGTGGAGTTTGTTGCTCTTAAACGGAGGAGCTTGACTGTGGCCGAGTATGAAGCCTAGTTTTCAAGACTGGCATGTTATGCTGAACACCTGGCAAATACTGAAAGGATGAAGGCTAAGAGCTTTGTCAACGGCCTTAAGCCTTAATACATTACTCAACTGGCCCCTCTCGACATCCAGACCTATATTGAGATGGTAAAGAAAGCTCAACTACTAGAGGATGCTACGGACTTCACTGACCGTATCAAAGGAAAGTTCGTAAAGAAGGAAATGACGTCTGGTCCATCATCTGTTAAGCTGACCCACGGCAAGAAGTGTCCCTTCAACATCACGGAGGGACCCAGCCATGAAAGGAAACTCAAAGCTATTGTCCCCAACACTCCAGCGAAAAGCAACTGCAAGCACTGTGACAAGCTAGGTCACACGAAGATGAATGCTGGAGGAAAGTCGGCGCATGTCTGCGTTGTGGGAGCCGCGAGCACCATATTCTTGAGTGCCCGCTACTGAAAGAAAATGAAAGGCACCCTAATGTGCCTAAGAAACAGGGCAGGCTGCAAGCCCTACATGATGAAGAGCCCACTAAGGAAGGTGGCGTGGTGGAAGGTACCTTACAAGTTTTCTCCTTACCAGCATTTGTTTTATTTGACATTGGAGCAACTCATTCATTCATATCTCAAAACTTTTCTAATACTCTGAATGCTAAACCTACATCCATGGGATGTGAATTCTCTGTCACAACACCACTAGGAGAGAAAGAAAAATTGAATAAATACTTCCCATCTGCCAATATAATGATCGGAGAACATAACCTAAAAGCCGACCTAGTGTGTATGCCCATGGAAGGCTATGATGTCATTCTGGGAGCCGACTGGTTGTCCACTTATGGGGAAAGTGTCGACTGCAAGAAAGGGAAAGTTACTTTTAGTGATTTCCCTAAGTTGTCATTCACTGGGATTAGACATAAGAGACGGATGTCTCTAGTCTCTGCCATAAAGGCCCACAACATGATAAGGAAAGGTTGCATTGCCTTCCTTGTGGCCGTAATAGTTGAAAAGAAGGGTTCTAAGATAGAAGACATCCACATAGTTCAAGATTACCCCAATGTGTTTCCTGAAGATCTGCCAGGGATTCCTCCGGAACGTGATGTCAACTTCAACATAGAGTTGATCCCTAGAGCTACCGCGGTATCATGACAATCGTACCGGATGTCACCTGCCGAGCTAAAGGAATTGAAGACACAACTGATGGAACTATTAGAGAAGGGGTTCATCAGACCAAGTACTTCCCCATGGGGAGCACCTGTGCTGTTCGTTAAGAAGAAAGATGGGTCGATGAGGCTATGCATAGATTATCGACAACTCAATCAGCTAACCATCAAGAACAAGTACCCATTGCCTAGGGTCGATGAACTTTTCGACCAAATATCTGGAGCTCAATATTTCTCCAAGATCGACCTTCAATCTGGCTATTACCAAGTGAGGATCAAGGATGACGATATCTTCAAAATGGCTTTCAGGAGCAGGTATGGACACTATGAATTCATCGTTATGCCTTTTGGTCTAACCAATACTCCTGCAACCTTTATGCAACTCATGAACAACATATATCGGCCATACCTTGACAAGTTCATGGTCATCTTCATCGACGATATCCTTATATATTCAAAGACGAAAGAAGAACATGAAGAACATCTGAAGGTAGTACTGCAAGTCTTGCGAGACAACAAACTGTACGCAAAGCTGAGCAAGTGCGAATTATGGCTCGAAGAAGTGTCCTTCTTGGGCCATGTTATCTCAAAGGATGGCATCTCTGTTGACCCCTCCAAAGTCGAAGCCGTAATCAATTGGGAGAGACCAACCAATGTCACAGAGATTAGAAGCTTCTTAGGACTGGCTGGTTACTACAGGCGGTTCATGTTGCCCAGTTAGGTAGCCCATAGGGGGGGTGAATGGGTCTTTAAAATTTATCAATTAATACCTGTTCACTAAAAACGTTCACAAAGAAATACACTTTGAAGATTTTAGTGTTAGTAAAGAAAAACAACAAACACAAGAAGACAATCATACAACACCAGATGTATCCTGGTTCGGACCTCCTTCCACAGGAGTCCTACGTCCAGTCCCTGAACAACAACTTAGGATTTCACTAACTAGGGTACAGTCCCCCTATAGACACTACAACACCCAGCTCAGCTGGTCTTCTCTTCACAGCCCGAAGAGGAACAACACCTGGATACCCCACCAGGTCTTCCTTCACACGAGAAGGGCATATACACACCATGGATACCACCAGGTCTTCCTTCACACCAGAAGGGCACAAGCACGAAAACAAGTAAGCAGGAGATTAAGCCCCTAGATCAAGCTTTGACAAGCCAAGATTTGAAGCGAAGGACTGAGAGCTTAAGGTCTACAAACTAAGCTCACTCTCAGATCCAGACAAGCTCTCTCGAAAATTTACAAACATGCAGAGAGCAAAGAAGAGCTAATCTAAGGAAATACACAGAGATAGGATATCGTTACGAAAGCAAAGAAGAGCTAATCTAATGGAACACAATAGATTTGCTATCAACAGTCCTTTATCCATTTGTGCACGTAAAGAGATAGGATCTTCTGAAGTGTCCTTTGGCTTCTACAAGGTCCAACATTGTATAACGAATGTTGTCAGAGACCTGCATACATTAAATGCTAGAACAGTAGACAGCTAGGCTTTCTCTTGTTGTCAGTCAACGTTGGTGTGAATATTCACCAAAATAGTAATGCCATTTTGCTGTTCAAAAAGATGCATATGGAATAGACACGATAATGGATAATATCGTCTGTATGCATGCAGAGATACGCTCAGTCTTCATTAAATGCACAGCTGACAGAAGAAAATGTGCGAAGACTTTGACTATTCAACCCGTTGAAAGGATAAGTCATATGTCAAGTTGATTGATACGAAATCGATGCATTTATGACTTATGAAATCGTTATGCAACCAAATAGCAAATCGTTGTGAGATATGAAAGAATCGTTGTGATCATTGAGGGAATCATTATGATTACTTAAGAAGTCGATGCGCAAAGCAAATCGTTATAATATCTGAAGCAATCGTTGCGATAAGCAAATCATTATGATAACTAAAGGAATCGTTATGATAGCAAATCTAAAGGAATCGTTATGATAGCAAATCGTTATGATCACTAAAGGAATCGTTACGAAAGCAAGTCGTTACGATGACTAAAGGAATCGTTACGAGAGCAAGTCGTTACGATGACTAAAGGAATCGTTACGAGAGCAAGTCATTACGATGCCTAAAGGAATCGTTACGAAAGCAAGTTGTTACGATGACTAAAGGAATCATTACGAAAGCAAGTCGTTACGATGACTAAAGGAATCGTTATGAAAGCAAGTCGTTACGATGACTAAAGGAATCGTTACGAGAGAAAGTCGTTACGATGACTAAAGGAATCGTTACGAAAGAAAGTCATCACGATGACTAAAGGAATGGTTACGAGAGCAAGTCGTTATGATGACTAAAGGAATGGTTACGAGAGCAAGTCGTTACGATGACTAAAGGAATCATTACAAAGCAAGTCATTACAATGACTAAAGGAATCATTACGAGAGCAAGTCGTTTCGATGACAAGGAATCGTTACGAGAGCAAGTCGTTACGATGACTAAAGGAACATTGTGATGAATAAAGAAGTCGATGCAAGCAAATCGTTACGCTCTCTTTAAGAAGTCGTTGTAGGAATGATTTCTTTTGAGATTAGAGAAGTTTCAATCTATGAAGAAATCGTTAAGGTACTTATGAAACGGTTATGAAGAAATCGTTACAGTTCTACTGTAATCGTTATGATCTATAAAAGAAACCGATGTGTACTTAGACAAATATGATGCTGTAGATACAATGTAAAGATGCTTACGTGTTTTGGCTTATTTTCCTTGGTATAATTATTGTGCTTAAGACTTGTAGAAAATAGGTTAGTGACCTTTAATAAGGGATTGATAATTATCATAATAATATGGTTTTGTTAATCACCAAATAGAAATGTAATTATGTTAATTACATGGGGATAGACTGTTCATCAATCTCCCCCTTTTGGTGATGACAAAACTTTAAGAAATTCACAAACTTTGGCAAATAGCACAAATAAATAGATCTCCATATGTATTTCAGAGCTGCAATAATTCTCCTTTTTGTCATAGCAAAAAAGATGCAAGGAAAAGGCAAAGAAGAAGAGAAAACAACTGAATGAGACAAGAAATACTATTGTATCATTCATTCTGGGAAGGTACAGGGAGAGAGGAGGGAGGCAAAATGAGAAATGATTTCCCATGCCTGTTCTTCCTGCTTTTCAAAACTTGACGAAATACACCATGGGCAAGAGCGTACTTGGGTCCCATAGAGGGAGCCATTTTCTTCAAATGGAGAGCCAACTACTCATCAAGGAAATTGGCATAGGCTTCTCTGCTAAGGGAGATCCTTTTGAAGGATACTGATCCAAAACTGGCTCGAGCAAGAAATAGATCAACTAAAATGGGATAGAAGTTCTACTTGGCCTTCAGCTCTTGACAAAGGGCTACATAGACTTTATTCGCTTAACCCAAATCCGAAGGGATCCTGGACTAGGTGAATAGAGTTCATGTCTAAAAATGTAGCTCTGATACTGGAGGTGACCTTCCTTGGCTGACATTCATTAAGCACTGACAGCTGCTGAGCAGAGAGAGTAAAATCTGGCCCAGTCTGAAGGGTCAACCTCTCACATTGTCATGCCCCAACGC
Organism: Colocasia esculenta; assembly: GCA_014218235.1. Lineage (NCBI taxonomy): Eukaryota > Viridiplantae > Streptophyta > Magnoliopsida > Alismatales > Araceae > Colocasia > Colocasia esculenta. The sequence goes on along the minus strand of CM024758.1, from coordinate 59,106,331 downwards.
GGAATATCAGAGCGCGAAGACAGTTGCAAGAAAAGGTATATAGCGTATACTAGACATCAAACCATTGCACACTGAATAATACTAAAGCAAATCTTTCTCATTAATAATTTTCCAAATGTCTAGTTACAACCACTAATATCAGAGCCATTCTACAGGGCCCAATTACATTGCAATAAAAGGAAATAACTAACTACAACTCTAAGATAACATAATGACTCAAGGGTACTCCTGGCTTCACTCTTGGTCATTCCCTTCCTCGTGAGTGTATGAGTCATCCTCGGTCTCACCTGAGAACACAACATCAAATAACGTAGGGTGAGCGATAACGCCCAGTAGGACTTAAGTCTCAGGCTCAAGCAGGCTTTAAATAATTAGTGCATTAAATGGCAGAGTAACTAAAGATAGAGAGAGTTATGTAAAGTCGAGAAAGTAAGAGCACAAGTAGCATGGTTCAAATAGCAGATGAATAAGATCGAGTCACGATATAAAGCAACACAACAACACGATGGCAAATAACGTCAACATCAAGCAATAATAAGCAACATGTATAGCAAGGAGAGAGAAAGTAGTTGGCCATATAGAGAGTAAATTGCACTTTGATTGATTTTCTTATCAATCGAAATAGTCTGGCACTTTTGATTAACTTTCGTCAATCGAGATAGTAATTGCACTTTGGTTATCCGAAGATAGCCGGGAGAGAGTATAGCACTTGTTTGTCAAAAGACAACGAGAGAATATAGCACTTTGTGTTGATTGTCTTAGATTAATCTTGATAGTATGGCACTTGGATGTAATGCTGACATCCTGATCATTTAACTCCCGCGGGCAAATGGCACTTTCGGGCGCTCCTCCCAGGACCTGATCGGGCCTATTGCGCTGGCATTGGTTATATTGTTTATCTTTAGACAATCAATTAAGGCCAATTTGAGAGTACCAAGAAATAGATAAGAGCACTAGATGAATAGATGAGATAGTAGAGTGAACGTGAATAGGTGAGAGCTAGTGGACAATTGCGCGTAACACGACGAGTAAACATGCGATAGTAACAGTTGCACAACACGCGCACGTCGTATGGCAGTCAGGTGGAATTCACGATCTTCCCGCTGGCCATGTTATGCACAAGCCCAGAGTCCGACGTGATTCAAGGTAAGAGCAAACTTCTAATAGCCGTTTAGATCATATCGATCCCTAAAGGGGTAATGGGTGTTGGGGTACAAACTGGCTCGTCGACCATGTGGGAATCCATGATCAGAGGAGACTTACAGAGGCCTTGTGCAAGGGTTCACTAGTCCGGCGAAAGGAATATCCGACGGAGAGTTCACCACAAGCCAAGAAAAATGTGTATTTAAAACAAGTGCTCGACGTTCTAGATGAATTCTAGAACAGTGGAGCGTCGATATCGGTGTATAAAAACGCGAGAAACGAATAAGTCCTTTAAAATAGGGCAATTAATATTCTTTATTCAATAATTACCAGATACATGATGAGATATTTTATGCAAATTTCAGCCATATATATGGATGGTTCATGTGTGTGCATGTGTAAGAAATCATAGATAGAAATAAAGTCGTGAATATGTATTTTAAAACATTCAATATAGCTCCATTTTTAGGCAAGGTTTTTACTGGGGGTATAATGGTAACAAGGCGTAAGAATTATTTAGAAAGTGATAGAAATATTTTTATGGGTTTTTCACCAAAATTCCTGTGAAGGCGACATAGGGCTGTAAGGGTGGCGACATGTGCCAGGCAGAACGCGACAGGGTCTTGTATGGGTCGCGACAGGGCTTGCAAATCGGGTATGGGACGCGACGGCACACCTGTCGCCTTCGTGGTCGCGACGGGTGGGCTGTCGTATTTGGACCCCAGAAAGCGACATATCGGGCAGTCGCGATCTGGTGGTCTGTGCCTGACTCTGACAGGAGTCAGACTAGACATTGGATTGCGGACCAGAATATTCAAATTATGATACAGGGTCGTTCAGAAAATCATAACTAAATATATATGCGATGAAAAATCATGAAATTAGTGGCAAATGAAACTAGACATGCGAGAGTACTTCCAGTAAATAGGGATTCGAGAGAGAGCATGGTTTGAACATGGTTTGGGAATGAACAAGAACAAGTAACATAGACATGACACATGGAGCAAGATGATTAATTCGAGTAATATGCTCAACAAAAATTAGGGCTTTCGGGGTCAAAAGATCCCTAACAAGATCAAGTATTTACAATAAAATTTCATAGCATGGGATCAAGTATACAAGGAGATATGGATTTAACATGATGTCTCGGGGTTATCATGTTTGCAGAACTTCAAAAATTAAGAACAAAAATAGGATGGATGAAAAAATATGAAACTTGGGGGTTTCGTTCAAGAGGGTAGGAGAACCTACAGAAAAAGTTTCATGGTTTATGCTTGTGAGAATGCCTACCTTTGACTCGATTTGTCTTCTAGGGCTAGAACTTGAAGAACAAGGGAAGAAGCTTCAAGCTCTTCTTCTCTCCACGAAATCCTCTCCTCCTTAGCCTCTTCTCCACGTCCAGCAACTCTTGGCAATGAGCTAGGGTTGCCAGAGAGTTTAAGAGGTGTATTATGCAAGTAGTATTTCTATTCCTATACTACTCTAATTCCTCTTAAATTACGAAATTTCCTTACTCCCACTTCCTTCCTTGCTTTCCAATCCTATTTAGACTTGGAAAAGATCCAATTCGTGCTAACCCATGGGGTAGGTTTAGGAATCCAATTCCAACTCTAACTTCCTATTTTATGCATTAAATACCCCTTTTCTATTTAGGTAATAATTTAGTTACGAATTTAGGGTATTTCTATTATTCTCACTTTGTAAATTCATATTTTTGACCCAATAAATTCTAGAAGATCCATTAAACAAAGCCCATGAATCTTTCCATTTAATGGGTTTTATTTACTGCTCTATTCAAATATCATTTAGCCAAGTTTAATTCTTTATTAAATTTTTATTTTCACAAAATTCAGGTGCTACTCACATTCTGACAGGATGGGAGCTAGAACTCAGCATTGACATGGCCTTGGTGGTATTCTCTGAAGAGAAATCTATGAAATGCACTTGGAAGCCCTTCTGTACCTTGATTCTGCCCATTACTCTGGCAAAACGTTCAAAGATGATAGACCCAACAGAAGAGTCCATGACCAGAGAGTGAATAAGTGGAAGCAAGATTTCCTCTGGCACCTGAAGGGTGGCAAAGTCTACTTGGATAGCCTCAGTGTGGGCGTCGGTTGAACCAAGTGCATTTATGGCCTGCTTAAATTGGCTGAATGGACCTCAGGGAGTCGATGGACATATCTATAGTTGTTGAAGAGTTGGAAATGCCTGGCCATCTTGATCTCCTTCTGAATGAATGGGGCCCAACAATGCTTGTGATGAATTTGGAACCATTTTGAGAGAGTCAGGGAATGGTCCCTTGGAGGGAATCTAGCAGACTTAGCCAGAACAAATTTTTTGTACAGCTCTCTGTGCCCCCAGCCATTGCTCTTTAGTCTTGGAATGAGCAATAGAAAAGATTTGGATTTTTCAGTTTTGGTGAGGGGGTATAAGGTAGAATGACATTTAAATGGTCTGAGAGATTAAGAAAAGGAAGGTTGACAAGGGTGGCAAAGACAACCTTCTGAAGATATTATCTATACAGTGGTTTATTTTTGTTGTCCACTTGAGAGAAAAACCACAGAGGTGGATGAAGAGGTTAGAGGAAAGAGAGGAGGTGGATGAAATTTTCCTCTTTTAAGAGCAAACTAGAAGAGTCTGCCCTATGGATATGATCCCCACCTTCAGTACAGACCGGAGGATGACTTCTTCAAACTCATCCTTGATTTTTCAAGATAGGGAGATTCAAGTTGAGCACCCTCAGGAATTACAGTAATGAAAGAGGGTGGAGGAGAGGGATGTAAAAGGGAGTGTGAGGTAGTAGGGGATATCTGATGTTCCGAGGATGGTGGACCAGAGAAGAGGAGGCTCCAATGATGATGACACTGGAGGAACCTCAAAGATAGGTGGAGGTGGAGAAAAGGGTGTTGAGAAGTGCAGGAGATGAGGTGGATTGTGAAGGAAAAGGTGTAGGTGATGAGATGGTTCTGGGTTGTGGTTCTTGAAGGTTGAGGTGCAGGTGGAGCTGTGGATGATGAAGGTGGTGATGAAGGTACAGGGGTCTGAGTGGAGGAAGGAGCTGGGGGCTCAGGAGCTACACTTCTACTTCTTCAGCTATGTGCTGCACAGACTCTGACTCCAAAGGCCCTGATGGCCCTGACACCTTCTCAGCTGGCTTGAAGGCCTGAACCAATGACCTCAGCTTGCCCTGAAGGCCCTGACACTTGCTCATCTGGCCCTGATGGCCCTGAACACTGACCTCTGCTTGTGGACTAGCTGGTCGGCCCTGATGGCCCTGCCACTTGCTCATCTGGCCAGATGGCCTTGGAACACCTTCTTCACTTCTTTGAGCAGTAGGAGATGGGGGAGGAGGAGCTTGGGCTCCAACTGCCTTCAAAATCTGAAAGCATTGTCTTCATGCTTCTAACTCCTTATTGAACCACCTACAGCATTCTTACTTGAGACAACTCCTTGGATGTGGATGCCTGGCTCATGAATGGGAATTTACATCGGATTGAATGAGCACAGGATCTCCCCTTGAGCATCCAATCTTTCTATGACAGGCTTCAAATTTATAATGACTCTTTGCCTCATCTGTCTCTGATAAGGAGTGTAGCTAGGAGAGGGACATCTGGAACTTCTGCTGCTTTCCCTTTCTCCTGGGCCTTGTCCATTGGAGGCTGCTGATCTTGGTCATCCTCAGAATCTGAGGAACTGGCAGTCTCACCTTCTCTGAACTGGTTCTCATGGGATTTTCATTTCCCTCCCCCTGAGTCTCACTGCCCTTCTCAACTTCAGCTTCTCTTCAGCATGCACACTTTCCATGGGAACTTCAGATTGTGCTGCTGCTGCTGCTTCTTCTTGAACTGGGAGGACTTCTGAATGAATTTCAGTGTGGCCTGATGCCACAGCACTGACTCCCTGGAACTCCTCTGTCACTGACTGCTCCCCCTCAATGGGAGCATCTCCCATTCACATCCTCTTGAACTTGGACTTGCTCTTCTGCTTGGAGCTTCTTCCATAACTACATCTCTGTGGGGACCTCTGCCACAGATTTTCTAACTTGGCTCATGTGCAACTGGCTCCCCCTGAGAGATGGAGTCCAGTGCATCCCTAAGTAGACTGCCTACTTGGGAAGATGGAAGAGGAACCTCTGAGAATTACCCAATGGGCTCAATGTCTTCAGGAGGAATGTCCTCAATCCTTCTACTGGATTCATTACAACTGCTGCTTCTGGTGCTGTGCACTGCTGGTTCTTCAACTGCTGAGCTGTACCGCTTGAAATACCTGCTGCTGCTTCTGCTACAGGTTCAGGTCATCTTGGGTTTCACCAAGGATGGCTTCACCCTCAACCCACCGGTTTTAGACCATACACCATTCACTACAGAAAACCACTTTTTCTCAAATTTCTGGACCTAATAGCTTGGCCCATCTTTTCGGATACATCACCCACTACACTTATCCCAAATGATGAAAGATTTTGGTCAGGAGATGGGCATAAGGTAGGGAGATATTCAATTTGCTCTTAATATCCCACACTTGGGATCTTGCAAACTTCATTCTCTCAATTATCAACTCTGCAGTGTTAATTCCTGATTCTGGATAGCCCAGACATCAGGTCTGAATCAGCCTTGGTGCATGAGGAAAAGTTGCACTCCTAGGCACGATGATTTGACAGATTATGAAGTGCAAAAGCCTGTTAAAGGCACTGAGCTGGTTAATATCCAGCTTTCCATCCTTCAGCCTATACTCCGGGCCTATTATTCCAAACCTTGACATGAGTGTCCACAGTGTGGACTCCACTGCGACCGGAAGTAGAAACTTCAAACAGAGATGCTAACAATTCCTGGTGATCCTGATTTGGGTTCCCTTGACCATAGAAGTCAGGTCCCATCCTCCTCTGTCTTCAGACAGACATAGAAAGCCTTGACAAGATCTGGATAACTTACATCAGAAAGGTTGCAATCTTCGTCCATTTCAGCCTTGTAGAGCTTCAACCAAACTGCCCTTCCGTTCTTCTCCAAGTCTGCTAAATCCACTGCCTTGTGCCCGCAAAGCTTTGCCTTGACTGAAGCGAACCTGGCTTGCTCTTCTGCGGTGAGGAATGCAGCTCCGTAACCCCCAACACTGCCGGAAACAGTTGAAGAGGCCATGGAATCAAGCAAGAAGAGGTTCTGGAGGTCTGGAAGGGTGGTGAAGGAGAACCCTCAAGAAATTTCTGGCGGGAGAGGTTGAAGCTTCAAATCTGGTGGAAGTCGATGCGGGGGCGAAGGGTTATCGCCTCAGGCAAGAGAACGAAGGAGATAAAGAGGGGAGATGAATCTTCTCATACGATTACGGGATTTATGAAATAGAGGATAAATGCCCCCTTTTTGAAGAGGTGCACCTTTATGGCGGAAAACGACAAACTCAGTTGAAAGAAATAAAGAATTACACAAAACGAACCGACATGAGAATTTACGCAAGAAGGATAAATGAGAAGTAATTGAGATAATTTTTTGCTCACTTCAAGGAGAATAATTAATTGGGCTCCGAAATTTAATATTTCAGTATTAACAGATAAATCTATCACAATTTACACATGCCTAATTCCCTTCTGAGAGAAGTGAACCTCTCTTCGGTAAGGCTTTTGTGAAGATATCTGCCAACTGATTATTTGTGTCAATAAAAGATATTTCAATATTACCATTAGCTACATGATCACGAATAAAATGATATCTAACCTCAATGTGTTTGGTTCTTGAGTGCTGTACTGGATTCTTGGTTAAGTTTATGGCACTTGTGTTGTCACATAATAGTGGAATTGACTTGATGTGCATTCCGTAGTCCTCAAGTTGTTGCTTTATCCATAGGAGTTGTGTACAACAACTTCCAGCAGCCACGTACTCAGCTCAGCTGTTGAGAGTGCTACTGAATTCTGCTTCTTGGAGGACCAGGATATCAAGCATCCTGCAAGAAATTGACAACAACCACTGGTGCTTTTTCTATCTAGTTTGCATCCAGCATAGTCAGCATCAGAGTACCCTACTAAATTACTTCACAATTTTGGATACCAGATACCTAGATCATGAGTTCTAGATAAATATCTGAAAATTCTTTTAACATTAATTAATGAGATTCTCTAGGGTCTGCTTGATATCTAGCACACATGCATACACTAAATAGTATATCAGGTCTGCTGGCAGTTAAGTAAAGTAGAGAACCTATCATACCTCTATAGATCTTTTGATCTACTTTCTTACCATCTTTGTCACTGTCCATTCTTGTTGAAGTGCTCATTGGTGTTGACAGTGGCTTGGAATTTTCGAATCCAAACTTCTTCAAGAGCTCCTTGGTGTATTTGGCTTGACAGATGTGGGTGCCATCTCCTCCTTGCTTGATTTGTAATCCAAGGAAGTAGTTCAGCTCCCCCATCATGCTCATCTCAAATTCTCCCTGCATAAGCTTCTCAAAGTACTTGCAAAGAGATTCATCAGTAGATCCAAAATTATGTCATCTACATAAATTTGTACAAGTAGTATGTGCTTGACCTTTGACTTTATAAATAAAGTGCTATCTACTTGTCCTCTAGTGAAACCATGATCTAATAAAAAGAACTAAGCCTTTCATACCAGGCTCTAGGTGCTTGCTTTAAACCATATAATGCCTTATGAAGTTTAAAAACATGATTTGAAAATTCTGAATCATCAAAACCCGGGGGTTGTTCTACAAACTTCTTCTTTAATGAAACCATTTAAAAATGCAGATTTGACATCCATTTGAAATAATTTCAAATCTAGAGCAGATGCATATGCAAGTAAAATCCTAATAGCCTCAAGTCTAGCTACAGGTGCATAGGTTTCATCGAAATCTATACCTTCCTCTTGGGAATAGCCTTGAGCTACCAATCTGGCCTTGTTTCTAAGATCACACCAGCTTCGTCCAATTTTTTCTGAACACCCATTTGGTGCCAATAACTGGATGACCTGATGGTCTAGGAACAAGTGACCATACATGGTTTCTCTTGAACTGATTCAGTTCATCTTGCATGGCTAGAATCCAAGACTCATCAGTAAGAGCTTCATTGACTGTCCTAGGCTCTATTGAGAAACAAATGCTAGGTAATCACAAGGATTACATTACCTCTTGTTCTTACCCCTACAGATGGATCACCAATATATTTTCAGGTGGGTGATCTTTCTTGTATCTCCACTCCTTGGAAGATTTTCATGTTCAATGTCTGTTTGCTGCAAGTCTTCCAGAGGTGGATCTTCCTTGTCCTCAATTGATGTGTTCTTTAATTTCTTAGACAAGTCATCTGCATCATCAATGTCGCTCTCTGCTTCCTTCTCAAGGAAGGGTTAGTTTCATCAAAAATAATATGTACAGACTGTTCAATCAATAAGGTGCGTTTATTAAACACTATAAACCTTTAGGTTAGTAGCATACCCCATGAAGATGCTTCATCTGATTTGGCATCCAACTTACCAATGTCTCTTTTGCCGTTGTTGTGAATGAAGCATGGACATCCAAAGGTTCTGAAGTGACTGATCTTTGGCTTCTTTCCCTTGAACAACTCATATGCAGTCTTCTTCAAGATGGGTCTGATCATTACTCTATTAATGATATAGCTTGCTGTGTTCACTGCTTCAGCCAGAATACCTTGGTAAATCATATTCTGATAACATTGTTCTTGCCATATCCAATAAGGTCTATTCTTCCTCTCAGCAACTCCATTTGCTGTGGTGTCCTTGGTGCTGAGAAGTTATGCTCAATCCCTTGGTCATCACAGAATTTTGCAATTTTTCATTTTGAAACTCTCCCCATGATCTGACCGGATTCCAACAATGCAAAACTTCTTGTCTTTCTGTACTCTTCTGCTGAAGCTTACAAAACTATCAAAGGTATCATCTTTATGCTCCAAGAAGGAAACCCATGTGAATCTGGAATAATCATCCACAATAACAAATCCAAAATTCTTTCCTCCAAGACTAGTGGTCCTCATTGGCCCAAATAAATCCATGTGAAGGAGTTCTAAGGGTTTAGAGGTGGTTACCACAGTCTTTGACTTGAAGGAACTCTTAGTGTGCTTCCCTTTTGCACATGGTCTGCAGATACCATCCAATTTATTGCTGACCTTTGGCAGACCTTCCACAAGCAGTTGATCTCTTTGCTGGCCACTACACAAACGTCTTGATCCTTGAGTTCTTCAAGATAGAGCACATACAGGTTCTTTTCTCTGTTAGCTTCGAAGATTACTGCTCCATCCTTCAGGATACTGCACTTGGACTCTTGGAACTTGATCTGATGACCTTTGTCACAAAGCTGGCTGATGCTTATGAGGTTGTGCTTTAGCCCTTTGACACACAGTACATCTTCAATAATGTTTTCCCTTTGTTGCTCACAAACCACTGCCTATCACTGTTCCTTTTCCATTATCTCCATAGGTGACTGTTCCTTCTTCAGCTTGGAGATGAGTGAACAGCTTCCTGTTCCCTGACATATGCCTTGAGCACCGCTGTCCAGGTACCACTTTGATGCTCGAAGGCTTCCTGAAAAGGAGACATTAAGTTTTAGGTACCCAAGTTCTTTTGGGTCCTTGTTGGTTAGTGTCAACAGTTTCCTTTTTAATTATCCATTTCTTATGTCTAGTTGGACATGTTAATTTTATATGTCCTAACTTAATGCAATGGCTACAACAGGACATTTTTGTTACTCTTTCAATATATTCGAAATTGGCTTTGTATGCTGTATCTTGTTCAGGTGTAAACTCGGAGTTGGATATATTTTAGGTGAATTATTGTTTCTTCATTTTCTGGTGGTGTATATCCTAAACCATGTTTCTTCTTTCCTGAACGTCTAGCACCTTTTAATATTAAGGAGTTCTTACCATTTGTAAATTTCTCCAATGTGCTTGACAGTTTGTCATTTTCTTCATTTAAAGTTTTAATTTCTTTTCTCAGTTCATCTGAACTCTCCTGTTTTTCTAATCTGATTATTTGTTTATTTTTATCTTTTAGATCTTCACATAATAGTTCATTTCTTCTTTTAAGTTTAGTTATTGTTTTTCTAATTCTTCGTTTTCGTTTTTAGATCTGAATTAGTGTTTTCTAAACATGCAGTATTTTTCTTACTAACTTTTAACAGTTTTGTTACTTCCCTATATTTACAGTATAATTCGTTGAAAGCTTCTTCTAGATTATCAGAATCAGAATTATTGCAAGAATCAAAGCATGAATCAGAAGTTACCTTCTCTTCAGTGTTTGCCATAAAAGCCAAGTTGGCTTCTTCTTCTTCACTGTTTGAGCTTGACTCCCTATCTGAGTCGCTGTTGTTGCTCATGCTGCTGCCATAACCTTTTTCTTAAGCCTCCTGAATTTCTTAGAGCTTTCTCTCTTTCTGAATTCAGCTTCTTGAGCTTTGGACTTCTGCTTTGATATGTCCTGGCTTTTTGCACTCGTAGCATATGGGCTCGCCCTTTTCTGATCATTTCCATCTGTTTCTTGAAGTCCTTATTTTTTTCTTAAGTGTCTTTACCAGATTGGACTTCTTCTGCAATGACCCACTTCTACCCGGTACGGTTTATACCACCCCGTCGGATGAGAGCAGCCCGCTACAGGGGAGAATACCCCAACAAGTAAAATGTCTGAGATATACACAAATAGAGTTGAATAAATGCAACGGAATTTAAATGAATCTCATTCCATCAACTTTTAAATCCACATACCACAGTCTGTATAGTCCAACAAGAGATAACATAAGTGCAAATGTTCCAAATACATAGCCGACTCCAAGTACATTTGAACAAAATCCAAATTTCAATTGTAGCATTACATACTTATGAAATATATTACAATTCTTCAATCCTTTAGTCCAACTCCACTTCAATTCTTGCAAGCTCCTCCGCTGCTAATTTCCTGAAATGTTTAGCAAGAGTGAGTCTACGCAATAGGCTCAGCAAGTAACTTAAGATTCAATACATACATGCTTTTTACCAATTAACACAATAAAATTTCAGCAGTTAAATCATACATGATCATGCTATAACTTAAACAAATTCCATTAAACAATTATCTAAACTAGATCACTAACATCATGGTGTCATTACATGAGTAAAATACACATTCACACGTTTTCATACTTTATCCAAGTCATTGTAAAGTTTGCACAACTAAATCATGGAACATGTACAAGATAGGTGGCACTCCTAGCATGATTTCTAATTCATTTCGCATGCAATCATAACAATTACTTTACACTTTAGCTTGCTGATTTTATACAAATTTTATCACATTCATATTACCTTTACATAGGGATCCTTTTACTATACAACGTAATACTAAACACATGTGTATCCAATCATTCAAATTCCATGAATATGAAAGCATATACTTACATTTTGGTACTAATGGTAACATCACTTTTAGCAATGACAATTTATACATAAACACATACACACACACATTTGTACCATCAATAAACAATTTTATCAATTAACACTATTGTCATTTACACTTATACTATTTTTCTCATTACAACACACCATATGATAAACCTGGCTTTCATATACACTCACTTTTGGTTTTATCACACAACACTTACACACATTTCCCATTATTTCCTCTTTCACATTCACACTTCTTCTACATTTCACTTTTGCACATAACATGTGCCACATTACACATATCTTGCACATACCTTGTGCTATGAACACATATCACTTTCACATCACACTTATACTTAATTTCACTTAATGCCAAGACACAGCCCAAACCACCACATAGACGATCACATGACACATACACATTCACATTCACTAACTTAATCACCGGCACAGTTGATAAGTCTTAGTTCCTGCAGAAACCGGGAAAGCCCTTCCCACCATTAAAGTGGAACTTGTCCACCTCCAGGATTTTACAAGACCCTTTGCCAGGGTGTACACTTTATCAAGACCCTTCTCTAGGGTATCACACGTCACATTGAGCTTTCCCATAGGCGTTACTATGGTACAGCTTCTAGCATCTAGGGTGGCAGTGTCTTATGGGTATGTTTGTTTATCTTATAACATAACCATTTTACACACCTACACCACTTGTTCTCTCACTCCCATGTACACACACTCACACATAATTCAACACACATAGTCCTCATTTACTGATTTTAACGTCACTGTTGCAACTGCCAAATACCATAATATGATATAATCATACTGAAATTTACTGAATCACATCAAGTCATAATTAACATGCTCACATAGTCATTTTTCACATTAAAAATCCATACCAATACTTACTGTCATCAAAATAACATGAGATTTTAACCCTGACAATTTTAAGGTTTATAATCGCACATACATTTTTCAGATTTTTCTGAATTATATTACATTTACAGAAATTTAAAACATTCAGTTTCATGCTATTCAAATTCACTTTAACATGGAACATAACACGAACATCAAATTAACCATTCACAACCCTGATTCTAACATAGTCATCATCATAGAAATTTTCCCTTGATTTATTCGTAGCACCCAATTTAATGTAAATTTTACAATTTCTATGCATGTCTTTCATTTCTAAAACAGAAATTCCAGTAAATCCCACGGTCATGGAAAATTTCTCAAAATTCCAGGGCATGGGCTGATACTATGCACATGGTATAGAAAATCTAGGGTATTTAATTCCTCAGGAATTAGGTAGACAGTAGATGAACATGCATAATCCATCTTTCCCCAACATATATTTCAATAATCTAAAAATTCATGCCATCCACAGAAAAATGCAGAAATTTCCACACACATCACATTATCTATTTTACATAGCATATAAATTACACTATATCCTCATTACGAAACATATCGAATAATCATCTACCAGGAAGAACAGCTCACTGTTCTATCCTGAAGAACTTGGCGGCAGCCTCTAGCCGTTCAGGGTTTGACGGCACGATCGCTGGACCCGATGGGAGATCTTGGCGTCAAGGTATTGACGCCAAGTTCCTGTCTGTGCAACAGCACAGACCGAACTCCAATACCAAGTGAAAAGAGGGTTCGGACACAATTTAAAATCCACAAAAATTGCTGGGACCTAGGACACATGTATGGGATTGAGATCTATGGTTACTTGCCTCTCAATTAAATCTACAAGATCGGAATAAGCTGATGAAGCCTCCTGGGAAACGCCAAGAAGCCTCCAAATCCTTTGCTCCCGGTTCTAGGGGGTTGCAGGCTGCAGTCCAACGCCAGGGAAGCCTTCTCCTACGTATGGCCTTCCTCCTTGTCGAAGATCACCAGAAAATGCCTCCAGTCGCCGGATCCAAGCCCTCCAAGGTCAGTCCTTCCTCTCTCTCTCAGTTAGGGTTTCCTTTCTAGTAAGAGCCAAGAGAGCTCTCTAGTAGTTGCAAAAGGGATGTGTTTTATAGACTAGGGGACAAGAGGGGCTCGTGCAGTTTGAAGGGACAGATAAGAGCCGTTGGAAGACATCTCCCAATCAGAAGCCTGGCCCAATGAGTGCTCTCTGCGCTCTGTTGCGCCACAGAAAATTAAGGATATTGATTCCACATACATGGACGCTATATTAGGGTTGGCGTCAGTCGATATGGACGTTGACATATCATGTGTCCATCCATGTTGACGCCAAGACACTCTTCTGCCAGAACTTAAAAATCATGCAGAACCATGCTTAATCCTCACATATATGCACATGAAACCTATGTAGTATAGTGTATACACCACTACACCATGTAAACATCCAATATTTACTACTAATCCTTCACATACATACATAGGTACATCAAGATAAGAACACGTACATGAATATCTTCATACGCATACAATGTATATATATATACATAATATATACATATATATACCACAAACATGACCAACACACAAAGAATTGTGTTTACACTATGTATATACATACAACGTATAAGGTATAATATGTATATTAACTACAACCATGCAAATGAACAACATTTACAACTAAACATACTCATGCATACCTAAGTATACCAAGGTGTTACATATGTAAAATTAGGTACAACAATTATCACATGCGTAAGATAACATACATGCGTACATACACATATGCACTTCATATATTCGTACACCATATCCATGAAAGGGGTAATATAAGGTACAATTCAATATTAGATGGTACTTGCATAATATTTGAATAGATACCTTATACACAAAATTGGCCATTACTCATATTCACGATAATAATATACATCCACGCATATACACATGCAAAATTTTATCTATAATGTGCCCATTTTCATGCACCGCCATTTATGCAAGAACAAGTAACTCATATACATAAATAGAAGCGGAAAAAAAATTCGTGGCTTACACCCTCTCCCCCATTAAAGAGATCTTCGTCCTCGAATATCGGATCACGTACCCTTGATGGCATCTCTGTTGCCGCTTCTAGTTCCACTTAGACCGGTGCCTAAATTCCTACCGGTGGCTTCCTCACTACTTGAACATCCCGGGAACAAACCTCTTCTTCTGATCTGGACAGTCTTTAATCCGATGGTTCTTGCTACCACACTTGAGACATCTTCGTAACCTCATCCAACATACGTCTCCGCCGTGGCGCTTGCCACAATGCACACATACGTGCTTCTCGTTGCCGGCCGAAACTACTGGCTGAAAGGTTGATTCTATTGGTACCATAGTTGGTTGCTGTCTTTTCTGAGCTTCTTCATCTTCCTCCTTTGCCGCTGAAATGGTTTCTGGCAACATTTCTAGTCTTGCTTTCTTCTTTGCCAAGTACAACTCCATTTCACTCTCTTGTTTGCACGCCGCGCTAAGAGCTACATCCATAGTTCTAAGTTCAAACGCCACCAGTCTGGCCCTCATTGACGGTCTAAGCCCCATTACAACTTCCTTACCTTGTGCCTCTCATCAACACTATGTGTGTGCATATCTAGACAACTCTGCAAATCTAGCCTCGTACTCCAAAACTGTCATCGATCCCTGAGTCAATGCTAAGAATTCCTGCTCCATTTTGTCCTGTATATGCTCAGAACATACTTACTTTGCCTGAAACATCTTTACAAAATCTTCCCAAGTAACCTCTAGCTCCACTCCCTCAAACCGCGTGCGAAGAACGAAAGACCACCACACATCCTCGCTCCTCCTGAAGCATGTATGACCCCAGACTGATCTTGTCATCTTCTGCACACCTGATAGCTCGGAATATCTTTTCGATTTCCCTGACCAACTTTCTGCAACTAACGGCTCACTCCTCCCTTAAAAGAGGGTGGAGCCATCCTCTTGACCCTCTCCATGACCGACACACCTCCTAAACCACGGTCCTGCTGAGCTGGTGCTGGAACCTGAGCCAAACTGAGTTTGAAAAGCCGCTTGTGTTTGCGCTTGAGTTTTATTGCTTGTACAATCCCTTGCATGACTGTACCATAATCAGCCAACGGTGGCGGGGGTGGCGCAGGCGATCCTTGAGGGCTGGTACTTCATGTTGCTCTCCGTCGTCCTACTTAATTCCTCTCTTGAATGGGCAGGCTCGAACGTCGAGTCCTTCCAGCCATTGCTACAAAATAAACACTAAGTTAAACTCCATTTATCCTCATACTTAACATGTTCATGTAATTATCTTACTCTACTGCTTTCTAGTACTATCTTAATTACTCCTGGATCTTGGCTATCCACTACAAAGACTTAGAGATGTGATTTAGTTGATGGCTATTATGTATAAGCTCACCCAAAGGGCTCTGATACCATCTCTGCAACGACCCACTTCCATCCCTACGGTTATACCACCCCACGTCGGATGAGAGCAAGCCGCTACAGGGGGAGAATACCCCAAAAAGTAACAAATGAGCTGAGATATACACAAATAGAGTCGAATAAATGCAACGGAATTTAAATGATCTCATTCCATCAACTTTTAATCCACATACCACAGTCTGTATAGTCCAACAAGAGATAACATAAGCAAAAGGTTCCAAATACATAGCCGACTCCAAGTACATTTGAACAAAATCCAAATTTCAATTGTAGCATTACATACTTATGAAATATAATTACAATTCTTCCATCCTTTAGTCCAACTCCACTTCAATTCTTGCTAGCTCCTCCGCTGCTAATTTCCTGAAATGTTTAGCAAGAGTGAGTCTACGCAATAGACTCAGCAAGTAACTTAAGATTCAATACATACATGCTTTTTACCAATTACACAATAAATTTCAGCAGTTAAATCATACATGATCATGCTATAACTTAAACAAATTCATTAAACAATTATCTAAACAAGATCACTAACATCATGGTTTATTAACATGAGTAAAATACACATTCACACGTTTTCATACTTTATCCAAGTCATTGTAAAGTTGCACAACTAACCATGGAAACATGTACAGATAGGTGGCACTCCTAGCATGATTCTAATTCATTTCGCATGCAATCATAACAATTTACTTTACATTTAGCTTGCTGATTTTATACAAATTTATCACATTCATATTACCTTTACATAGGGATCACTTTTAACTATACAACGTAATACTAAACACATGTGTATCCAATCATTCAAATTCCATGATATGAAAGCATATACTTACATTTTGGTACTAATGGTAACATCACTTTAGCAATGGACAATTTATATATAAACACATACACACACACATTTGTACACATCATAAACAATTTATCAATTACACTATTGTCATTTACACTTATACTATTTTTCTCATTACACACAACCATATGATAAACCTTGGCTTTCACATACACTCACTTTGGTTTTATCACACAACACTTACACACATTTCCCATTATTTCCTCTTTCACATTCACACACTTCTTATCATTTCACTTTTGCACATAACATGTGCCACATTTACACATATCTTGCACATACCTTGTGCTATGAAACACATATCACTTTTCACATCACACTTATACTTAATTTCACTTAATGCCAAGACACAGCCCAACCACCACATAGACGATCACATGACACATACACATCACATTCACTTACTTAATCACCGGCAAGTGATAAGTCTTAGTTCCTGCAGAAACCGGGAAAGCCCTTCCCACCATTACCAGTGGAACTTGTCCACCCCAGGATTTTACAAGACCCTTTGCCAGGGTGTACTTTATCAAGACCCTTCTCTAGGGTATCACATGTCACATTGAGCTTTCCCGTAGGGGCATTACTACGTACAGCTCCACGCATCTAGGGTGGCAGTGTCTTATGGGCATGTTTGTTTATCTTATAACATTAAACCATTTTACACACCTACACCACTTGTTCTCTCACGTCCCATGTCACACTCACACATAATTCATACACACATAAGTCCTCATTTACTGATTTTAACCTCACTGTTGCAACTGCCAAATAACCATAATACAGATATAATCATACTGAAATTTACTGAATCACATCAAGTCATAATTAACATGCTCACATAGTTATTTTTCACATTAAAATCCATAATAATACTTACTGTCATCAAAATAACATGAGATTTTAACCCCAGACAATTTTAAGGTTATAAACACATACAATTTTTCAGATTTTTTTGAATTATATTACATTTACAGAAATTTAAAACATTCAGTTTCATGCTATTCATAATTCACTTTAACATGGAACATAACACGAACATCAGATTTAACCATTCACAACCCTGATTCTAACATAGTCATCATCATAGAAATTTTCCCTTGATTATTGCACAACATCCATTTAATGTAAATTTTACAATTTCTATGCATGTCTTTCATTTCTAAAACAGAAATTCCAGTAAATCCCACGGTCATGGAAATTTCTCAAAATTCCAGGGCATGGACTGATACTATGCACATGGTATAGAAAAATCTAGGGCATTTAATCCTCAGGTTAGGTAGACAGTAGATGAACATGCATAATCCATCTTTCCCCAACATATATTTCAATACTCTAAAAATTCATGCCATCCACAGAAAATGCAGAAATTTCCACCACATCACATTATCTATTTACATAGCATATAAAATTTACACTATATCCTCATTACGAAACATTATCGAATATAATATCTACCCGGAAGAACAGCTCACTGTTCTATCCTGAAGAACTTGGCGGCAGCCTCTGGCCGTTCAAGGGTTTGACGGCAACGATCGCTGGACGCCGATGGGAGATCTTGGCGTCAGGGTATTGACGCCAAGTTCCTGTCTGTGCAACAGCACGACCGAACTCCAAATACCAAGTGAAAAGGAGGGTTCAGGACACGATTTAAAATCCACAAAAATTGCTGGGACCTAGGACACATGTATGGGATTGAGATCTATGGGTTACTTGCCTCTCAATTAAATCTACAAGATCGGAATAAGCTGATGAAGCCCTCCTTGGGCAACGCCAAGAAGCCTTCAAAATCCTTGCTCTGGTTCTAGGGGGTTGCAGGCTGCAGTCCAACGCCAGGGAAGCCTTCTCCTACGTATGGCCTTCTCCTTTCGTAGAAGATCACCAGAAAATGCCTCCAGTCGCCGGATCCAAGCCCTCCAAGGTCAGTCTTCCTCTCTCTCTCAGTTAGGGTTTCCTTTCTAGTAAAGAGCCAAGAGAGCTCTCTAGGTTGCAAAGGGATGTGTTTTTAGACTAGGGGACAAGAGGGGCTCGTGCAGGGGTTGAAGGGACAGATAAGAGCCGTTGGGAAGACATCTCCCCAATCAGAAGCCTGGCCCAATGAGTGCTCTCTGCGCTCTGTTGCGCACAAAAATTAGGGATATGACGTCCACATCATGGACGCTATATTAGGGTGGCGTCAGTCGATATGGATGCTGACATATCATGGGCGTCCCATCATGTTGACGCCAGACACTCTTCTGCTAGAACTTAAAAATCTTGCAGAACCATGCTTAATCCACACATATATGCACATGAAACCTATGTAGTATAGTGTATACCCACTACACCATGTAAACATCCAATATTTACTACTAATCCTTCACATACATACATAGTTACATCAAGATAATAACACGTACATGAATATCTTCATACGCTACAATGTATTATATATCATATATATATACGTATATATACACACACATGACTCAAACACAAAGAATTGTGTTTCATTACGTATACATACAACGTATAAGTATAATATGTATATAACTACACCATGCAATGAACAACGTTTACAACTAACATACTCATGCATACCTAAGTATACCAAGGTGTTACATATGTAAACTTAGGTACACAATTATCACATGCGTAAGATAACATACATGCGTACATACACATATGCACTTCATATATTCGTACACCATATCCATGAAAGGGTAATATAGGTACAATTCAATATTTAGATGGTACTTTGCATAATTTGAATAGATACCTTATACATAAAATTGGCCAATTACTCATATTCACGATAATAATATACATCCATGCTATACACATGCAAAATTATATCTATAATATGCGCCATTTTCATGCACGCCATTTATGCAAGAACAAGTAACATCTATACATAAAAATAGAAGCGGAAAAAAATTCGGGGCCTTACATCTTCTTTTTGGCTAGAATGTGCTGCAGTCTTCTTAATAGCATGGCTTCTTCATCTTCACAATCTTTGAGCTTTCATCTTCGGCATGATGACTCATCTGATCTGTCTTCTTCTGCTTTAAGAGCATTTGAATGTTTCTTTCTGCTTGCGGACTCTCCTAGTCTCTCCATATTTATCTCGTGGCAAGGGACCCAATGAGCTTTTCCAAAGACATCCTCTTTAGATCATTAGCTTCCTCAATGGCTGTTACCCTGGGAGTCCATGTAGATAGAAGAGATCTAAGGGTTTTTTTGACCATATCTCCAATCTCATAGGCCTTCCGAGTCCTGCTAATCCATTGTAATGTCTGTAAATCTACTGAACAATTGAGTTTGGACTCTCCTGGCTGCATTTGGAACCTCTCATATTGAGTTACCAGAATATCTATTCTGGTTTCCTTAACCTTGTCCGTGCCTTCATAAGTGATTCTCAATTTTTGCCACATCTCCATTGCGGATTTTGTAGGCTGATACTCTATTGAATTTTTTCTTCTGAGAGCACAGCGCAGAATACTTTTAGCCTTACAGTTTGAAGAAATCTTCTTCCTATCATCATCTGTCCACTGAGGTTTTTCGTTGGTGACTAGGAGATCGCCTTCTTCACTATGGACCATATTTATAGTCATGACCTTGTAGAAAATATTCCATTCTTGTTTTCCTAAGCATAGTCTTCTCCATCAAACAATGGTGGTCGGTTGATAGACGCTGACTTCATTGTGACCTTGACTGCATGGATCTTTACTCTTCAGATCGTTAGATCTTCATCTTTATCGAAGAGACTCGCTCTGATACCACTTGTTGCCCAGTTAGGTAGCCCAGAGGGGGGGGGTGAATGGGTCTTTAAAATTTATCAATTAATACCTGTTCACTAAAACGTTCACAAAGAAATACACTTTGAAGATGTTAGTGTTAGTAAAGAAAACAACAAAAAACAAGAAGAACAACATACAACAC
>CM024758.1:59006027-59085604 GCA_014218235.1 Colocasia esculenta | reverse complement strand
AGAAATCCTAAGAGAGCCAGTATAGTTCTGAGAGAGTGCCTTGTTTAGATTATTGCTCTCAGTGCTAGTAGCTTCAGATCTTGACTTGCTAAAGCTTGATCTAGGGGCTTGAATTCCTGTTTATTCTTTTGTGTTGTTGTTCTCTTCTGTTGTGAAGGAAGACCTGGTGGGGATCCAGGGTGTTGTGTTCCCTTCTGTTGTGAAGAAGACCTGGTGAGGGATCCAGGGTGTTGTAGTTCCCTCGTGTGAAGGAAGACCAGCTGAGCTGGGTGTTGTTTGTCCATAGGGGGACTGTACCCTAGTTAGTGGAATCCTGAGTTGTTGCTCAGGGACTGGAGTAGGACTCCTAAGGAGAGGAGGTCTAAACCAGGATAATTCCTTGTGTTGTGTGATTGCTTATTGTGTGGTTTGTCTTTTATACTAACCTTCTCTAACCTCATCGAAGAACATCTTTGTATGAATGTTTTAAGTACAGGACTAATCAAATAATCTTAAAAGACCCATTCACCCCCCCTCTGGGCTCGTCAACTGGGCAACAAGTGGTATCAGAGCTAGTCTCTTCGACAGAGAAAGATCCAACGATCTGAAGAGTAAAGATCCATGGCACCCAAGGTAACATTGAAGGCAGTCTGTCAACCGACCCCCTCTCTTTGATGGTGAAGATTATGCTTATGGAAGACCAGAATGGAGTACTTTCTCCAGGTCACGACTATCAGATATGGTCAATAGTAGAAGAAGGCGATCTCCTGTCACAAATGAGAAAGCTCAGTGGACAGATGATGATATAGGAAAAAGATCTCCTTGAACTGTAAGGCTAAGAGTATTTGTGCTGTGCACTAAGCAAAAAGGAATTCAACAAGTTTCAGCCTGCAAATCCACAATGGAGATGTGGGAAAAGCTTAGAATTACCTATGAAGGCACAGACAAGGTAAGGAGACAAGAATTGATATTCTTATTACACAATATGAAAGATTTCAGATGCAATCAGGTGAGTCCATAACTCAAATGTTCAGTCGATTCACAGATATTACAAATATTGGCTGGACTTGGGAAAACCTATGAGATTGGAGACATGGTGAGGAAAATTCTTAGATCCTTACCATCCTCATGGACCCCAAAGGTCACAGCTATTGAGGAAGCTAATGATTTGAAAAGGATGTCTTTGGAAAAGCTCATCGGGTCCCTTATGGCCCATGAAATAAATATGGAAAGATTAGGAGAGTCCTCAAGTAGAAAGAAGCATTCAAATGCTCTTAAAGCAGAAGAAGACAGTCAGATGAGTCATAGCTGAGATGAGAGCTCAAGTGACTGTGAAGATAGAAGCTATGCTATCAAAAAGATTGCAACGCATTCTAGCAAGAAGAAGAAGTTCCAATTTGGTAGAAGACACTTCAAGAGAAATAAGACTTCAAGAAACCATATGGAAAGGATCAAAAGAAGAGTGAACCCATATGCTACGAGTGCAAAAGCCAGGACATATCAAGCTGAATGTCCAAGCTCAAGAAGCCTGAATTCAGAAAAAGAGAGAGCTCCAAGAAATTCAGGAATATAAGAAAAGGCTATGGCAACAGCATGGAGCAACGCAGCGAGCGCTCAGATAGTGAGTCAAGCAACCAGTGATGAGGAAAAAAGCCAACTTGGCCTTCATGGCAAATACCGAAGAAAGGTAACCTCTGACTCATCCTTTGATTCTTGTAATGGTTCAGATTTCCGATAATCTAGAAGAAGCCTTCAACGAATTATACAGTAAATATAGAGAAATAACCAAACTATTAAAATAAGTAGAAAAATAATGCTTGTCTAGAAAACACAAACTCAGATCTAAAATCAGAAAATAACATTAGAAAGTCCAATAACTGAACTTAAAGAAGAAATGACTGTTATGTGAAGATCTAAAGCTAAGAATGAACCAATAACTAATTAGAAAAACAAGCAAGTTCAGATGAACTGAAAACTGAAATTAGACACTAACAGAAGAAAATATACAATTATCTAGCACATTAGAAAAATCACTAATGGTAAAAACTCCCTAATATTAAAAGGTGCCAGAAGATCAGGTAAGAAGAAAAATGGATTAGGATATACACCCCCAGATAATGAAGAAACCATAGTTTATCCTAAAATATATCCAACACCAAATTTATACTGAACAAGACATTGCATACAAGGTAGATTTCAAATATATAGAAAAGGTAACCAATTGTCCTGCTGCAGCCACTGTAACAAATTATGACATATTATAACTACATGTCCAACTAAAACATAAGAAATGGATAATAAAAGGGAAACCAGTGATACTACCCAATCAGGACCCAAAGAACTTAGGTACCTAAAACTTACTGTTTTTCATTTCAGGGTAACTCTCGAGCATCCAAATGGTATCTGGACAGTGGGTGCTCAAGGCACATGTCAGGTAATCGAAACATTCTCTCATCTTCAAATGAAGAAGGAACTGTTACATATGGAGATAACGGAAAAGGAACAGTAAGGCAGTGGTTCTGTGAACAACAAAGGAAAGACAGTTATTGAAGATGTATTGTTTGTCAAAGGGCTAAAACATAATCTTATTAGCATCAGCCAACTTTGTGACAGAGGTCTTCAGATCCAGTTCAAGAGTCAAAGTGCAGCATATTAAAGGATGGAGCAGTAATTTTCGAGGCAAATAGAGAAAAGAACTTATATGTGCTCTATCTTGAAGAACTCAAGGATCAAAATGTCTGTTAGCAGCAAATAAAGATCAATCAACTGAATTGTGGCACAGAAGATTGGGTCATTGCAGCATAGATGGCATGAGAAAGTTGTTAAAGAAAAATCTTGTGGAAGGTCTTCCAAAAGTCAACACTAAGATGGAAGGTGTTTGTACCTTGTGCCAAAGGAAGCACTCTAAGAGCTCCTTCAAGTCGAAGATTGTGGTAACCACCTCAAAGCCTTTGGAACTCCTTCATATGGATTTGTTTGGGCCAATGAGGACCACCAATCTTGGAGGAAAGAATTTTGGTTTTGTTATTGTCGATGACTACTCCAGATTTACATGGGTGTCATTCCTAGAACATAAAGATGATACATTTGAAAGCTTTATCAGTTTTAGCAAGAAGGTTCAGAAAGACAAGAAATTCAGTATTATTAGTATTCGATCAGATCATGGAGGTGAATTTCAAATAAGAAATTTGCAAAGTTCTGTGAAAATGAAGGATTGAACATAACTTCTCAGCACCAAGGACACCACAGCAGAGGAGTTGCTGAAGGAAAGAATAGAACCTTATTGGATATGGCTAGGACAATGTTGTCAGAATATAACTTACCAAGGTATTTTTGGGCTGAAGCAGTAAACACAGCAAGCTACATCATTAATAGAGTAATGATCAGACCAATATTGAAGAAAACTGCATATGAGTTGTTCAAAGGGAAGAAACCAAAGATCAGTCACTTCAGAACTTTTGATGTCCATGCTTCATCCACAACAATGGCAAAAGAGACATGGTAAGTTGGTGCCAAATCAATGAAGGCATCTTCATGGGGTATGCTTCTAAACCCAAAGGTTATAGATATTTAACAAACGTACCTTATGATTGAACAGTCTGTGCATATTATTTTTGATGAGACTAACCCTTCCTTGAGAAAGGAGAAGATAGTGACAATGATGATGCAGACAAACTGTCCAGGAAACTAAATTACCTCAATAGAAGACAGGGATGACCCCTCTGGAAGACTTACAAAAACAAGATATTACACATGAAAATCTTCCAAGGAGTGGAGATACAAGAAAGATCACCCACCTGAGAACATTATTGGTGATCCATCTGTAGGGTAAGAACAAGAGGTAATATAATACCTTGTGATTATCTAGCATTTGTCTCTCAAATAGAGCCAAGACAGTCAATGAAGCTCTCACTGATGAATCCTGGATAATAGCCATGCAAGAACTTAACCAGTTCAAGAGAAACCAAGTATGGTCACTTGTTCCCAGACCATCAGACCATCCAGTTATTGGCACCAAGTGGGTGTTCAGAAACAAATTGGATGAGGCTGGTGTGATTTTAAGAAACAAGGCCAGACTGGTAGCTCAAGGCTATTCCCAAGAGGAAGGCATTGATTTCGATGAAACCTATGCTCCTGTAGCTAGACTTGAGGCTATTAGAATTTTATTAGCTATGCATCTGCTTTGGATTTAAAATTATTTCAAATGGATGTTAATCTGTATTTTAAATGGTTTTATTAAAGAGGAAGTATATGTTGAACAGCCTCCAGGTTTTGATGATACAGAATTTCCAAATCATGTTTTTAAACTTCATAAGGCATTATATGGTTTAAAGCAAGCACCTAGAGCTGGTATGAAAGGCTCAGTTCTTTCTATTAAACTATGGTTTCACTAGAGGACAGGTAGATAGCACTCTATTTGTAAAATCGAAAGTTAAAGCATATTACTTGTACAGATTTATGTAGATGACATTATCTTTGGATCTACTGATGAATCCCTTTGCAAGTATTTTGACAAGTTGATGCAGGGAGAATTTGAAATGAGCATGATGGGAGAACTCAATTATTTCCTTGGACTACAAATCAAGCAAGGAAAAGATAGGACCCACATCTGTCAAGCAAATACACCAAGAGCTTCTGAAGAAATTCAGATTCGACAATGCCAAGCCACTGTCAACACCTATGAGCACATCAACAAGGATGGACAGTGACAAGAATGGTAAGAAAGTAGATCAAAAGAACTACAGAGGTATGATAGGTTCATTACTTTATCTAACAGCTAGCAGACCTGATATTTTATTTAGTGTATGTATGTGAGCTAGATATCAAGCAGATCCTAGAGAATCTCATTTAATCATGTCAAAAGAATTTTCATATTTAGCTAGAACTCATGACTTAGGTCTGTGGTATCCGAAGTCATGTGAATTAATTTGATAGGATATTCTGATGCTGACTATGCTGGATGCAAATTAGATAGAAAAAGCACCAGTGGTGGTTGTCAATTTCTTGCAGGGTGTCTATATCCTGGTCCTCCAAGAAGCAGAATTCAGTAGCACTCTCACAGGTGAAGCTGAGTACGTGGCTGCTGGAAGTTGCTGTACACAACTCCTATGGATAAAGCAACAGCTTGAGGATTATGGAGTACACATCAAGTCTATCCCACTGTTGTGTGACAACACTAGTGCCATAAATCTCACCAAAAATCCAGTACAGCATTCAAGGACCAAGCACATTGAGGTTAGATATCACTTCATTCGAGATCATGTAGCTAATGGTAATTTAGACATAATTTTATTGATACAAATGTCAGTTAGCAGATATTTCACAAAGCCTTACCCGAAGAGAAGTTCACATCTCTTAGAAGGGAATTGGCATGTGTAATTTGTGAAAAGTTTATGTTCAAAACTGATAAATAATTTTCAGAATTTAAGTACTTTCTCTTCAATGGCTTAAGCAAAAGGAAGTTAAATTATCTCTCCTGGCCGCTCTCTTTCTAAAGTATGTTGAGTTGGTCAAACTTGTTTGTCGTTTTCTGCCACCTTTTGGCACTTCACTTTTCGGTAAAACCTTTATTTAACTTCAAAATCGATGTGAAAACGATTCATCTCTACCTTAACCCTTTCCCCCTTCGTCTCGTCTTTTGCCTGAGCCGATGCCCTAACGACTCCGACATCGACTTTCTGCTAATTTGAAGCCCTCTCTTCTTCCCGCGAAGAATTTCTTGAGGGCTTTTCTCTTCTCTTTCCATCTCACCCTCCAGAAATCTTCCTCACCCAAGTCCATGGCATCGTCCATTGTCTCCGGCAGTTGGGTGGTTACAGTGTTGAGTTTCTATCGGCGAGCAGCAGGAAGGTTACTTTCGTGAAGACCAAGCTTTGTGGGAATAAGGCGGTAGATGTTGCGGATCTTGAGAATAATGGTATGATCAGTGTAGTGGTCGCTATGAGAAGGATGCAGTGGATGGGAATCACCACCTTCTCTGAGGTAAGCTATCTGGACCTCGTGAAGGCGTTTTACGTGTGTTTGAGAACAGAGCAGACGGTCTTGATTTCATCTGTCAGGGAACCCAAATCAAGATTGACCATGAAGTTTTGAAGACCCTGTTTGATGTGAGCACGTCTGGTCATAGTGGAATCCACTCTGTAGACACCCAGGCAAAGGGTCTAGGTATTGTTGGTTCAGAATTTAGACTGAAAGATGGCAAATTGGATATCAATCAGTTGAATGCCTTCAATCACCTTTTGCACTTCGTAGTCTGTCAAATACTTGTTCTAGAAGTGCTACTTTCTCAACATGCACCAAGGCAGACTCGGATATGATGTTTTGGGCCGTTCAGAACCAAGAAATCACATGGCCGAAGTGATGATGGAAAGGATAAGTTTGCCCGTGATCAAATCTGGGATACCAAGAGTAAGTTAAATGTATCCCTGCCTTATGCCATTTGCTCACCAAAGTTTTTCAACACTTTGGAGTAGACGTGTCTGGCGCCATTGTAGAAAAGATGGGCCAAGCAATTAGGTCTCGAAACCTAAGGAAAAGTGGTTTTTCAATGGTCAACGGAGTATGGACCAAGACCTCAGTGGCTGAGGGTGAACCCATCCTAGGGAAGCCCAAGATGTCCAGCACAAGCAGTAGCAGTAGAGTCAGAAGGTCCATCTGCAGTTGCAGAACCAGCAGCAGAAGAGGCCGCAGTGCCTAGAGTTTCACAGGAAATAGCTGCCAACAGAGAAGTTGCAATGGAAACTCCAGTAGCTCAAGAAAATGTAGCAGTGGCAGATTCTATCAGAAGTTCAGAGGATCCACTTTCCACCTCCTCTGTGGCATCTGTGCTTCGACAAGTATTAGACTCCATTCACTCCACTCCAGTGATTCACACACTGGTGGGAGTTTAGTGATCAGATTGTGGCATCTGGCCACATTGAAATTCTGTATTGATAGATGCTCCTATTCAGGGGGAGCAAGGAAGAATTTGAGGAGGCTCCTATTCAGGATGAGCAAATACTGAGAAGGAGCAGCATCTCAAGGAGCACATTCTGAAGATGCTTTTGTAATGAAGAGCATATTGAAGTTCCAATAGAGGTCGAAGAGCAAGTGGAAAGAAGAAGCCTAAGCAAGAAGTCTGCTCACAGAAGGCAGAAGAAAATTCTAAAGAAGCTGCACTTGAAGCCTATCTTGAAGAGATTGGATGATCAAGGTGAAGTCTTGACATCAGTGCAGTCAGCTGTGAGCTCTGTCATTATGCGCCATGAATCTTTGTCAAATGACATTCTCAAATCAGTAATGCCATGAAGTGGTTCAATGAGAATTGTGCTCTATGAAGGTGATGGTGTCTGAAATTTGAAGACTGTAGGACCCAAAGATCCTACTCCTCAAGAGTGTGAGCCTTCAGGGCAAAGTGAAGGTAATGCAGGGCCATCCGGGCCAATTGGTGTTGATCTTGGGAGCTGCCATCAGGGCCTTCAGTTGAGCTCCAGCAGGGCCATCAGGGCCAAGTTTGTAGTTCAGCCTTCTGAGAATTTACCTATTGAAGATTCTGATATCTGTCAAGGGTCTGGCCGGAAAAGGAGATTCTTATCCAGTGGAACCGGTAGCTGAAAGAGAAGACCAGGCTATAGCTCATGAGCCCCCTGCCTCTTCTACCTTACTCTTCCACTCCAGTCGCTCCTTCTCCACCATCTTCTTCCTGCACCTCCAGCTCCAACCACCTTTAAACGACCCCATCCAAGATCTGTATCCTCTCCTCAACCATTTCCCTCTCAATTTGCTTCATCTCCGTTTCTTCCACCATTGTTCCTTCTCCACCATCTTCTCCTCAGATTCCACCAGCATCCTCTTCAGCTGGGCCATCTTCTTTTGGTCCTTCCTCCTTAGGACCCTCTGCTCTCCGTACCATAACTCTCGCCTCTATCTTCAACCCACCTACACCTCCTTCCTTTATTACCATCATTCTTGAGGGTGCCCAACTCACTCAAGTTGAAATCCAGGATATCAAGGATGAATTTGAAGTAGCAATACTTCATTCAGTCCTGGCTGTTGGCACCCACACTCACAGGACAGGCTCTTCTAGTCCTGTCTCTAAAAAGAGGAGACTCACCTCCACTCATCCTATCTCCTCTGACCTTTGTTATCCTCCCCTTTGGTTTTCCCTTTCTATCTCCAATAAGCAGAACTTATCTATGAAGAATATCTTCAAAAGTAGTTTTTGCCCACATTTTTGGCCTTCCCTTCAAAAATCTTTCTGATCATCTTGCCACCATCTTTCCTTACACCCATCTCTCTAAGGCTCAACAGTTAAAAATTTCTCCATGACTGAAGCCAAATCTAAAGAGCAGTGGGCGGAGCAACAGAGATCTGTACAGTCAATTCTGTCGAGTTCAAGCTGCCCGATATCCACCTAAGGAAGCTCTTCTTCCCTTTCTGAATGGTTCTAGATCCATCACAAAAATCTAATTGGACCCTTCATTCAGAAAGAAATTAAGTTTATTAGGCAGTATCGATGTACAGTAACTACTGCTATGTAAAATCGCCTCCCTGAATCTCAACTGGGTCATTCCGAGAAGCCATCAGGGCTCTCAGTTCAAGCACATCTCCTTCGGACTCCCTTAAGGTTGATTTGCTACCTTAGTCATTCCGGATGTAGTGTTCCTTCCCCTCTCCATGCCCTGATTAGGAGTCTTCTGTGGGGACACTTATCTTTGAGCGAGCTGACAAGGGTAATGACAGGTTATTTGTGCAAGATGGTCATGATCTATCTTTCCCGAGATTTGTCTTCAAGCAATATCTTCAGGGGCATATCAAGGCAGATGTTCTGGCCCCCATTCTCTCTGAATGTGAGCGGTTGTCTCCTGCAGATTGGACGAAGCTCTATCCCTTGTCTGCTCAGCAGCTAGGCATCTAAATGCCTCTCAGGCCAGCTCAATCAACCTCCCTTATCTCCCGTTGAATTTTTGATGCCAACTCTCTTCACCTCATCCGGATTCCTATCTGACCTGGGTCGAACGATACAAGGTTTTCTTTGCTTTAAAGAAAGAGCTTAGATCGCATCAGATTGACTATCCCCTCAAGATTGATGCCTTTCTTCGGTTTGCCAGTTTGGGTCCTTCTTAACCTACAAGTTAGCCCTTGGCAGTGCTAATATGGGGATTTCATTTCAGATCAAAGGCAGCTTCATATCAAAAGGATGCTCCCACCATGGGACCCTCCTATCAAATTGAATTGGGGCCTTTCAAGCTTTTTTTGAAGAGCAGGAACGCCAGGCACTCCCTGTCATCAGGCGCTTTGGCTCCCTGTTGTCTCCTGCTTATTTTATCTGTACTCCTCAAACTAATCAAATATATTTGGTTGAGTGCTCTTCCATCATTTCTCTTCTTCTTTGTCGAAGTTTATCTTTTTGCTTAAATGACAAAAGGGGGAGAAACATTCTTAGCATGTCTGAAATATTACATTCCCAAAATTCTGCTTCCTAATAAGTTTTGTCATCACCAAAAGGGGGGAGATTGATGATCAGTCTGTCTCCATACAATTTTAATAATTACATATTTTTTGGTGATTAACAAAACCCTATCAAAGTTCTCTAACATATATTCCATAAGTCTTAAGTACAGAAAATTAGGGGTTTCATTATTTGGTCCAAACCGAACCGAACCGACCGATTCAGTTCGGTTCGGTTCGGTTTCATGAGCCTCACGGTTCGGTTCGGTTCGGTTTGGAGCTGGAAACTGAAATAAATCGAATATAGATATATACTAATAAATAAAAAATTAAACAAAAAGGGTCGCAGTGGAGGGCGCACGCCGCGCCCTCCACTGCGCCGGGTGGTCCGAGTTCGAAGCTCGCGACCACCCAAACCCATCATTTTTCCCCAGTTTGCCTAAACAGGCCAAAAAAATGTCACAAAACCTAAAAAAATGTCAGAAAACTCCTAAACGCCCGAACATTAGTTTCGGTTTGAACCGAACCGAACCGGCGGTTCGATTCGGTTCAATAATTGAATTCGTTCGTTTCGTTCGGTTTCCTCCAAAAATGGAGAAACCGAACCGAACTGAACCGTGTACACCCCTACAGGAATACTCCAAGGTCAAACAAGCCAATATTGGTAAGTATCATATTTCTGAAGCATTAATTATTTCAAGATTATTTCTCTAGTCCACATCGATTCTGTTGAAAGTCACAACGATTTCCTCATGATATCGATTTAAATAGAGCTATAACGATTTGCTCATCGTAACGATTTGCTCATCGCAACGATTTCTTTAGTCATCGTAACGATTTGCTCATCGCAACGATTTCTTTAGTCATCGTAATGATTTGCTCATCGCAACGATTTCTTTAGTCATCGTAACGATTTGCTCATCGCAACGATTTCTTAGTCATCGTAACGATTTGCTCATCGCAACGATTTCTTTAGTCATCGTAACGATTTGCTCATCGCAACGATTTCTTTAGTCATCGTAACGATTTACTCATCGCAACGATTCCTTCAATCATCGTAACGATTTGCTCATCGCAACGATTTCTTTAGTCATCGTAACGATTTGCTCATTGCAAGGATTTCTTTAGTCATCGTAATGATTTGCTCATCACAACGATTTCTTTAGAGCTCATAACGATTTGCTTCGCGCAACAATTTCTTTAGAGCTCATAACGATTTGCCTTGCGTAATGATTCTTTAGCGCTCATAACGATTTGCTTCGCGCAACGATTTCTTTAGCGCTCATAATGATTTGCTTCGTGTAACGACTTCTTTAGCGCTCATAACAATTTGCTTCGCACAACGATGTCTTTAGCGCTCATAACGATTTGCTTCGTGTAACGATTTCTTTAGCGCTCATAACGATTTGCTTCGCGCAACGATTTCTTTAGCGCTCATAACGATTTGCTCTCTATAACGATTTCTTCAGTATTCATAACGATTCCTTTAATGAATACAACGATTTGTTTTCTATAATGATTTCCTCAGTATTCATAATGATTCCTTTAATGAATACAACGATTTGCTCTCTATAACGACTTGTTAAGTACTCATAACGATTTCTTCAGTAAACACTTGATCATAATGATTTCATAAGTCATATAGGAAACGACTTTATGTTTATATCGACTTGATATTTATCTTATTTCTGAAAGCGTTGAATAGTCAAAGTCTTCTCATATCTGTCTGACTGTTGTGCATTTAATGAAGATAGAACGCATCTCTGCATGCATGCAGATGAGATCTTTCCATTATCGTGCATACTCTGCTAACATCTTTTTAATATAGCAAAATGGAATTACTATTCTTGGTGAATATTCACATCAACGTTTACTGACAACAAGAGACAGTCTAGCTGTCTAGTGTTCTAGCATTTAATATGTGCAGGGTCCTAAAGATATTTTGTTATACAATGTCGGACCATATAGACGCCAGAAGATCCTATCTCTTTGCGTACACAACTGGATAAAAGTCTATTGACTAGAAGCCTCCAAGTCTCAATTAGTCTAACGTCTATCAAACAAAGAGACAACAGTTACCTTAACGACTACATTTCAAATTGGAGATATAAATTTAAGACAGCAGCTCCAGAAGTTATTCAAGTGACTTACCATTGAATACTACAAGCATTGCAGATCTTCTGAAAGAATCCGAGAGCCAAGAATTCAATTCTAGTGTGTCTTTAGCTCTTTGCTCTCTATGCTGTAAGAGAAATCCTAAGAGAGCCAATATAGTTCTGAGAGAGTGCCTTGTTTAGATTATTTGCTCTCAGTGCTAGTAGCTTCAGATCTTGACTTGCTAAAGCTTGATCTAGGGGCTTGAATTCCTGTTTATTCCTTTTGTGTTGTTGTTCCCTTCTGTTGTGAAGGAAGACCTAGTGGGGAGCCAGGGTGTTGTGTTCCCTTCTGTTGTGAAGGAAGACCTGGTGAGGGATCCAAAGTGTTGTAGTTCCCTTCGTGTGAAGGAAGACCAGCTGAGCTGGGTGTTGTTTTGTCCGTAGGGGGACTGTACTCTAGTTAGTGGAATCCTGAGTTGTTGCTCAGGGACTGGACGTAGGACTCCTAAGGAGAGGAGGTCTGAACCAGGATAATTCCTTGTGTTGTGTGATTACTTATTGTGTGTTTGTCTTTTATACTAACCTTCTCTAACCTTCATCGAAGAACATCTTTGTATGAATGTTTTAAGTACAGGGACTAATCAAATAATTTTTAAAAGACCCATTCACCCCCCCTCTGGGCTCGTCAACTGGGCACAGAACTCGGGGAAGAACTTGAGAGATCCTTCCTCTCCACGAATTCTCCTCCTCTGGCCTCTCCTCCTGGTCCAGAACCTCTTGGCACGAGCTAGGGCCGGCCATGAGGGTTTGAGAGAAGTATTTAAGCTTCTCCCTATTCCCTTTCCTAGTTTAAATCTAACTCCTATTAAATTCTGAATTCCTATTTTTCTCTCCCCTTTTTAAGCAAGAGATCTTCTATCCAGCCGATATGCAACCTCACCAACCCTTTCGAGTACTTCAAAAGGACCGATGAATCTAGGGCTGAGATTTCCCTTTACACCGAATCTTTGGATGCCACGAGTAGGTGACACTTTTAGGAACACATGATCACCCACTTGAAATTCCAGATCTCGCCTTCTTTTGTCGGTGTAGCTCTTCTGTCTGGATTGGGCAATCTTGAGCCAATCTCTAATTACCCGAGCGTCCTTCGTTGTCCGTTGCACCATGTCTGGCCTAGCCATGTTGTTCTCCAACCTCATTCCAGCATGCAGGGAATCTGCAATTCCTTCCGTAGAGTGCTTCGAACGGTGCCATCTTGATACTCGCCTGGTAACTGTTGTTATAGGCGAACTCAATAAGAGGTAGGTGCTCATTCCAATAACCTTGAAAATCTATAGTGCAAGCTCTCAACATGTCTTCCACTATTTGGTTAGTTCTTTCAGTTTGCCCATCGGTTTGTGGATGGAATGTGGTACTAAAGTTGAGTTTAGTACCCAGTGCACCTTGCAGTCCTTTCCAAAAATGAGATGTGAATCTCGGATCTCGATCCGAAACAATAGATGATGGAATGCCATGTAGTCTTACAATCTCCTTGACGTATAAGGCAGCTAGTACCTCCACTGACCATTTACTCTTTATAGGCAGAAAGTGGGCGGATTTGGTTAGTCGGTCCACAATGACCCATATGGCGTCGAGTCCACCACGAGTCTTGGGTAAACCCATGATGAAGTCCATGCCGATGTTTTCCCATTTCCATTCTGGAATATCAAGCGGTCTGAGTACACCAGCAGGGCACATGTGTTTCGCTTTTACTTGTTGGCAAGTAAGGCAGTGAGCAGCATGTTCAGCTACCTCTCTTTCATGTTCGGCCACCAAAACGTTCTTTTCATATCTTGATACATTTTGGTACCTCCCGGTGAATAGTATATCTTGTCTTGTGAGCTTCATCCATTAGTCTTCTCTTTAGTTCTTCATTGTCGGGAACACATGTCCTTCCTTGAAAGACAAGCCTTCCATCTTCAGTCATTGCAAAGTCTGGTCTTTCAGTTAGAGTTTCTTTGACGCGAACTAAGAATGGATCATCGTCTTGTTGAGCTTTAATCTCCTCTAGCAGATCAGATTGAATCTTGATATTGGCAACCAAGACTCGATCATCTCTATGTTCGATATTTAAGTCTAACCTTGCGAATTGTTCTAGTAGTTGCATCTCGCCAAGGACTAGACTTGAGACAAATGCCATTGGCTTCCTACTAAGAGCATCAGCCACGGCATTTCCCTTGCCTGGGTGGTATTGGATGTGGAAGTCGAAATATTTCAAGTATTCCAGCCATCTCCTTTGTCTCATGTTGAGTTCCTTCTGAGATAATAAATACTTCAGACTTTTATGGTCTAAGTAGACAATGAATTGCTCGCCATATAGATAGTGTCTCCAAATCTTCAAGGCGAAGACCACGGCAGCCAACTCGAGATCATGTACAGGGTAGTTGACTTCATGTGTCTTCAGTTGTCTTGAAGAATAGGCGATGACCTTCTCCTTTTGTATGAATACACATCCTAGCCCGATTCCTGAGGCATCGGGTAGACAGAGAAGCCTTCTCCCTCTATTGGCAAAGCGAGAACAGGTGCTGAGGTAAGATAGTCCTTGAGGGTTTGGAAACTTTTCTCACACTCTTTACTCCATGAGTATGGATTCTCCTTTCGTGTCAGACGCGTGAGAGGAACAGCGATCCTTGAGAAGTCCTTGATGAACCGCCTGTAGTAGCCAGCCAGTCCTAGGAAGCTTCTTATCTCGGTGACGTTGGTTGGTCTCTCTCAGTTGAGTACAGCTTTGACTTTGGAGGGATCAACAGAGATGCCGTCCTTTGAGATGACATGGCCAAGAAGGATACTTCTTGCGCCAGAATTCACACTTGCTAAGCTTTGTGTACAGCTTGTTGTCTCGCAAACTTGTAGTGTTGTCTTTAGGTGTTCTTCATGCTCTTCCTTCGTCTTGGAATATATGAGAATGTCGTCGATAAAGACGACCACGAACTTGTCGAGGTATGGCCGATATATGTTGTTCATGAGTTGCATAAAGGCTGCATGAGCATTGGTTAGACCAAAAGGCATAACGACGAATTCATAATGTCCATATCTGCTCCTGAAGGCCGTTTTGAAAATATCATCATCCTTGATCATCATTTGGTGGTAGCCAGATTGAAGATCGATCTTGGAGAAAATTGAGCTCTCGATATTTGGTCGAACAGTTCGTCGACTCTGGGCAAGGGTACTTGTTCTTGATGGTGAGTTGATTGAGTGTCGATAGTCGATGCATAGCTCATCGATCCATCTTCTTCCTTACGAATAGCACAGGTGCTCCCCATGGAGAAGTACTTGGTCTGATGAACCCCTTTTCTAGTAGCTCCATCAGTTGCGCCTTCAATTCCTTCAGCTCGGCCGGTGACATCCGGTATGGTTGACGCGATACTGGTGCGGCTCCAGGAATCAACTCAATGGCGAAGTTGACATCTCGTTCAGGGGGAATCCCTGGCAGGTCTTCGGGAATACATCTGGGTAGTCATGTACTATATGTATGTCTTCTATCTTGGAACCCTTCTTTTCTACTACTACGGCTGCTAGGAAAGCAGCACAACCTCTTCATCATGTTGAGGCTTTTATGGCGAAGACTAGAGACATCCGTCTCTTATGCCTAATCCCAGAGAATGCCAATTTAGGAAAGTCACTAAAGGTAACCTTCCTTTCTTACAGTCGACACTTGCCTCATATGCGGACAACCAGTCGGCTCCCAAAATTACACCATAGCCTTCCATGGACATACACACCAGGTCGGCTTTTAGGTTATGGTCTCCGATCATTACATCGGCAGAGGGAAAGTATTTGTTCAATTTCTCCTTTTTCCCTAGTGGCGTTGTGACGAGAACTCACAACCCATGGATATAGGTTTAGCATTCACAGTATCCGCAAAGTTTTGAGATATAAATGAATGAGTGGCTCCAGTATCAAATAAAACGAACGCTGATAATGAGAAAACTTGAAGGGTACCTTCTACCACGCCACCCTCCATAGCAGGTTCCTCCTCATGTAGGGCTTGCAGTCGGCCCTATTTCTTAGGTGCATTAGGGCGCCTTTCATTCTCTTTCAGTAGCGGGCACTCAGGGATATGGTGCTCGCGACTTCTGTAGCGCAGACATGCGCCGGCTTTCCTCCAGCATTCATCAGCCGTATGACTAGGCTTGTCACAGTGTTTGCAGTGGCTCTTTGTTGGAGTGTTGGGTACGAAAACCTTGGGTTTCCTTTCTTGGCTAGATCCCTCCGTATGTTGAAGGGACGCTTCTTGCCGTTGGTAGGCTTAGCAGATGACTGACCCGAGGTCACTTCCTTCTTGACGAACTTCCCTTTTATACGGTCGGTGAAGTCCGTAGCATCTTCTAGCAGCTGAGCCCTCTTCACCATCTCGGCTTAGGTCGGGATGTCGAAAGGTGCGAGTGAGTGATGTAATGGGGCTTAAGGCCGTTTAGAAAGCGCTTAGCCTTCATCCTTTTAGTGTTCACCAGATGTATGTGTGCCAGTCTAGAGAACTAGGCTTCATATTCGGCCACAGTCAAGCTCCGTTGTTTAACAGCAGTGAATTCTGCAGCCTTCCTTTCTTGAACACGCTCGAGAAGTATTTGGAGTTGAATGCTTCTTTAAACTCGTTCCAGGTGAATGGCCCATTCTCTCTAGTAGCTTCCACGACTCCACCAGGCAGCGGGCGTCCTTCTCCAGTTGGAACGTGGCAAGTAGCAGCTTGTCCCCCGCTGCACATTGCATGACACGAAAAATTTTCCGTCCTTGGAGCCAGTGCTCAGCTTCATCCAGATCCATGGATCCACTGAACCTAGGTGGGTTCAGACTTCTGAAGTTGCGATGCAGGTCGCCTGCACCACGATTACCACCTCCTTGAGTGGCTTGCACAATGGCGCGTGTCAATTCTTGGATGGTTTATTGCATGCCCCTCATTTGAGCACGTTCGGCAGTCATCTTGATTGCTTAGTTCCTACAAAAATAACTTACTGTTATGATACTGATGTGAAATTTAATTCATGCGTGTGTGAGTTTATTTTTGCTAGTTACCCTTGGCTCTAACCACAACTCACATGGGTAGGATAATTGACTCTAGTCGAGGCAGGTTAACCTAGATCATCTTGTACTAAGAATAACTAGGCTCTGATACCACAAAACTGTCACGCCCCGACGCGGAATATCGGAACGCGAGGCAGTTGCAAGAAAAGGGTATAGAGCAAATACTAGACATCAAACCATTTCAAAATGAATAATGATAAAGCAAATTCTTTCATTAATACTTTTCAATGCCTAGTTACAACCCTAATATCAGAGCCAATCTATAGGGCCGATTACATTGGAATAAAGTAAAAGACTAAACTTCAAACCTAACTACTACAACGCTAAATATAGCAATAGGACGCTAGGGTACTCATGGCATCACTCCAGGTCGTTCCCGTCCTCTTGAGTGTATGGTTCATCCTCGGTCTCACCTGAGAACGGTCACACCTGAACACATACAAATACGCAGGGTGAGCGAACATCGCCCAGTAGGACTTAAATCTCTGGCTCAAGCAGGCTTTAAGTAATTAATGCATTAAAGGCAGAGTAACTAATGACAGAACGGAAGAGAGTGTCAGTAAAATATAGCAGGACAGTACGTGAATGAAATAACAAGACTTTCCAAATATAGACTTTCCAAGAATAGCACAAGTGTCGGGAATAGCACAATAATAGCAAGATAGCACAATGTCACTATAGCAAGATGGCCTAGTACAGATAGCACAACGAGTATAGCAAGCACAATGAGTATAGCATGGCATTTTGTTGTCAATGGACAACGAGAGAACATAGCACTTTTGATTGTCATTTAGATAGTCCGATAGATAGCACTTTGTTGTCAAGGACAACGAGAGAACATAACACTTTTGATTGAATTAGATAGTCACGATAGATAGCACTTTGTTGTCAATGGACAACGAGAGAACATAGCACTTTTGATTGTCATTTAGATAGTCACGATAGATAGCACTTTGTGTCATGGACAACGGGGAATATAGCACTTTTGATTGTCATTTAGATAGTCCGATAGATAGCACTTTGTTGTCATGGACAACGAGAGAACATAGCACTTTTAATTGTCATTTAGATAGTCACGATAGATAGCACTTAAGTGTAATGCCAAACACTCTGATCATTTAACTCCCATGGGCACTAGCACTTTCGGGCGCACATCCCAGGACCAGATCAGGCCCTTGATATATTGCCAGGCATTAGTTTATTGTTTATCTTTAGACAATCAGTCAATGGCCATATAGAGTACCAAGAAGTAGATGAGAGCACTAGATGAATAGACGAGATAGTAGAGTGAATGTGAATAGATGAGCGATAGCTAAGAGTTAGGGGACCTTGCACATGAAACGTCGAGTAACGAGCGATAGTAACCGTTGCACAACATGCGCACATGGTGTTGGCAGTCAGGCGGAACTCACGACCTTACCACTGGCCATGTTAAGCACAGGTCCAGAGGTTTGGCGTGATTCAAGATGAGAGTGAACTTCTAATAGCCATTTGGATCATATAGATCCCTAAAGAGTAATAGGTGTTAGGGTACAACGGCTTGTCGACTATGTGGGAATCCATGGATAGAGGAGACTTACGGAGGCCTTGAACAAAGACTTACTAGTCTGGCAGATGGAGTATCCGACGGAGAGTTCGTCCAGTCAAGAGAGAGGTATATAGAAACAAGTGCTCGACGTTCTAGAAGAGTTCTAGAACAGTGGAGCGTCGATATCGGTATTCCCAAAACATCGCGAGAAACGATAGACAAGTATAGGGTAATTTAATTACAGAAATTATCAGATGTATTTTGAATTAGTTTCATGCCAAATTATGCCATAATTGGATGGTTCAAAGTGTGTAAGTGTCATGAAATGTAGATAGAAAAGATCATGTGCATGTATTTTAATCATACATAAATGTTTAATTATAACAAGAGTTATTTTCAGTATGTATGACTGTTAAACAAGAGTACAAACACTGTAGTAATTAAGCATTTGCTGAGACAGGGGGTTTTATGCAAAAATAACCCAGATCATGACGTACCCTGGTGAGGGTCGCGACGGGGTCAACTGAGATCGCGACGGGTGCTTGTACGGGTCGCGACAGGCTTAGTCTGGTCGGGCAGCAGATCGCGACGGCAGGCTCTGTCGCGATCAGATCGCGACAGAGGGCGCTGTCGCGACGACCCTTTTGAACGCGGCCTATCGGGCCATCGCGTTCACAGGGTCTGCGCCCGGTCCGACAGGGAAAGGACATTACATTGGATTGCGGGCCAGAACTTACCATATTTAACATAGGGTGGTGCAGAAAATCACAACTAATTGTATAGTCAATGAAAAATCATGAAACTAGTTGCAAACGACCTAGACATGCATGGTACTTACAATAATAGAAATTGGAAAACAATCAGGTTTGGATATGTTTTAAAACACGTCATTCATGATGAACATGAAACAGTACATAGTTGAGATCAACATTAAATTCGCAAGATAGGATGAATCAAATTTAGGGCTTTTAGGGGCAAAAGATGCCTAACATGCATCAGTTCCTACAGTAAAAATCTCGTGGCATGGGGTTGAGTATACAAGGAGATTAAGAATTAAGAGGGTTCGGGGTCATGTAAGTTGCAGAACATGAAAAATCAAGAACGAAGATATGCTCGATGGAAAATTATGAAACCAAAGGCTTTTTTCCTGATAGATGAGACATCCTACAGAAAAAGTTTCATGGTTTATGCTGTGAGAATGCCTACCTTTGATCATTTTCCTCTTCTAGGGTTAGACTTAAAGAACTCGGGAAGAACTTGAGAGATCCTTCCTCTCCATGAATTCTCCTCCTCTTGGCCTCTCCTCCTATCCAGGAACCTCTTGGCACGAGCTAGGGCCGGCCATGAGGGTTTGACAAGTATTTAAGCTTCTCCCTATTCCCTTTCCTAGTTAAATCTAACTCTTATTAAATTCTGAATTTCCTATTTTCCTCTCCCTTTTTAAGCAAGAGATCTTCTATTTGGGTTGGGAGAGAGAGGATTTCGTGGCCACCCATAGGGTAGGTTTAGGAATCCCAATCCAACTCAAACTTCTATTTTTAATGCATTAAATACCTCTTTTCTATTAGTAATATTTTAGTTACGAATTTTGGTACTTCTCTATTATTCCCCTTTAAAAATCCCTATTTTAGCCCACTAATTTCTAATGGGTCTATTTAATAAAGCCCATTACTTATTTTCATTTGATGGGTTTTATTAATTCTCTTTCTTTGATTTTCTAATTGCTTTTATTTTTTATTTTATTTTTATTTTTTATTATTATTTTTTTGAAAAATCCAGGTTGCTACAGTCCTAACATAAGGGGAATCACCGCATCCTGCAGCTCTGCCCGCAAACCCTCAATAGTACTCCCCATCATGGATTGGCTGTCACCACGTAGGGGCGTACTACTCAATGCCATGAATCTCATCTGATACTCTAACACTGATAGATTCCCCTGTTGCAATGTTCTGAACTGCTCTCTCTTCATCTGCTGAATCTGCATTGGAAAGAAAGTATCATTGAAGACTATCAAAAATCTTTCCAAGTAATGGTATCTCTGCCCTGCCTGCAAAAACTGTCTGCATCTTCAGCCTCCACCATTCCTACCCAAATCCTCGTAACTGATAGGTGGCTAGGATCACCCTGTCTGTCGACGAACACCTCATCGTCACAACACCCTCTCAACCTCATGCACCCAGTGCTCTGCTATATCTGGGTTGGGGCCTCCTAAAAACGTAGGGGCTACAACCTCAGAAACTCTCTACTAATGTCGTGGGGTCCTCTACACCAACTGGCTGTACTGGTACTGGGAGTACATGTACGTAAGGTGGTACCTCAACTCCTGTGGTGTGCTACTGGCACTGCGGGCACTGGTGGGCCTGCCTCCTCCGCAACTGGTGGTACTACTGTCACTGATTGTATCGGTGCCTACTGATCCTCCATCCTCATCCGTATATCTGTCAAACATTCCCAAATTCTATCATCCTCTGCTAGGATGCTCTCCAGGCTCCTCTCCACCACCTCCCCAATCTCTTCTATCCGTCATTTCTAATCCTGTACAAACATCTTCCAGCACAACAACATATAATAATCAATACAAAACTAGGTCACTACCAACAGTGGGGTAGAGTAGAGAAATGGCTATGCAATTTCTGATTCCTTTATATTCACATTGGTCCTTGCTCTGATACCAACTGTAGCGGTCCTTCTCGTTCGGATCTGTTAACCCAATAACGAATCTGACACGACTCTGCCTCCCGCGATCGGGCCGAAGCCTCGCAGGGGATACCATTCACAAGTCCTAACATATAAAGGAAACAGCTCAATATGTATAAGATTGACAATCTCACAAATATTCATGAAATGTACATAGCCAATACTCAACAATAACCAAACTACAACAGAAAACCTGGGCATACCCCCGAGGTGTACAACAGTAAGAAAATTACACTGCCGGTGGTGCAGACCCTCCGCTACGATGCGGCTCTGAGCTAGATGATGGGTGTGAGGTCTCTTGCTCTCCCTCACCTAAAAGGGGGTAGGGTGAGCCTCTAGAGTCACTGGTTCAGTAGGGAAACTGCCCTAAAAACGGAGCAAACCAACACCAGTAGTAAGCAGGAAACTACGCTAACAATTTATAGAACTAGCTAGCATGATGTAAAGCTATAAATACCACTTAATGCTTGCCTCTTTATAGAAACAACAATAATAAATAAACAGCAAACCCAACCAGGCGTACGTGCTAAGGTAGGAAAACGCCACACCCGAGTCCACAGACTGGCTCGCGACACCAGCAATTGACCCGGACAAACCACACAGGACTACCTCCTAGTCTCGCAGCCACGAACGTAAGGTCCAGCTGCCGCTCCCCCCAACACAAGCAAGAAACTGTGAAGTCCAACTAACCACCACACCTACGGACCACACTGCCGCAGGCCCATGCCTGACACCTTTAGGGACTCTGGCCTGAGCTCCCTAAGTGAGGCACTGGAAAATAGGCTAGCTGGGGCCCAGTATGTCTATTGGTGTCCACCTCCCCCAACTAAGAGAGTGCTACAAGCGACAAAACACAAACTCTTTCTAGTAGCTATCCCACTGTCGTCTTTCCCTCAGTCAGACGTACTACTCAACGCAAGAGTGAGGGTGTCCGGAAGACGACAAGACCTTATCGGTACCCAAACCGGACAAGCCCCGAGCACACACACGTGCCTGGCTCACACAAAACCTGGGGCTCCCAACTGAAGAGGTATCCACGTAGGAGTCGTACTACTCGCCACGCACACACAAACCACGTGAACACCGCACAACCACATGAACCTCACACAACCGCGTGAACAGCACGCATACACAACACGCTACACGCTCCTCGAGCGCCACAGGTGCCCATGCACCACTTTCCATAGCCATGCTATACAATTCCCGATAATCGGATGAAAACATACACATGTATGCATACAAACAGCACTCTCGGCTGCTGTCGCGGTGGGGTCACAGGTCGCCTACTGGTCGCGACACCCCGATATGTCGCGTTAAGAAACCGTAACGCGACAGGTCGGCCTGTCGCGACCTAGTCGCGACGGACAGGTCTGTCGCCTTCACAGGCGCAAACCCTAACCCGGATCCCTCTTCCAGATCACCCCCAAAACCCCTACAAACTAGGGTTCCATCCATTTTACATGCTTTAATGTTGTCCTAGCATGGTTTCTATTGTTTGGAAAGCACATAACACATTAAACACGCTACACACACACATTCACGAATCAAATCACATGGAATCTCCCTACCTCCATGAAGAACGCGACGTACGAATCCCACACGGCATTCCTCCCCCGCTACACGTAGTGTCCTCGCGGCGAGAACACGCCCAACAATGCCCCAACAGCTCGAATCCCCAGAAAATCCTGCAGCAAAACCTCCCTGGCTGAGCAGAGCTTGCAAAGGCTCTGTTCGGCTGAAACCTACTTAAAAACACAGTTCGGTTGGGAATGCAACCCCGTCCCCCGTCACGACCTGATCGCGACGCAGGAGGCTGTCGCCTTCCCATTCATGACTTCAGCCTGCCCCCCCCCGCGCGCGACACGCAGCACGCATGCAGACAACAACTCAAACCACGATTCCCTGATGCGACGTCGTGGACTGTCGCATTAAGAATGTGATGCCCCTCACTGTCGTGTTCACAGACAGTGAACCAGTGAGTGCTCCAGGCCTGCTGGCCACGAAGCCTCACAACCTACGAGAACACCTGCCACACATGTCATCGGCCACACATTGGCCTCCACGAGCACGACACAAGGATCTGAACGGTCGGAACGTTACATAATAATATAGAACTCGTCGATTTAGATGCACCTACCTCAATTGGCATGACAACAAACTAGTTGTGCAACTCAACCATGGCATGTTTCAAAATGCGCAAGAGTCTCTTAGCACGATAGTAACGGCTAAGTTCTCTCTCAGAGACGTGTGGCCCGCACATGGGCATGTGTCAAGTACCCATTAACATGTGTCCCTTGCGACCAGTCAACCGATAGAACAAGTTATGCAAGACCGCCCCATGCAACGATCATCATGCCAAAGACCCTCCTACATGACAAGGAGAATTGATCACAAATCAACTCCTAGACATAAATTTGTGGTCAACCAACATAATATAGTGGTGCAAGTCAATGAAGGTAAGACAAGAGTTGCGTCACCAATGCCTTGTGCGACATATGAGCGTCAATTCCTAAACACCAAAAAAACACTCCTAGTTCCAAACAAGAATCGATTCACAGGCTTCTGTCGCACTACATATGATTGGCGCATTTCAAAACACGTAGATTGATACCTGCACGACAAAATTATGGGCTCACAAAACCTACGAATTTTTAGCCAAACAACTTTCTCAAGCCATATAATGGCTACAACACGCAAAAAAACCAATAACGAAGGATCTGAGCACCTTGAACACTACATTGATTGAGTTCTTGGAGGTATTCTTAGTCTTTTACTCAATATGACATAAATGAAACTGATCGATTGATGCTTTGATTCATATTTGTCAATATGAGTG
This sequence comes from Colocasia esculenta, assembly GCA_014218235.1. Taxonomy (NCBI): domain Eukaryota; kingdom Viridiplantae; phylum Streptophyta; class Magnoliopsida; order Alismatales; family Araceae; genus Colocasia; species Colocasia esculenta. The sequence goes on along the minus strand of CM024758.1, from coordinate 59,061,978 downwards.
ACATGTTTTGTTAGTCACACAAAACTAAATTCAACAAAGTACATGACTCAATGTGTAACACCCCAAAATTTAATTGATCAAAAATTAAAGAAATAGTAATACTATTAACGTATTGGTTAACAGTGTTCAAATAAATAAAAGTAAAATCATGATTAGGATTCCAATAAGTGGATTCAACTAATTATATTGTTTGGGCCTAACACACCCTTTTGGGCCAAAGAACAAAACCAAATGGCAATAAATCCCTAAAATTCGTAGGGTTAATTAGGCTTGAAAGGGAAAGGCTAATTAGGGCTAAAATTTAGCTTAATAGACTCCTAAAACTGACCCAAATTTGTATCCTATCAGAGGGAAAGTTTCCTAATAGCTTTCTCACTCAAATTGGGATGAGAATCCTCAAGTTTAAGAAAGATCAACCAAATACGGAGTCTCTCTTTCCTAGTTACATTAGGACTTGAATTAACCCTAGATCTATAATACTTGTCATAATCCCCTTGGGGACGAATTACCATCGTGTTGGGGTCGTGAGGAGTCAATTTGGGGCACCAGAAGAGGAGGAGATCAACCACAAACCGTGCATTTTCTCCAACTCTCGTGCTGCATCGACATGGAAAAAACCTGTCTTAGAATCAACCAAAGGTAGGTGTTCTCGAGCCAAACATGAGCAATCCATATACCATGTTAAGCTCTTCGTGTCTAATTTCATATGCACCTGTTTTGCCCAATTTTTATCAAGCATACTTTGTGTATTAAGCGTCTTCCAAGAGTCGCACATGATTAGAGATTTTCATGTGTATACTCTATTTCATGCATATCGAGGTCAAATTGAGACAATCTAAAACTATAGTTCCCTCCTACTCGTCGTCCTCTACAACTTTCATGTTCAGAGTTTTGTCCAAGGAGCCCTAGATCTTGAGTTATATGTCAAACAAGCATGATTGCATCGTTTTCATAGTTTTCGAGTTGAACTCTAAACCGCGACCGATCCAGACGTCGCGATTTAGAGAAAGGTATCGCGACCGGCAGACCGGTCGCGTTTACCTTAATGGCGACCACCCAGACCGTCGCATTTCTGACAAGGTCCAATGCATCAAATTGTGTGCCACATAGATTTCCGTGTAAGTCTGATACGCGACCATATATGCGTCACGATTCGCTTTATTTTCCCGCCCTTGATATCTGTGTATTTTTATATTCTAATTTATTTGAAACCCTTATGAACGTGTCCATTTGATTGGTCGGGACTATACACCAATTACCTTAAACGCGACCGGCAGTCCTGTCACCTTTCTGTTCCACATTGTGTCTACATCGATTCCCTTGAAACGTCTCAGACTGACCCGTCACGATTTGAACACAACAGGTACCCCCGTTTACCTATCTTAACTACTAACGGCCTTGGAAATAGCGACGACTGAACCCATCGCGATTTCTAATGCCTACCCGAGACTTGTTTACTTAGTCTAAGGTGTAAGTCTTGCATATTATGAATTATGGAAGTATTGTTCAGTCTGTCCAGTGGCCTAAAAGCTGTAATCCATGTAAAAGTCATAACAACCTAAAAGTCTATTCTAATTGTTCTTAATCTCATGATCTTTCCATCTTGAAATTGATATGTTTATCTTGATGTTCTAGCTTACTGTTAAACTGAAAGTTGATCTTGTTAAATGGCAGAAAACCATGTTAATGAAATCTTGGTAGTATTACTTTATAATATGTCATCATATTATTCGCTTCCTGTTTGTTTTAAACCGGTGGATTGTGATATTGAGGCACGTTCCACACTACATTCTTGCACAAATAGGTAGCCTTTTCTTGGGAGATTGAAAACTCTCTACTAGACATTCCGTTCTGGTAGACTAGGGACTTTTTCAACAACACCTCCGTAAATCTCCATACTCCGTGGATTCCCTCATGGAGACCGAGTAGATTGTACCATTGAAGTTCCCATAAGATAGAAAACACTTATGTTCTCATCTACTTCTCGTGAGAGTGATTTTGTTACATGAAAACTAAACTACTAAGTGTAAAGATTTAACAAATGAAACTAAGCCATTATACTTTCGAAATTTACTCCGGATCATGTTCACTTGCCTTGTTCTTCTTGTAATCATTGACATGATCTTTAGTACATGATTGTCTATTTCTTGGAAATCATGTTAGCCATAAATAAAATGGAATTACCAAAAATTATTAGAACTTTGGTTCACGACTGATGCCTGTGCATATAAGGGCCCAATCTAGTCTTGGGAGGAGCACCCGAAATACTTATAATTGCGAAAGTATATAATCCATTGAGGTGTCTGACAATCACCTAATTGACTGCAAGATTGATCTAGGTAATTTTCACATTGTTATTGAATGGTTAATTGATTGATTGAACTGTTATAAGTGAAATGGCCAAATCTATTACACATGTCACTGTTATTGAATTCAATATGTCATTGTCCACTGGAATTCGATGGAATTCAACTTGTGCTACTCACTGTACATGCTATAGATTATTGAATCTCTTCTATTTGAAAAATGATTGTACTGTCGTCCATCCCATTGTTAATCGTTCCTTCTCACATGGTAAATGTCATTGGATATTGTTTACTGAATCATTCTCGTACATGTTATAACCTTAGAAATTGATTCATGTGTACATCATGATCGTCTTAGCCATGAGTACTACATGATAGTATCTTGTCTGATAAAATGTTAATTTATGTAAAGCATGCCCGCACCATAAGATGTAAATCCTACTGGGTGTTAGCACGCTCACACCTACTTCTTGTACTATTTCAGGTGATGACTATGAGGAGATAGAGAATGATGGGCTGGGTAAGAGTGAAGAGCTTCTCATAACGTACCCATCAACGTAACATGTCAGCCAACATGTTTAGAGCCCTAGAGTCTGTAATAGTTAGTTACTTTCTCTTGAGTCAAATGTATTTTGAATTTCAATAATGAGCCCTATGTTTGGCTCTGATTATGAAGGGTTGTAAGTTAGCATTAATGGAAATGAAATAAAGAATTATTTTGACTGGCACTATTATTGTCTCAAGTTTTTTGTTATAATTAGTTATCGCTCTGAATTACTCGACTGTTGATACTTGTATCCTCACGCTCTCGATTTGTTTTCGCTGCCAAATCGGGACATGACACAGTGTGATGGGGTATGTAGAGAATTTCCGCTCAATGTACAATGTAAAACATTTCGGGTGCATGGTGCAACTTGCAACACCTTTCCTTTCCCATTGCCTATGTTGTTGCTACTCTTGGGCACCATGGCCTTTTGTCTGTTTCCTATAGACGACGCCAGATGGAGAGGCTCGATCTTAGATCCACAGCTAACCATTGGATGGCTTGAGATGATTAGGAAATTGGATGGCATTTTGCGGCTGCAAGAGAGGTTCCTGCGAAAAGGAGTAGAGGATCAGGGGCCCTTGGGAGCGGCATCCCAAGGAAAACCCTTTAATGCCTAAGTTAGATACCAACAAGAGTAAAGCAAGAGGGTGAATGATTTGAGATCGCTCCCCACGATGTTGGTGGGTCTAGAGCTTTTTGACTTACTTGTTCTACCTTGCATCGAAGGGTTCCTTGTGGATTTTATACACCTTGAGTCTCCCTGTAGATCTTCATGCAATGGGGCTACGACACGGTTATGTTATGGGCCTCTAACCTACTCTCATGATGGAACTTTCTTTACGTAAGGCTCAATGGGTTGTCATCGGCCATACGCGAACCATCTAGCTAGCCATGGTTGGGAGTGCCCTCAAGTTATCTACTGTACACATGCCATGTCCTACTGTTGACTCAAAGGGGTGCAGGGGTGGCATGGGCCACCTTTGGTGTATTTGCAAAGAAGTGTTCAATATAGGCGGATGTTATAGGCTTTGAAGTTCTTGCTTCCACTGGTATGCAAACCAGCTAAACAGGTCATGAGTGTCTACCGCTCCCCCACTAAGCTAAGGCACTATCGGCTCAAGGGTTGGCCAGTGAAAAATCTTTTTAGTCAAACGATCGAGTTGTCCACTAGGCTAACATCCTATCGAGGTAGATAGGGATAGACTGAGCTAACATGATGTCACTGCGCGTTCTGAGATGGTTAGCTCGAGAGTTGTCCTCTATCACCAGGACTTCCTTTTGGTGTCGATGCTGAGAGAAGGGGCCCACCCCATGGGATCGGCGGATCAAGTGTTCTGTAGTGCTTCATGGGCCCAATTTAACTGGGTTTCTCGATCCCCATTTGAAAATTGGGCTAAGGCCAATATTCCCCCTCTCCAAAAAGTGTTAATATGAAAATGGTGCTCAAATTACCCGTTAAATGTGCGCATTCAAGAGTGCTCTGTTTGGTTTTACATTCTTAGCTTTTGTTGCTTTCCAAATTATTAGCAGTCGACCACACAATTAATCCCTTGGCCCCACCTCTTGACAAAATATGGACAGCCATAAAAGATTGGACCCTTCGAATCCTACATATCTAATACATCACCTTCAAATAAGAAACGAATCCACCCACATCTTCTCTGTTGTAGAAACTCTGACTATAACACAATGAAGAACTTGTTTCACGCCGAATGGCATCTCCTCATGTTTCGCCTGTGAGAACACGCAGGAGTCAGATAAGCAACTGTGAGAAGGCTGAGGTGCGCTCATGACTAGGGGTGTTCACTATTCGGTTCAAACCGAAAAACCGAATCGAGCGTCATTCGGTTTGGTTTGGTTCGATTTGAACATGGAAAAAATTAAGTTGGTTCCAAACCAAATCGAAAAAGAAATTCAGTTTGATTCGGTTTCTAAGCTTTAGAAACCAAACCAACCGATTAAACCGAATTACAATAATAAATTTTAATTTGTATATTTTTATCAAAAAATTTCAATATATTTACGTAAAAATACTATTATGGAGATTAATATGGTCATCAACATTTATATTTCATTTTAAATATTATTTGATAGTTATTTATTAGAGAAACAAGTGATTAAAATCTTATTTAAGACTAAGAAAATCTAAAGGCCCATTTATTTTCAAGTTAAACCGAACCAAACCAAATTTGGTTTGGTTTGGTTTCAAAAGACTTCAGTTTGATTTGGTTCGAGTTGAGTCTGAATTTGGTTTGATTTGATTTCTTAAAATCTCCTATAAACCAAACCAAATCAAACCAAACCAAACCATAAACACCCCTACTCATGACCGGCGGTAACCCACATTTGGGCTCAAATCTCCTTGCCATGGACGGGAGATGGAGGAGATGAAGCAAATGGCACAAGGATTGGGGTGCGGAGATGGAACCCCCACGCCTACGGCAAAAGGTCAAGGACAGTTGCGGATGGACAACACGAGGGTTGGGGTACAGTGGCGTAGACTAGGTAGGTTAAATTCTATCACTTCACTTGGGGAGAGGTGGGCTAGAAACTCCAACCTATTTCTAACCTGCTTAACTTTAACAAATTACTTTTTTGCGTTCACTCTGACTTGAGTTATCCCTGAGTTATGATCCCTTGTGCCTTCTTTATTAACATCAAATACTTTAAAGATGTTACTACGGCTAAAAACTTCACTCAGAAGTCAGGAGATGACAACCTACTCTATTGGTAAAGATTGTTTCCTCGGGTTTCACCCTGCAATATCCTTTTCTCTAGTTAAGTCTTGGATTCCAGTGGATTTTTTTTTCACATTATTTTTGCGCGAATATTCCATTTGCATGGCATACTAACAAAATCATAAGTATTCTACTCAAAATTCTTAATTATGAGATGGGTGTGTAAACAAACGTAAAGCTTTCACCAACTATTTTTGTAACAAAAGTGGAAATATACATAAAGAAGCCCATGCTTTAGAGAAATCAAACGAGGAAAAGAGTCCGGGATCCTAAATTTCTTTCTCAAAGTAGACTGGTAAGCGGGTAGTGACTTTGGCAAAGCAACGGGTTTCATTCACCTGGCACATGGCCCATGGATTAACGATGGAGAGAGCACATCATCTCCTCCGCCAACCAATCTTCTTATCCTCTTCTGCAGCAAACATTCTTCTCGGGCAACACTTGGTCAAAACAACCGGATGATCAAGGCATCCAAGGGCATCTCTCTCAAAAGGAAAGTTTTTATTCAAAAAAAAAAACCTTTTTACGGTTCTAAGCTTTTTAAAGACAATTCGCCCTCAGAGAAAATCTCAAAGTAGCGGTCTCATTTCTTTACATGGTTATGTGCAGGCATGAATAGGAACATGTAGCTGCAGTTTAATACAAGATGACATGAGAGGTACCAATAGCAAACTATGCAATCTTGGGAACGGCAATGGAAAGCACCTCTCCAAACAGAAAGATGTTTTTTTACCCAATTGTTTCCTGTTTTGTGTAAATTAAAGATCATCCACAGGTACTCCAGGCAAAATGTAACAGAAAATTTTCCCTTCTAGTGATTAGAGGATCATGACACTGAGGGCATGTGTGTTATGTCAGCAAACCAAGAGTTTCAGCTCACCTGAAAAGTAGTGTCCAGTATATCATTGGAACAATGGAGAAGCAAATTTTTCGAAGGTAATTAAATGCAAGCCAACTCCTTACCACCCCCCTCCAACCAACCTATAAAAAAATGTAATATAAACCCTATTCACCTTAGAAGAAAATGGATCATTAGGCCGTTTGGTTCACTGGATGCTTTCCTCATCTCATTCAGAATAACAGCAGATAACTGTTCTGAATCATACTGGACTCCAAAACGCCCTACTATCTCCATTTTTGGGCTCAGTAAAATCCTGCACAAGGAAAATTTGATGTCCATCTTCACCAACATTATGCAAAGAATCCATAAAATACTTGCACTTTTTAACTGATGAAATCATTGGGTTACATATCATTTGTAGATTCAACAAGATAATCTTGGCCTTCTTCTTCTACTTTTTTGAAGAAGACACGGAACTCCTGTGCAATCTGTCTGATGGCAGTAACTGGTCCTGTTAATCCTACTATGTTTGGATGAAATTCTGCAATCGTTAATGCCAAAAGTTTTTACTGCCTCAGCGTTCATAAAATAATGGACATGACACAAATACTGGAAGAAACAGAGACAGACCATGAAGGTAAGCCTGTAGTTGTGCAGGGGAGTCCCGTTGCGGATCAATGCTAATGAAAACTGGGATTATCTTCCGATTGTGCAGATGCACTTTCAGGGTAGAACAACATAATCAGCAATTGTCAACGCCAATGGAAAAGAATGATCAAATTAAGAGCCAATACAGAAATGAAACAGAACAAGTTAAGATTGAATACTCTCCAACAGAACTAACAAGAATATTCGTTGCACCAATGGATATGCAAGAAATTTATATCACAGTAAATAAGCCATTATCGCACCATGATGTCCAATGTCCAAAGCTAAAGAATATATACTTGTTGATCAGCTTTACCACATGTCTATAGGAAGCTTTGCAGCAATTGAATTTTTGAAACGTGCAGAGTTCTTCAGGGAATGAGGTTAGATAAGAGAGCACGACAAAGCTTCTCAACTCTGGCAATGAATTCAAATATACTCTGGATTAATTTTATGTCCATTGGTTGGCGTCATCAAGCCAAAAGGCAATACTTGGATTTTGAGTTTTGATTTTGATATACTTCCATTCCAGATGCCATTGTTTATAATCCATTAATCCTCGTGTATTATGAGGTCATTTGGCTTAAAATTTTAATTTTGCCTTATACCCCTAAATCAGTAACGGGTCGTGTACCTATCACTGGTTATCTCGACATGAAGAAATCATACTGTTTCTTGCTTCATCTCACTAAGTAAAAATGTGATTATTTTAACATATTTATGTTATGATGGTTCCACTATTGTTTACCAATCCCTGATGTGGGTTGGATAGACTGAAACAAAACTCACAATGCGACAACAATTATTATCAATTTCTAAAAAAATCATGTTCATAAACTTCATATCACATAGATTTAGACTAAGGAAATTAATTTGCAAACACTTGAGGGCATTATTGGTAGTTTGCCTCTTACAATACAAGGTTAAGGCAAAATGGATTTTTTGGATATGTTAAACTTAAGAATGCCTGTATTGGTTGTTTTGATTCTTTTGTGGGCCATCTTCACTCTTCAGTGATTTTCCCAAGTAAAAATAACATAAGCAAAGTAAATAGACATAAAAAAGAGCACAATATGGATGAATTCTAATTTAAATAAAAACTTAAATCAAAAGCTCAACAGTCATCAAGATTAATGGCACAAAATATGAAACAGCAAATGAATGATGAAGTAACAGTTGGGCTGAGCCATGACATGAAAAGCACTAGGCTGGACTGCGGGCCAGTCTAAGATACATACGGACAGATTGATGCTGAGATAGCTCAGACAGACAAGTTTACCTGCTGAGATCGTGCAGAAACTATCCATCCCACTTGATTAGAAAAGCTTCACAGCTAAATATCCTTGATTAACCAATCATCAATCATGTGTTTCATAAAGTTTTAGCAAAGTTTTGAAGCAGTTTGGGCTGGTTTTAGAGTGCTTCAGAGAAGCACTTTGGCAATTTTGCATGTTTGATGGGTTTAGCAGTGAGTTTGGTGTTTAAGATATGTTTCTAAACTCTTGCCTGTTGTTTTTATATTATTCTGGATGCCTTTGCATCTCAGAGGTATTCTTGTCATGGGTATTTTAGGTGATTTAGATTAACAAGAAAAATTGCAAGACTTTCATCCTTAAATTGATAATGTTTAAGATATCATTCTTGCAAGTGAAATGTTGCATATTTGCCACTGTGGTTAACTGTCATTAGAAAAAGAGAATAATCCTCCTAAATACCACAACCTCATTAGCTCAAGAACTTCATGACAAACATACCCCTGCACACCCCAATCCCCTCCCCCCTCCCTTGCCACTGTGGTTAACTGTCATTAGAAAAAGAGAATAATCCTCCTAAATACCACAACCCCATTAGCTCAAGAACTTCATGACAAACATACCCCTGCACACCCCAATCCCCTCCCCCCTCCCTTGCGAACACCCCCACCCCCACCCAAAAAAAAAACCCACCCACTAGCCTGCTGAAACAACCCCTTTCCCCTCTGTTAGGAATGCGGCTCACTCTCATCACCCTCAAAACTAGATCAGATGAGAAATAAATAGAAAAAATACAATTGCACAAGAACACAAGGATTTTTTACCTGGTTCGAAGGCAGTGTGCCTTCCTCAATCCACAGCTATAGTAGGTCGATCCACATGTGCATACCCACATGTTGGAGAGTTCAGCCTCCACATTTCAACACCCTCTTCCTTGTGTACATACCCGCATGTCTGTTCCATAGATCCATCCCTCCCCTCAACCATCCCCTCCTTATGAACCCCCCCCCCATCACCACCCATCCAGTGTCTCCCACTTCCGCCCAATAGGGGCAGAAGCACCACTAATGCCCCCTCACCCACCTTTCCCCACCGGCTAAACATAACCCTCCCCTAGGCACAACCACACCCCCCCCCCTCCAACCCCCCTCACTGGACATACCCTTGGAAAAACCCCCAACCTTCCCCACCCCTCTAGCTGGAGTGGCTCACTCCCTCCTGCCGAATGAAATCCCAAAAGAGTGCAAGTATCTTCCTGAAGAGTAAATGGGACATTTCATATCATGGATTAAACTTAAAGCATGGTTAAATGGACCTCAGAGAACACCTAAAAACATTGATGGCAAATATGCGATGAATTCTCTTAATCAGAATGATATTTTAAACCATATCAATTTAAGGGTGGCAATTTCATCCAAATTTGGGTTTCAACAGTCTACTAGATATTTTAGGTGTCTTTACATTTAAAATTTTAAAAATTTCTTATCAGTTTTCATATTTGCTTTTTTATAAGCTTTTTCATCTTTTGGGGTTTTAGGGGCATTTTGGACATTTTATGTAATTTTATATTATTTAAGAACATTTTCATGATTTTTATTGGGGCCATTCTATAATTACATCAGTTTGAGTCTTCATAGATATTTTAGGTTTTACGTGATCATTTTTAAGAAACTTTTGTGACTTCATTAATTTTTAATGTTTATTTCACATGCTAACAGCAGTCAAGTGCATCTGGCCAAGGTTTGCCATATTGGATCTCGCCTCGTCTCAGATGGGTCAAAGAGAAGAGATACTAGAGAGATCTTGGTAAAATCTCGGGAGATCAAGTCTTGGGATATGAAGATGCAAAAAGAAGCAAAAAAGAGATATACACACACATATATCCCCTGAATATGTTCCTGGTTTCTATACCCCAAATTCATGAAAACAAAGAGGAAGGACTAGGAAAGTGTGAATCTCTTGGAGCAAAGCTGAAGTGTACATAGTAGCTTCCTTCAATCCCTTTTGCCGCTCAAATAATGGCTAGAGAAGATGAGAACAAGGAATGTTGTATCAAATCTCGATGTCTTAAAAAGATGGGGAATAAGATCCAAATATCATAACTATCATTTCTTTGAAAATGCCATTAGTCATTGATATGATTAGATTAACACAATAAGATGTAAATGATACAAAAACATATTTATACATATATAATAATTGCTTGCTTTCTTAGATCACAATGCCATCTCAATATGTCATCCAAGACACAAAAGCCAAATCATCCTCATCTTCTCCACCTTTTCTTCTTTTTTCTCCTCCTCTTCTTCTTCCTCTACTTTTTTCTCTCCTCATCTTCCTTTACCACTCTTCCGGACTTCCATCTTCCTCTTATTCTTGATCTTGGGAGGGTTTCTTCTCGGGACTCCTCAGAGATCGAGATCTTGGAGAGATCTCGATGATCTCATAAGAGATGCCAAGCCATGCATCCAGTTGCCTCCAACAATGCACCCACCTCTGCTCTTCCTCTCTTTCCTATCCGCCCTCCTCCACTCTTGTCTTCTCTCCTATTCTCTTGCTCCCTCTCCACTTTTTGGGATTGTGATGCTCAAAACTAAAATCTTAGCCATTGTCCCACATCAGATTCAGGCAAACATAGTACACAACCATATCCAATAAACAAATATCTGGTGTGATTCACACTTCACCTCTCAAATCCTCCCCATTTTTCTATTCTTAGAAAAACAATTGTAGGTAGAGGTCAATCCAAATCTCCAGTGACACAAGATCAAACATATAAATGAAAACCAAATGAATGAAAATTTCAATTGAGCCTAATTGATAGCCGTTTAAAGAGAATACAGTGTCTGTATTGATGTACCCATGTGATCAGAAAAGACAACCACTAGCAGAAAATGCTAAAAGTATCACAAAGGAAAACAACACCAGGATGATGGTAGAAATGCACCTAATATGTCAATGACCTCTGCCATTTTCTGAACTTCTTCTGGACCAACATCAGGAGAAGAAGTATAACCGAAGTACATGAGGGTCCAATTGCCCTGGAGGTCAGCTTCAGTTACTAATTCATTTTCCGTATTGATTAGCCTGAATGGACCTCCATATGGCCATATGCCTTGGGGATTCCTTTCAAAGCGCTTAACTTGATTTGATCCTGTAATAAAGACAGGTGATGGGCATCGCAAGTTAAAAGGCAGTAGACTTTTTTTTATTTTGCAGCCAGAAGATAACTCATTCAATTTCAGTGTAATGCAATTAAAGGTGTAAATCAATTTCCTAGCAACTATGAAGTCTACGATGCAAGGAGATGGATATTTCATAAAACATACATCAAATTGATGGAAGGAATGCTGACAACAGCGTTACATTTTTCAAACTCACAAGGTCGATTCATCAAAGTGCTTCTCAAAAGATGTTAGAAGAACGGTACTAATAAAAACAGTAAACAGGTAAGACAAATGGCAATACTTTTCCTTCTCAGCATATGGGGAACCCTTTCGTTCTCAGTTCAAGTCTAATGCTTGAGCATTGCCCTTAAGCTAAAAGAGATATGGGATAAACTCAACATGAGGTGCTTCTGCAGGACTTCAGAAAAGGTTTCTCGGAAGCAACCTAGGACAAAGCCATTTGCCCGTCCCTTGCGTCCCTGTAGGAGTATCTATCTCTCTCTCTCTCTCGATTTTGGAACCTAAGATGAGCTTTTTTTATTTTTTATTTTTTTATCTCCTCCTAACACTCTAGTATGCCTTTCCATCTACTAGTCTCTTTCTCTCTCTACAACCATTTTCTTTCTCTTCAATTTGGACTATAGAGTTTTTTTTTCCCATTTTATTAGTTTCTTGCATCTTTCTAACTCTCTAACACTCTAGATGTGTATCGCTCCAGGGGTCTCATTCTAGCTCTTTAATTTTTGACCCTAGTGTTGGTTTTTTGTTGCTTTGAATTTTTTGCATTTTCCTAATTCTGTTAACAGTTACCACTCTAGCATTTCCACCTCAAGAGGCCTCTCGCTCTCTAGAACCACATTCTCTTTCAACTTTTGGACCCTAGGATGGATTATTTTACTGTTTTCATTTTTTTTATCTCCCTAACACTCGCATGTTTCTTTCTCTTTACAACCAATTTCTCTCTTTTAATTTTTGGAACCTAGGATGGATTACTTTCTATTATTTTCAGCTTTCTGTTAACACTAACTCTTCTAATACTATCAAGAAGTCTCTTCGTCTCTCTTCCAATTTTGGACCTTAGGATAGGAACTTTTTTTAAACAATGCTTTTACATTTTAGCATCTCTCTAACTCTCTAACATCTAGGAAATTAGGAATCACTTTATCTCTCTAGGATCACTTTTTTTCTCTCTTCAGTTTTTTGGATCCTAAAATGATTTTCTAATGGTTTTCAATTTTTTGCATATCCCAAACACTTCAATTGCCTCTCAATGGAAGCAATGGCATCTCTATTGTGTATCTATCGATTTTGATGATGACAAAACATCCGATTGATTGAATGGCTTATATACTCACTGTCGAATTCATTAATCAATTAAGTACTGTGAACATTCTGCAGCTATTCTGAAATAATCAATTATGTCACCACGATAATCGATTATGTCATCATGACAATCGATTTGTTTTGATGTAACCATTAGAGTTATGATGACCCTATTGTTCAACTTCACTTATAAATTGTGGGTCTAATCTTCTTATTTAGTTACATGGCAGACAGACAATCTATGGTGAGAGGATCCATGATCAAGAAAGCTAAGGTATGAAAAGCTCAAGAATATAAAGGCTGTTGCTAATGCATCCAATTTACTGTGACACGGGTAATAGGACGATCAACAGCACCAGAGAGGTTGACTGAATTAGTCCGGGGTCAACCGATCCATCTTTGAAGGTCGACAGAGAAATCCCCAAGGCTTCTGGAAAGCACAGTCCGGATGTAGTCATTTACACTGGTCAACCGATGGTGAGTATAGGTCGACCAATTACAATTTTACACTGATGAGTGTTTTTGCAGTGTGAATAGATCAACTGTCGCCACACCGCAGGTCGACTGATTACAGTTAGCAATGTGAATCTTCTGAACCTTTCAGCACATGGTTGGCGAGTGGTCTGTCACAGGGTTCAAAAACTCGGCCGGATCGGGATCGGATCGGCCGATCCGAGTCGGTTTGGGGCCGGCCAATCCGATCTGGGGTAACCCATCCGGTCCTGGCAAGCGGATCGGACCAGATCGGCTAGGCTCGGACGGATCGCCGATCCCAGCCCGATCCTCCGCGGATCGGGCCGATCCAGTTCAAACGGCTAGTTTGAACTAGCCGTTTCTAGCCGTTGGGGGGCGCTCCCCAACAGCCAGAAACGGCTATTTTTGGCGCTTGGAGGCCTTGGGGGTCTATATAAACCCCCCAAAGGCCCCCATTATGCTCCAAACTCAAGTGTTAAGTTCTCCTCCCCTCCCACCAATCTTTGGGCATTCTCTCTCTCTCACTCGGGCGCTCTTTTACACTATTGCGAGGTGATCTCATCTTTCACTCTCTTGCTCTTCGTCTTCGGGCTCTCTCACACACACTCTCAGCCTAAACTCTTGGCTGCGATTGCTCTCCCTCTCTCTCAGCCGCAAAAAAAAATTATTTATTTTTTGTTTGTTTATTATTTAACTTCTTTTTTGTGTTCTAAGTCCTTTCATTGTAAATTGCAAGACATAAGTCATGGCCGCCGAAGGTGGTGCTGCTCCCCAATCTTCAAGCAACCCTCCCAGTGTCGATCCCGCTTGGGGTCATTGTACCGTTGTAGACATGGGTCGAAAGAAGGTCCAATGCAAGTATTGTAACCTGGTCTTATCGGGCGGCGTGTGGCGTTTGAAACAACATCTAGCAGGAATTAAGGTGAGGTGGCACCATGTTCAAGAGTTTCTTCTGAAGTTCGAATACAATTTTGCCAATACATGAAGGAGAAGGAGACATCCAAAGCGAACATTACTAGAAGACACCAAGAAATCCGAGAAGAGTTGTCTGCCCCTCCTCGAAGGTTCGTGGATGAGATACATTTATCAAGAGGGAGACAAACAGTTGATCTTGATGACGATGAAGAAGGTTAGTTAACTTAGTTTAGTAACTTTAGTTCAAAAACCCTCATTATAATTTATACATTTTAATGTATAACATCATCAACAAGTTTTTTTACATTATCTATCATTCTATCTCATATTATAGAACAATTTCGTCAGGCATCGCAAGCAAGTCGAAGGACTTTTGCGGAAGAGGACTATCTCCGACGTACTGGTTAACACCTAGGTCAAGGTAGTGGCCATGCATCTTCTGGACAAGGGAGTTCAAGTGCTGGGATGAGTACAAATATACTTGAGGTTCTAGTAGATATCCCTAGAGACGGCGATCCTAGAGTGGAACCATTAGACCCATTTCTCACCAGGCGGAGGGAGAAGCAACCATCCATTTCTGCAGCCTTCAAGAATTTGAAAATATGCAAGGAGAAGATAGGAAGAGCAACGTCAAGATGGTTCTTCTTCAACAGCATACCGGCTAATGCAACAAAAGAACCATATTATGAGTCAATGATCGAGACTATTGGTGAAGTGGGCAAAGGGGTAGAAAGTCCTACCTCTTATAAAATCTACAACAAGTACTTGGACTTGGAGGTTGAAGATATGAAGGCATATGTTTCCACTTTTGAACGCATATGGGATGAATATGGTTGCATATTCATGTGCGATGGATGGACAAGTATGTACAAGTGTACAATACATTTGGTCAGTTAATTGTTATTAATTAATAACACATAGATTTTAATTTTTCTTATGGAATTGTGCAGGCATTACACGAAGAAGTATGATAAACTTCTTAATCTACTGCAAAGCAGGGACTATTTTTTGGAAGTCGGTAGACGCTTCTAGCAAGGTGAAGAATGCGGAGTACCTATTTCAGTTGATGGACAACATGGTGGAGGAGATCGGAGAGAGAAGAATAGTCCAAGTGGTAACTAACAATGCAGCGGCTTTCAAGTTGGCGGGCCAAAAACTAATGGAGAAAAGGGAACACTTGTATTGGGTTCCTTGCTCCGCACACTGCATTGACCTAATGCTAGAAGATATTTGTGAAGATCCAATGGTGGAAAATGTAGTGAACAACGCAAGATTCATAACCACCTTCATCTACAATCACAACAACATATTGGACATCATGAGGACGCATACACATGGACGGGAGTTGCTTCGGCCAAAAGCTACAAGATTTGCATCCCAATATATTGCATTGGATAGCATAAATGGGCAACGTAGCAACCTTATTAGGATGGTAGCATCCGAAGAGTGGGAGAACTTATGGATATGAAGACTTAGCATATGTAGCTATTCGGGTGTTAAGCCAAACAACCTCTGCCACAGGGTGTGAGAGAAACTGGAGCACATTTGGCTTGATCCACACAAAGCAAAAAAAATCGCTTGAAGTCTGCACGTCTTGAGAAGTTGGTATTTTGTCACTATAACATGAGATTGAAGCTTAAAAATCTCCAATGACTTAGACAAGTTCAAGATAGAGAAAAATATAGAGCCTCGGGCCAACAACAAGCTGAAACAGTAGCATCCGAGACAATAGATATGGAAGATGTTTTTGAGGAGGAACATCCACTCCATGCATGGGTAAATGCAACCACTTGTTGAACCGGAGTTCGACCCGCATGATCGTGCATGGGCTGAAGGTAGATGACCTTTACAATTTACATGCAACATAGCATTATAATTTAAAATTTTTTTATTTCTCATGTTAACATGTTTATGTCTCATTTAGGTGAGCTTGATGATGTGCCATTGCTTCCGGAGTTTGAAACGCCCCCAGCCCCTAAACGTCAAAAGAAGGTTGTGGGTGCAAGAGTAAGGAGCAAGCAACACGACATTAGCATTGCAGACTTGGAGACCATCGAGGAAGATAATGATGATGAAACTCCGGAGCCAAGCAATAATCTTGTATACCAAACTTCTAATGACTCCACATCGAAGACAAGTACTCCTAGTGAGGGCTCCGATCATAGAGGAGATGTCAGCAGCGTACCGCCACCGGCATCGCCATCAGACCCTATTGTATTCACTGGAGAGGAAGACTTCACCCATGCTACTCAAGATCAACACTATGGGAGTAGGCAAGGGAGGGAAGCACAAACCTCAAGTCAACATTATGCACGGAAGGGGAAGAAAGTGGCATCTCAATTCCAAGGGCAAGGCCAAGGCCAAGGCCAACAAGCATCCGAAGATTCGGGATACAATCCCAAGTTCATTCGGCATAGACGAAATTGGTTAATAAAGAAGAAGAAGAAGATGCAAGAGGAGTGGGAGCGTCAAGAAAAGCTACGGATGGAGTTTGAGACCATGGAGCAAGCCTCAAATACATCATCTTATGCTTCCACTGAAGGATACTACCCAAGGATGGCAGAGTCGGGTCGGGTGGCTGGGTCGGCCCCAGCCGATCCCAACCCCGAGTCGGGTCAGAGTCGGGCTGAGTCGGGCCGAGTCGGGCTGAGTCGGACAGTGAACTTTGCAAACCTAGTCTCGTGGGTGGGTGGGTGTTCCCCCCCCCCAAGTCGGGTCGCCAGGGGCCGACCCGACTCAGAGTCTGCCGACTCCGCTCCGAGTCGGCCGACTTTGCCATCCATGATACTACCAAGGGCAGGGAGGCTACTTGGCATATCCTCAATACCCAGATGCATCGTATTACACCGGAGGCAGAGCATATGCACAATCCACGGAGTCCGATTCGCATTCACATGACTCATATGAGTCATATGGCTCATATCAAGTGCCTGAAATGCCTGGATACACACCAATTACTATCATATATGCGAACACGGATACATATAGTCAATATTTGACTCAATATGAAGCATATTACCAACATTATATGTCTTGGACAGATTATGTAAACCTTATGTCCAGACAATATAATGTGTGATTCCAATGAATATAATTTTATTCCTTTTCCTCCCCCCAATGATGTATCATGTCCTATGTTTTCATGTATTTGAGTTCATAAATACAATGTTTATGTTTTCCTATTTTTTCATTTTTTTTATATTTTTTTCATTTTTTTAGGGGGCCGATCCAGCCCCCTTTAAGCTTGGTCGGGCTCGGCCCGGATCGGCCGACTCAGGATCAGGATCGGCCGATCCGATCGGTTTGAGGTCGGCCGATCCGGGACCGATCCCCGGGTTCTTGAACCTTGGTCTGTCTGTCATAACCAAACTGCTGACATGGAGATTCTCGTTTCTTCATGAGAGGAACCTTGAGGAAGGATCAAGAACATCCGAGAAGGATATAAAAAGGAAGTAGTGGTCGCCCTAAGAAAAAAGACGACATCCTAGCCGATCTCTACAAGTTTTTCATTATGTGATCCATGTTTGGGCAATTTACAAGAAATTAAGATAAAAACTAAAGATTGTTCATGAATAAGATGGTGTTGTGATGTTCGTGCTGCATCTATGGATAATCCCTGAGGCGTTCTTCACCAAGTTCCACCTAAAGAAACTTCATCAAGCAGAGTTGAAGAAGGGACAAGTTTATGTTGTGACAGGGGAAGCCTGAACTTAAGATTTTGATTCTGAGTTCATGTGTTTGTGCTTCATCATATTAGAATGAGCATGATGAATGTTGTGTGTGCTTAAATGTTTCTTTTGTGTGTGTTTGTGGTACTGCGGCAACATCTATTGGAGATTGGATTCTCCAAGAGTGTGCGTGTGTGTCTTAGTCTTGTATGTCGTTTACAGGATTAGTGTGTTTAGGCCTCACGCACCGTGGCGATGGACATAGACTGCAAGCGGGTGTAGTCGAACCACCTAAAATATCCTTTGTGCACTATGGTTTGCTTTCTTATCTCTTACCCAATTCTTGTCCTTGTGCATTTGTTACTGCCAATCTGCTCTGTTTAGATCGATCTCATTGCGCCAGGTTTATATTGCATCTAAGAAGTTAATATTGAGTGTAGCTGATTTTTGTAATCAGGAAAATCAATTCAACCCCCCCCCTCTTGATTTGCTATATGTGTTTGGGACATCACATTGGAGCATCATGAAGAGTGGTCTTCAACCACCGTACCACATCTCATTTGACCCAACATGGAACCATTGCACAATTATATACATGACCATAAGAAAGGTGAAGTGCTGCTATTGTGAAAGGGAAATGTCCGAAAATGTATATGATTTGAGTCAACTCATTTAAAAGATGAATTCAAGGTTCATGAGCATGTCCCTTCGGAGATGAGAACACAATTCAAGACCTTTGCCAACCTACAAGCTCAGAAGGCAGCAAAATTCAAGAGAAGGGAGATGATTATAGAAAAGTTAACATGCTCAGCAGCAGCCCTAGAATTCATATATAGGGGACTGGGAACGAATCTCAATCAGATGAAAGTAGAAGATCAATTGTATTGTGAGTTATGATCCAAGTAAGGTTTACTTGCATAGTATACTTATCACTTGATGCTTATATTCTTATTAATTGCTGTTTTTTATAGCTTGAGAGGCATGCAATGGAGGCGAGTAGAAAATGTTTTGTAGACAAAAAATAATATAGGCAAAGGGGAAGTTTGTAGGTCAAGGTAGGAGATCTACAAAAGGATTAAAGGAACAAAAGATCCATGCATTGTCTAGGGATGATAAACCCAAAGTAAGACCTATAGACCCTTATCTCAATAGGAACAAACAACCAAGTGTCCCTATTGTCTTTAAGAATCTGAAAACGTATACAGAAAAAATGGGATGGGCAATTTCTCAGTGCTTCTTCAACGGTGTGCTGGTAAATCTGTTAAAGACCCCTACTTTGAAGATATGATTGAAACAAATTGCAGAAGTTGGTAAAGGAGTGCCTGGACCAACTCCAAAGGAGATCTACAGTACTTACCTACCTCAAGAGGTGGGTGATTTGGAGGTGTCAAGAGAGAATCGCCGCTTTTATATAGAGAGAATCGCCCTTGTATATTCTTGTTCCCTATCTCATATTTGTATCTTTTGTATCCTACTAGGAATAGAATTGTGGATACTAGCTTTGCCCTTCTTTGAGCTCGTGTAACTAATATACATATATGGGTATATATAGTTTATATATATAGGAGAGGCTTGCACCCTCCAATTATCTCTTCCTCACTTTGTTCATCATATACTATCAGGGACGCCATTCTCTTCCCATCTTTGATTTGACACCTGGAACTTCTCGAGTCCTCGGCATCCCCTCCTCCTCTGAATAAGGCCATCCCCATTTTCATGACTCTCCTTTTTGGCATTCAAGATTCTCTCCAGCACTTCTTTTTCTTTCCCCACTCCTTTTCTTCCACTTTGTTGGTTGCGTGATCCCCTTCACCATCACCATCATCTTATTCTCCAGCTGGTGCTATCCCAGCCACTCACCATCATTGCACTGTTGGCCACCCACGCCTCTGCTGACCATGCAGTACCGCCTTGAGAGCTGTGGCTAGGGCTTCTACCCTTTCAGATGGAGAAGGGGTTCATCGATGTCAAATGACCTAATCTCCTGCCTGGACTTTAAGTTACACACATTCGGAATCATCTACCCAATCTGTTTAACTTAAATCCCATTATGAACCCACTCATTGCATAAAGTCACCTCTTTTCCTCTTTTTCTTGTCCATACGACCCAAGACTTGGCTCACTGTATCCCTGTTCACATCATTGCCCATACCACCTGGCATCAACACAATATTTTATGTCCATTTGGGGGTTTTCAACATTGCAGTCACATGTGTAGTTTGGTTCTTCATTTGGTGCCTCCTTGAGTATTGTTTGGCTGCGATCACAACTTCTTTAAGCATTTCCGACATTCCGAAATTGGATATTTAGCTTCTAGGCATCAACAATAATGTAGTCTGGGCTACTACTCTGCAGTCTAATCTTCGTACCGTGAGGCAAGGTTTGCCGCATCGGGGAATCGGGGCAAATTGGGTTTTTCCTGATCCGCCACGATTCGCCTGAATCGGGCCGATTCGCATGGGAATCGGATGAGAATCGGTTCGATTTGATGAGAATCGGGTGAATCGGGTTTCTCCTGATTCGATCCGATTCGGTGATCCGCCACGCCGAACCATGCCGTGAGGTTGTAGGGCTGTCTTGATGGCTTCATTACTTTTCCTACCGTTCCGCTGCCTAGCTTATATATACACTTCCTCCACTGCTACCATAGGCACTGCTGCTCCTGAAGCTTCTATGGCTTCAAAAGAAAGGTAAAAGTGCCACCACAAGAGATGCTGCCTTACCCAATTCACACGTTTGCAAGGACACTGAGACAATCATCATAAGCTACATTTTTCGAACTAATCATTCATTGGATTGAACTTAGTAGCCCTGACCACCTCTTTCATGAAATGGCTTTATCTGGCTAAACACTAACTTCAAGCTAGCAGTGCTTGTAAGTACAAGTTGCATAGTGATATTGATAGCCTTTGCAAGGTGAGTTGTCTTTCCACGAGTTCTTGACTCAACTTTATTACATCTAGTCCTCTCCCCATGCATTTATGCTTTTGATCAAGTCTCTCATTGTTCATATGGCACCCAACATGATCAACAAAAGCTCTATCACTTCCTGATGCAAGTCCATCATGACTTCGAGTCCTTTCGAGCACAACTTCTGTTGGAACATGCATGACAAAAAAGGGGAGAATGTTGAAGCCAAGGTTTGCCGGATCGGAATCGGGAGGCGAATCGGATTTTCCTGATCCGATTCGATTCCCCCCGAATCGACCCGAATCGATCCGAATCGGATCGATCCTCATAGGTATAATATATATTATATATTAATATATCATATATATGATATTATAATGTATAATATATATTATAATATGATATAATAATATTATATATATGAGGCGAATCAGACCGAATCGATGGAATCGAGAATCGGGTTTTCCATGATTCGCCCCGATTCGGGAGAATCGGGCCGATCCGATCCGGCACGCCAAACCATGGTTGAAGCATATATGTAATTTTTGCAAATTAACAATGATATTTAATTTCAAAGTTTTGATGATGACAAAATAATAATATTTAACTTACATGAAAAATAAAGTATTCATATGATAAATTACTCAATCACTACTTTAGTCAATTTATCACTTAATAGTTCAGACATTGCACACTTCACTGCCTATGAACAGACACTTCGTCATATATAACCAATTCACTTCGTCATACACAAAGAATCACTTCGTCGTATGCGAAGTTTACTTCGTCATATGCGAAGGCTCACTTCGTTGTATGTGAAGTTCACTTCGTTATATACGAAGGCTCAATTCGTCATATGTGAAGGTTCACTTCGTCATATATGAACAAATACTTCGTCATACAACATGTATTCAAATAAAACAAGTCATTAATTTATGTGCACCATATTATATTATTCCTATGATTAATAATTTTGTGTTAATGATCAGTGACCATATACCTTGATTCATGTCTAATTTCTGTTCAAAATAATTTGTAAATATATTATCTTGAATCATGATCTAATTTTTGTTCAAAATAATTCTGTGAATAAATTCCATTTTATGAACAATACCGATTATGTCATAGAAAAAGATTATTCTGAAATCACACGCACTCTTACTTGCAATAATCTAAGCATCATATAAACATTGGATTATAGAAAGTTTGTCATTTCAAAAATCTCAGACATACAGTATAAAACAAAGCCTTTGGTCTGACATTGCAGAAACACCTCTAACACGCGCCAAAAACCTTTTTGACTACATCGTCAGAGCGACATTGTACGTATCTACCTACTACATAGTTTATCTTATACATTGAAATTACTCAGACTTTTTCTACAAAACATTTATTGACATTCACACTGAGACATAACGTAAAGTGGTAGACGTCAATATTTGAATTATCTCACAAGTACTTACCACGTCTCATTGTTGATCAACTAGACCTAGTGATGCGGGACGAACCTACTCGACGGCCGATCTGGCAATTCAGCGCGACGGAGCAGATGGCCGCAGGAGAGAGGGGAATGCGCAGGGGGTTCCGGGGGAGAGAAGGGAGAACAGAGAGGGGGGGGGGAGAAACCAGATGAGGGGGAGGGGAGAGAACAGTATGCAGACGAAGGAGGGGAGGAGATGGGATGACAGGGAGAGAGAAGGGGATTAGAGAGAGAGTGAACCACACACGAGGCAGCGCCTCCAAGCTTCCTCCAAGCTTCCTTTCCTCTCTTCTTCTATTCCCTTCTATTCTTTTTTCCAAAAACAAAGTCTTTACAAGCATATATAGGGTAGAAACCCTACTGTTCTCCTCTCCATGGACCAAAATATCCCCAAGACAAAAAACCAATGACTGCCATGTCCCAGATCTACAAATAAACCTTACTTCCCTTAAAATTAGACTTTTAATTCTACCTGACGAAATCAAACTCTACTAAAATGAAAACATAATAAAATAAAATTGATGTCAATATATCGCTGACGTCTGCAGTCTCGAGTCTCGTTCCGCGTCTGTCACGAGTCACGGTCCCCGTCAATCTCCCCCACTTCGAAAAAATTCGGCCTCGAATTTTAAAGTGTCGAAGTAGGAGGAAAATGAACATCAGAGTGCACATATAGAACTCCACGCAAACACTCATATCAAGGATCACGAACTGGTGTACTATAGACGAATCACAGAATGTCAGCCACATCAGATCAACTAAGGGTTGCTTCCACTCGATCACATCAATAGTCTGATAAATTGGTAGCATCAACTAGAGTAGGCCCATCAACTGGAGTATGTACAGATAGAGGAGCTGCAAATATATCAGAAGATATACGACCCAACCCGGATCGCACAAATAATGCATGATCCCACACATCAACTGCGAGTAGTGGATCCTCCTCAACAATGTATCCTCAAACAAATCAAATCCAGCCTCAGCAATCAATCTATGATCCCATCTAAGAGCTAATGATGCTTCTGTCATAACTGAAGATACTGGGCATGTCTTTATAAGCTTTTGCAGTGCAATATAATATGTATCGTACACTCAAAAAGGCTTGTTGTAACCCTCTGGATGTATAAGACAAAATTTTGCTTGGTGATCAATCACAACCCGACGCTCATCCATCCAGACTCGACCCAAAGATATTCCTGATCCATTGGGTATAATTGTACACCAAGCATCATCATAATCTCGGTACGATTTCGACGTCTTGATGTATTTGAAGCGATGAAAGAATGGTATGCATACTTGATCCCCAGAGAATTGAATATATTCTGAATTAGATAGGGAATCAACAATAGATTGAGAAATAGAATTACCCCAAGAGCTTCTCGTAAATGTCACCGTGGTCTGTAAATGTTCTGGCAACTCGACCTCAAATTTGACACTCATGACGAAGATGATGGTGCGTAGCTGGGGAGACGCCCGGGCAACGTGGACACTAGCGTGGAGGAGTCCGAGGGCGCCAAGGCAGATTCATCAGGTTGCACTGTAGCACAGACTGTAGCGCGCACTGTAGCACGAGTACTGCAGCGCGGGAACTGTAGCACAGGCACTGTAGCACCGGGCCCTGTAGCGCAGGAGCAGATGATGCCACTGTAGCACAGGTCTGGGCAGTCCAATTAGGACCGGTCACTGGCTTGACCGGTTAAGAAGGGGTACTGGAGAACCGATCACTGGTTTGACCGGCTCTAAGAACCAGGGCGACCCACCCTTCCCTTCTTAATGCCTCCTCGTCGCTCCTCTCCCAGTACGAGGACAGAGCGGGAAGAGGGCGAAGGCGCGACGACGCTGGGGGGAAGAGCTCGCAGAGGTGCTGGGCGGGGCACAGCGGCGCGATGCGGCATGGCGGGGAAGGGTGCTGAAGAAGGGATCGCGGCGGTGGTGCAGGACGGCTCCGGCAGTCGATCGGCGCTGGCGACGGAGGACCGCGGTGCTGAGACGACCTGGTCGTCGCTGCGCCGGACCGCGACGGTGGCGATGGCCAGCTGCAGAGCTGCGAAGAGGGCTGGACGGCTCGGCAGTCAGCGCCGGCGAAGGAGGTCCGCGACCGCAACGACGGGGGGGGGGGGGGGGGGGGGGGGGGGGTGGTGGGGGGGGGGGGGGGGGGGGGGGCTGCGCGCGAGACGCGGGGGTCGAACAGAGTGCTCGGGGGCCAGCGCCGCCAAGGACTGTTGACACGGGAAAGATATCACTTTGACATATCATTTGGTTTTTGATCGCCATTTCATTTTATCTGGTTCATGTATTCATTTCATTTGGGTATTTATTTATTTCACATGCTTTGATTTGTGTATTGTGATTTGCGGGCGGCCAGTCTGTCTAACAGACAGAAGAAAGAGTCCGCGCAATGCGGAGAAGGTATTTTGGGTGTCCATGGACGGACGGGTATGGGTCCGTGAACGGACGGGTATGAGCCCGTGAACGGACGGGTATGATGTCCGTGGGCGACGGTATGATGTCCGAGGGACGGACGGGTATGATGTCCGTGGGACGGACGGGTATGATGTCCGTGGGACGGACGGGTATGATGTCCGAGGGACGGACGGGTATGATGTCCGAGGAACGGACGGTGCGCCGTATTTTAATCTGAACTCCTTGAGTCCCGTATCTATACTCATCAGGTGATTGAGGTAGCATGTGCTGGACCTCTGTCTCCATCGACCGGGTCGATGTTACTTTACATCGAGTTAAGACTCTTGGTGTTATTTTAACACCAGTTTTAACTCGAATACCATTCATAGCAAAGGGGATGAGAAAATACACACTTTTTTAGAAAATCCTGCTCATGATGTATCATTTTTTCTTTGGTTATTTTGAAATACTTTTGCTTTGAGTGTTTCATTTTTGAAAAGACTGCCCTTTGTGGAGTCCGAGATATGACTTTTAAGAAGGGAACAGATGTATTTCCGTGAACCCATTTGGGGTCTCCCTCCTCTCCTTTTTTTTTAGAAAGATGTGTTTGAAGGTTTTATTTTGGAAAACCTGAGGATTATTTTGCAGACGGGTAATACCCGTGTATTTGATTCTGAACTTGGGGAGGTCGTGATTCAAAGTAGCATTTCTGTATTAGAAGAGTTGCTACATTAATTTTTTTATGACATGATATTCTTTTACAACATCCTTCTTTTAAATGAAGTCTGAATTGAGGCAGAATTTCCTTTCTCCTCGTTCATGTTTCATTTATTCATCATTCATTTTTCTTGCTTGTATGAGTATGATTTTCAAGAACGTATGTACGTATTTCCATGGACGTTCTTGTCAATTTGAAGCTCCTTTCTGAAAACTGTCCACATGAACGCAGTTCTTGTGAGTATGCATTTATGCTGCTCTCTGGAGTAACTGAGCACAGTTCGGGTCCTATCACAGTTCGGGTCCTGTCACAGTTCGGGTCCTGTCCTCTTTTTCTTTGGATGTGTGTATATCATTACACTATCATAAATTTATTTTGACAGAGTTTCTGCCTATGCGGAATGCCTTCACGGGGATATATTCATATGAACATATACTTATATCCATGTGTCCTCAGAGAATCTTTGCCCGGAGGAATTTGCCCTCAAAAAGGTATGTGTATATGATCATAATTTGCAGTTTACGCATATTTTCTCACCGGCATTCCTATTTGAATGGAGTATCCGGCAAAAGGTACCATCTGCATATGCAGAATCCTTTTTGAGAGGCATACGCATATAATTGCGGATTTATGATTATAGACATGTCCGTAGTCGGAGACTCCATTTGGGCAGAGTTTCCTCTTGGGAACACATGTATATAAATACAAAGTTTGTGATTATATTGATATGCTTTTAGAGGGAAAACTCTGACATGGGCAGAGCTTCCTTTCAAGTAACAATGTGTATAGGCACAAATTTGAATTTTATAGGTATGTTCTTAGGCGGAATCTCTACTTGGGCAGAGTTTCCTCTAGGAAACATACATATAAAAATACCAATTTGTGAATATACAAACATGTTCTTGGGTAGAATCTTCCCTTGGGCAGAATCTCCTCTAAGAAACATATAAATATAAACACAGATTTGAAATTTATAGATATGTTCTTAGGTTGAATCTCCACTTGGGCAGAGTTTCCTCTAAGAACACATATATAAATACGAATCTGTGAATATATGAATATATTCTCGAGCAGAATCTCCACTTGGGTAGAGTCTCCTCTAAGAAACATATGCATATAGCACAACACACCATCCCGGAGAGTTTAAAACTCGATGGGAGGTGGCATGAATAACAGAGGTATCTAAAATACCATATGTCCGGAATGGACGGTATTTAGAACCTATAGCCCGTGAGGGCCGGTGTCGCTATTGCGGACTTTTAGCCGATGAAGTTTGCCGATGCCGCATCCGGACAACCTCTCAACACTCGGGGGAAGAAGATTTGGTACCTTCACTCATACAAGAAATGAGATTGAGAGAGGAGATCGGGAAACTTGGGAATTTGGAATTTTTCTATTCTTTGGGGATTTCAGAAAGTAGGGGACAGCACTTTGGGGAGAGGGCTGTCGCTCCTTCTCCCGGGGCCGACCCTTTGAATGGGGGGGATGGGGTGCCTTTATAGGGGAAGGCACCCCTTACATTGCATGGGATGAGGGGTTTTCTAACCGATGGGGGTTCCATCGGTTAGAGGGAAAATTCCCTCTAACCGATGGGGGTTCCATCGGTTAGAGGATTTTAAAATCCCTCTAACCGATGGGGGTACCATCGGTTAGGGGAGGGGCACTCCTCTAACCGATGGGGGTACCATCGGTTAGGGGATGTGCCTATTTCCTGTTTTTTTGTTTTTTTTTTTCTGTTTTTTTTTGAAGGGGACCCCTAACCGATGGAACATCCATCGGT
The DNA here is from genome assembly GCA_014218235.1 of Colocasia esculenta. Lineage (NCBI taxonomy): Eukaryota > Viridiplantae > Streptophyta > Magnoliopsida > Alismatales > Araceae > Colocasia > Colocasia esculenta. The sequence continues at coordinate 59,034,807 of CM024758.1, read as the reverse complement.
TAAGGGGGAATCCCCCCCTAACCGATGGGGGTTCCATCGGTTAGAGGGGGAGACTCCCCTAACCGATGGAAGCCCCATCGGTTAGGGGATTCCCCTTAACCGATGGAACTTCCATCGGTTAGAGGGGAGTTCCCCTCTAACCGATGGAAGCACCATCGGTTGGAGGGGTCTCCCCCTCCAACCGATGGAAGCACCATCGGTTAAGGGGGAAAAACCCCCTTAACCGATGGTAGCCCCATCGGTTAGGGGAAAAAAACCCCCTAACCGATGGTGCCTTCATTGGTTTAGGGGAGGGGGATTCTGGGAATAAAATTAATGGGGGGATTGACACTAAATTTTTTTTTATGTCAACAAGGACCGCGGCCGGTCGGGTGTTGCTTGGGCGGACGAAGGGCGACAGGAAGAGGAAGACGACGCAGGTGACGTGGCGTGAGGTAGAGAGAGAGAGAGAGCAGCTACGTCGCGAGAGAGGGGAGAGGTTTTCGGAGAGGCCACGTAGGGAAATGAGACAGGGCGGTCTGGAAGATGAACAGAACAGTACGTGGTGGGGGTTTACGTGGTGGGAAGAAGAAGACGGGACTGGGGTTTTACGGGTGGGGTTGATGGCGCGGTCGTGAGGGTTTGTCGTGGAAAAGGCAACGAAGAAAGAGATGGAGGCAATGGCACAGTGGACTCTCCACAGTGAAGGGTGGCTCTCCTGTGCGCTGGGGCGTCGGTTGCAGAGGGGTAGACGACGGCTTCACGCGAAGGAGAGGGGAGCGTGGATCCTTCGGCTCTGATACCAAGTTGATGCGGGACGAACCTACTCGACGCCGATCTGGCAGTTCAGCGCGACGGAGCAGATGGCCGCAGGAGGAGGGGGAATGCGCAGGGGGGGTTCCGGGGGAGAGAAGGGAGAACAAAGAGGGGGGGGGGAGAAACACAGATGAAGGGGGAGGGGAGAGAACAGCACGCAGACGAAGGAGGGGAGGAGACGGGATGACAGGGAGGGAAGGGATTAGAGAGAGAGTGAACCACACCGAGGCAGCGCCTCCAAGCTTCCTCCAAGCTTCTTTTCTCTTTCTTCTTTCCTTCTATTCTTTTTTCACGCAGACGAAGGAGGGGAGGAGACGGGATGACAGGGAGAGAGAAGGGGATTGAGAGAGAGTGAACCACCACACAGAGCGCCTCCAAGCTTCCTCCAAGCTTCCTTCCTCTCTTCTTCTATTCCCTTCTTTTCTTTTTTCCAAAAACAAAATCTTTACAAGCATATATAGGGTAGAAACCCTACTGTTCTCCTCTCCATGGACCAAAATATCCCCAAGACAAAAGACCAAATGACTGCCATGTCCCAGATCTGCAAATAAACCTTACTTCCCTTAAAATTAGACTTTTAATTCTACCTGACGAAATCAAACTCTACTAAAATGAAAATACATAATAAAATAAAATTGATGTCAATATATCGCTGACGTCTGCAGTCTCGAGTCTCGTTCCGCATCCGTCACGAGTCACGGTCCCCGTCACTAGTCTAGTATATTTTGTGAAACTTGTCTTCTTTAAGAAAAAAAATAAGAAATTAAATCACAAGATTTATGGACCAAGAAAAGTTGGAGACAAACTAGACGTATGCATTTGGTGGAAAGATGGAACATGCACGTCATCCTCGAAAGAAGCCACGCAACATTTACTACTCCAATGGCTATATACAACGGCTCTGAAGCGAAGGACAACCCTAAAAGCTTATAAAAGAAGGGAAGCTACAACACCACAATGTACATGTGATACACGAGAGAGATACACATAGCAACTTTACAAGCTCAAACTTCCATTCTCAAGCTTTGTGTGGACCTGCTGCAGGAAGTTTTTATTAGAGTCCAGTTGTGTAAACCTGTCTGAGTGACTGCTATTCTAGAAAAATCTTCCCCTCAGATTTAGGGTTCCTACATTAGACCACAAGCTTCCTGTATATCTTCTCAATCTGAAGTCTTGTTGTGCATTGCACATTCAAAGTAAGTTCTTCACAGGTGCTATCCCTTACTTAAAGGAAGACCAACCAAGCTGGTGGATATACCCCTTGTAGAAGGGAAGATCTACTGAGCATGTGTGTGCCCCTTTAGACAAGGGAAGGCCAACATGTTTTGGCGGTTGTTCCCATTTTGAAAAAGGTAAGGCTATTTGAGGCTAGTAGTAAGTTGCCCCGTGTGTAGAAGGAAGATCGATAAAATCGGGTATTGTAACTTTGACTAAAATAGTGAAAGTTCAAGTTAGTTGGCTTGGGGACTGGACATAGGATTTCCATTAGAGGGAAGATCCGAATCAAGATAAAATTCTCTTGTCTTATTTGTGATTTGATTGGTTTCTTGATACTAACGCTTTTATCACTAACATATTCACAAAAAGTTGTAGTGTTCCTTTAAATTTTAGCTTCCGCAAAAGAAAACCACATATTCACCCCCTCTAGGTGAAAAGTGTTACCCCATCGATCCAACAACTTCTTCAACACTCTCCTTTACCTACTTTGAAATTTGAATGATGCTCTAGTTGAGATCATCATTGAGGAGATGTGACTTCATGATCTTGGCTCCTACTCGGTTTTCTCTAAGACTGTTCTAGCAGCATCTACATAACCTTCTGTTGGACCCCTAAATTCTCAGGAAGATGAAGAGAGAAAAAAAAAAGATACTAAAACAGAAGAAAAAAAGAGAGAAAAGTAGGGGGAATCTCCTCCTCCACTGCCACCAATTCATGCAACTAGTGAGGATAAGCTAGGAGTGCCACTGCTGCCCCCCCCCCCCCCCCCCCGCAATGATTATTTATGTTACACATACCATTTTAAGTGCATAAATCAAGTAATTATGCAGATTTTATTACTAACCTCAGTCTCACGTATAAAATGAGCCTTCCATGAAAATCACATTAATTCGGTAATGTCAAGCAATAGAATGGATTTGAGGGGCATTTGCATCAATTCGTTATTGCATAATTACAAGAATGTTCGACCTACATGCACCATGTGAACGGGGGGCTCAAGGGGGCAGCGCCCCCTATGGGGATCAGCATTTCAGGCATTTATGGATGGTCAAGGGGCACTCTGGTCATTTCAAGATACACTAGGGTTGCCTTAGGCCACCCCCTGCATGACCACCAACCTCCTCTCATGCTGCAGCCCCCCCCCCCCCCCCTGCTTTGATTAAGGAAACATTGTGTAAGGAAATATTTTGAATGAGGCTTCCCAAATCCAGCAAGTCCAATGGCCGACCTACTAAGCAAGGAAGGGGAGAAAGAGAGCAAACCAACCAAAGAGGTGGTGCCCAACAACCTCCATCTCCTCCCCTCTCCTATCTTCCCATCATGCTCCATTAAATCCTAGCCATCCAAAAAGATACCCCCACGCAAACCCTAGTGAGCTTTCTCTTCCCCTATAGATAATCTCTTGAAGGCAAGAGAGGGTGACTTCTTCTTTGGCTTTTGGTTTCTTTCAAGGATGTAAAAGGGCTTTAGGGATCATATCTTCCTTCTTGGGGCTGTGCCTCCCTTCCCCCTCTCTTTTTTCCTTCTCGTCTCTCACTTCTTGTCGCCATCTCTTCCTTCTTGCTGCACCTCTCTTCTCCCTTTCTTCTCTTGCCATATTCACTTGTCTTCTCCTCATCTTCTTGTTGTGCATTGCCCCTTTTGCTTCCATTGCTGCGTCCTCCTGCTGCTGCCTTGGAGAAGGGACCTATGCTTTGAATATGCTGAGATCGTTGCCAAGGAGGAGAGCCAACACGCACAAGAAGGGTTCTTGGAGAGGGCAGCCCGTGCATCACCTCCAAACCACTGCCATCTAGAGTCTTTAGTGTTTGATCTTTTTTGTCATTGCAAGTTGTTCTAGTGTTGATGAAGAGATGTGATTGAAATAAATAGATTGTCGAGTCCACATACACACTTACACAGATGTGATTTGCATCCAAGAACAATATGATTTGCATCCACATATATTTCTTTGGCGAGTCCACATACACAGATGTGTCCCCTCTTGCAAATGATTGCTTCAAAGTCTACGAGAAAATGGATTAGTTCAATTGCAAAAGCAAGATGCCTGAACGAAGGGAAAGAAACTTGAGATGTTGATAGAAAAGAGAGATCTATAGAAAAAGATTAAAATGGTTCTTGGTTTGGTCATGCGGGATACGATGGTGAATGGGCCGGGAATTTGATGGGTGTTGGCATATAAAATTTTCAAATCCCAAAACCTCAATTTCCCAAAATCCAAACCTCCATAAAAAGCCAAAATCCCATAAATCCCCAAAAATCCACCCAAAATACCAAACATTCCCAAACCCAAAAAACATCAGAAATTCCCAAATTCCATAAAATCCCCAATTTCAAAAAGAACCCAAAAAATCCCCCCAAAACCCCAAATTTCCTGAAATCCAGAAAAATCCTCAAAATCCCAGAAAATACCCAAAATTCCCAGAAACTCCACAAACTCAGAAATCCCCTCAAAATCCCCAAAAATCTGAAATTCCCAAAAAAAATCCCAGAAATACCAAAAGGGGGAACTCCCCCCGGTTAAGGAAGAAGCTCCTTAACCGATGGGACTGCCCCATCGGTTACCTCTCTCTCATCCTATAAAGGGGCAAAAGCCCTATAAATACCCCATGTAGCCAAAGGCAAGGGGGGACTCTCTTTGAAGGGGGGGGGAGCTCTTTTTGAAGTTTGAAAGGGGGGATTTTGAAAAGAAGAAATTTGTGAGGGAAGACTCTGCTCATGCTCAACTCACCCTCGGCAAGTCGAAAGGTCGTTCCCCCTCCGACCACGAAATCTCTGTAACCCCCTCCATGTTGAGTTAGTCTCCCGGGGGGATTTTCAAATTCAAATACATGTTCATATCTTCACATCGAATTAGTCTCTGTGGAGATAAAATTAAAATAATTGTGCTCGTGTGCTCATTGTTTAAATATTTTCATGTCGAGTTAGTCTCCATGAATACAAAATATTTAAACATGTTCATGTGTCGATGTTTAAATACCTTCCATGTTGAGTTAGTCTCCATGGGCATAAGATATTTAACATCATTATGTTCTGTATTCTAAATGTTTCCATGTCGAGTTAGTCTCCATGGATATAAGCATTTAAACACATCTATGTTATTTCCCTAACATTGAGCGAGACTCGAGAGGGTAAATCATTTGTGCTGTATGTGTGTCTTTTAAAAGGAGACTCTACTAAAGCAAGGACTCTGTTCAAAAGCATACTCATATGTTCACAAAATATATGTGTACATATGTACGTATTTTATGGGGAAATCTATCCATACGAAGACTCTGCCCAAAATACGACCATATGTTTATCAAATGTTCGTGTGTGTATATTTGAGCGAGACTCTGCCTATGCAGAAGTTCTGCCCAAAATATCACTCGTTCAAAATTTCAAATAATAAATCCTAGGTTCATGCCCATTTCTTCAAAATGCATGTTAAACTCATTAATGGAGTCCATACTCTTTTCAAAAGTCTATTTTCGTCCATTAAAACTAAAACACCGTATTATTGTTTTCTAGAAAAATGTTAACCTCGACTTACTATCAAGGGTGTTCGGGTTAAAATGATGAAATCAACATCAAAGGCTTTTAATCCAATGTAAATTTAACATCGATTTCGGTCGATGGAGAAGTGGTCCAGTACACATAACCCTAATCGCCTAATAAAATAAAATACGCAGAACAAATAAGTTCAAAACAAAATTGGCGCACTTGTCCATTCTTTGGACATAAAATTTCTCGCATGCGCGGACTTAAATTCTATCTATTTGACAGGCTGACACTAAAGGTGTCAATGGATCTGTTAGATCCGAAGGTCTGATCCAGATCCGGAGACTAAAACCGGATTCGGGTCATATGCTCTGATCCGAAAAAATCTTTTTTTAGATTTCGGGGCACTTCTCCCTGCTCCGAATCTTCAATCGCGGGTTCCATTCCGGGGCGTCCCGATCTGGAGATAGCCAGCATTGTCACAGCCTCTGCAGCCGGTCATCCTCTCCAGAAGATAGTCAAGCCCGTATACCCCCGAAAACCCAAGAGGGCGGTGGTGCCGCCGCCCCTACCGGCACACCTCCCGCCGCACCGCCGTTCGTGGAGCTCTCGGGCAAGAGCTGCTACTGGTGGTCTCCATGGTTTCTCTCCCAGGCTCTGTAGCGCCTTCCCACGCGGAGCCGCGTTCCTCCGTTCGCCAGCCTCGTTGTCGCTTGCTTACCGTAGATCTGGCAAAGACTGCCCCCTCGTCAGTGCCCTACGCTACGCCGCCCTTTTTCCACTGGTACCTCTTCTGCCTGGACACCTTCGCGCTGGGTCTTCTAGGGTAGATCTCCAGCACCGAGCAGAGCAGCGGCAGCGTGGGTGGTCGACGCCAAGTCGAAGCCAACGAGAGTCCTCACCGGGAAGCAGGCAAGTCGGAGGGTCCGCGAGAGGCTGACGAAAGTGGAGCAGCGCCTGGATCCTCCGACGGTTGTTGCTGCTATTGCCGCGTACCTCCTGTTGCGGAGATGAGGAAGAGGAAGAAGAAGAGGAGCAGGGAGGCGGCCTCCTTCCCGGCGACCTTGTCGAAGATGCGCTCCCAGCGTCTGCCCACCCGCCGCTGGCGTCGCACAGCTCCAGGCTCCCGTTCCTGTACTCCGTCCAGCTCCAACCGCGTCCAGGCCCATCCCCACCGCCTCGACGCACAGCCCCACGCAGACAGGCGGCATGGCTTGCACTTGGCCCCACTCAGCGGCCCGGGGCTCCCCATGGATGCGACCAACACGCTGTGGCGCCCGGGAGGGAATACGTAGCGGCGATCGCTAAGCACGTGGAAGGGGAGACGGCGAGCAGTGACCGGACGCCGGACGTGTCCATCTAGGCCCTGAAGGCGGACTCAGAGTTGAGCGCCTGGTAGCCAGCGGCGTCGAGGGAGGGGATCAGCGAGAGGCAGGAGAGCGCAACCTGGGAGGCCCTCTGGTCGCCGACGTCGAACGGTCGTTGAGGCCGCCGTACGAGGAGCCCTCGGGGACGAGGTAGGTACCCGGGGACGAAGTTTCCGGGGTCCAGCAGCGCCGACCAGTTAAAGCCGATACCGGAGCCAGATCAGATCAGAATCCGGTACCAAAATTTGCCCAAATTCGGATTCAGATCGGATAAGGATCATGTTCTTTCGGATCCGGATCCGGATCTCAAAGGATCCTACTCGGATCCGATCCATTGACAGGGCTAGCTAGCACGCCCGCTAAAGAAAAAAAATCAATCCGAAATCAAATGAAATATTTCCACCATACTTTTTTCGCGTCCAACAGCTAGCACGCCAGGGTGGGACACCTTCTACCATTCATAGTAAGAGTCGAGGTCTATACATCTTCCTTACAAAAATTCTAATAACGGTGTTTCCTTGAAGGTAAACTCAGACGAAAAGCAAAAGTGTAAGCTTCCGTCTACAAGGCGTTCAAAGGAAGTAGCGATCACTTATGGACCACTCGTCATTAACAACCACGTCAGGTTCGGCTACTTGGCGACTCCGATCGTGTTCGGAGATTTCCCAACCATCGTCGAGTCCCCTTTCTTTTTAAAGGTAGTCCAGGCTCAACAAAAGGAGGGTGCTGCGCAGAGGCTGCCCTCCAACAAATCAACAAGGAAGGCTGGCAGGAGTCGCGGGCATGTCAAAGCTCGTCTGTTGTCGTCAACAGGGGCACCAAAATGGCCTCAAAAGATATTGTTGCCAAAGGGGTTAAACCCTGCGCAACTCAAGTTCGAAGTTATTTTGCTCGAGTAATCTCCTCTGAAGTTGTAGCTATTGTCCCTCGCAACGGGGGCAATACAAGAATCATAAAAGTAAGAGACCATCCGCTGCTACCTCCAGGTCTGGCAAATCCGTCATGGTCGGAAGCCTACGGATGCGGCTTGACAAAAACCAGCCTATCATTCCTCGTGATAGGCATATTCCTACAATTTCTACCTCGAACCGCTTCTCAGTCTTGCGGTGGTCCGAGGGAAAACAAGAAGACTCCAAGGTGGAAGCCGGCATCAAGCAAAAGATACGGCGGCCCGCCAAGGTCAAACAAATTTAGGTTCCCAAAAAGGAGGCCAGAAAATCAAAGAAACTCAAGCAACTACATCTGAGGTGGCTAAAAGGAGGAGTGACGCCAAATGCACTTCTCTTCAACATGCTGATCCAAACGCCTCAATGGTCAAAAAAGAAAAGGGTGTACAAAAAATCAAATTATACCGTCAAGACCCGGAGAATATCCAGGTAGTCAAAGTAAATCCTTCTCAACAATTTAAATCTCGTGTATCGGTCTTCGACAGTATAACGCGAATCTCGATCTTCGATAGACTAGGGGCAACTCCTAAAGTTGGTACCCGCTCGTCAAAAAGACGGCGTGTTACCGGGCAGCGGGAGAGAGACCCAGGCTCAAGATCTTTTCATGCTATGCCTCTGGAAAGGACTCCGGCGAACCAGCAGAACAAATCGCGGAAGCCAATCCAAATTTCCTATTGAGGCTACTCATCGCAATACCAGAAATTTGTCAGAAGAAACCGCCAGGTACCCCTTGACGGGCAGGCTGGGACGTCTGGTCAAGCTCATCTTCATGCTGAAATCCAACATGAAAGAATTCAAATTCTTTCTTTGAGGAAGAAATCCCTCAAGACAGGGAAAACATGCTTCCTATATCAGCTACAGATTCTGTCATTGACTTGCCTACAAATGAAAATTTTCCAGGCAATTTCAGACGATGATAAATATCAATTTATGCGGCAGTGGCAATCTAAAATGGCCACTCTTATACATGAAATGAGGCGACTAGTAACCTCAAGCCTTCGGCAATCCGTGGAGCCAGTCTCTACTCAAAATCAACAAAGCAACATCCGGATGGGTCTGCCTCGGCAAATCATCCGACGACTTCCATAAGTGGCCCTCTCCCTCAAGTACGGGTCAGGAAATCATTGATCCGTCCAACATCATATCCCCTCAAATGGGGGCAAACAACACTTGCTCAAACACACACTGAGAGTTCAACTCACCAAAACCGAGCTAAAGGCTCACAAAACACAAGCTAGATCAAGACCAACATAAATCAGATCCTCTAGCAATGATCTGATCTAAGGCAAATTCATTTACAGAAACTTGTGCAACACTTCATGCACAAATCTCATGGATGAATTAGAAGAACAACTTCAGAATTGTAAGAAATAGATACAGTATTTGTGTTCTTCGATGAAGATCCCTTGCAGAAGGTTGAATTGAAGAGATCAGGTGATGCTTTCAATCACTTGGCGATGCTCTGCTTCAATTGCCTCTGAATCACCATAAACTTCCTTCAATTGCTTCTGAATCTGCTGGATCTGCTCCCTTGAGAAGTGCTTCAACTTCTTCTACAGAGCTCTCCTTCACTCCCTCGTCCTTTCCAAGGAGGTAGATGGATCACCACAGCAACAAGAAGAGCATGAGCGGGAGATTCCTCCTTTTGCCGCCAAACGCTTTTTGCTGGAATCTTCTGGAGGTCTCCTATGTCTTAGGGGCCAACAATTGGGGGGGGGGGGGGGGGGGGGGTATATATAGTCCCATAAGTCCAATTGTACCCTTGGGGTGCGTGGGCACAGGATCCAAGGCAACTTCCCTTGATCCCCAAGCAGCCACGTGTCCAGAGGAATCAGATGTTGAAACTTCAACCGAGTGTGTCGACACCACCACTGAGTGTGTCGACACCCTGTCCCAGGCAGGCAAAATGATCTCCTGGAAGCTGGGACTAGTGTCGACACCACCATTGAGTGTGTCGACACAACTTGACCCTGTCTTCAAAGATAGCTTCTGGGACAGTGATCCAGTGTGTCGACACAACCAGGGATGTGTCGACACCATCATGACAAAAACTGTATAGTCCTGAAAATTTAACACATAAGCCATTAGCACAAGGCATTATCATCAAAGTATGAAATGTAAATGTTCAAGACATGTTGTTTGGGCATTATTATTATATAAATGAGGCATGTACCATGTTCAACCCAATAAGCACAAAATCACAAAGTGTCATCATCAAAACGGGAGAGAGGGATACTAAAACCACACTCAACCAACAGGGTGCTCCCAACACAGCCCTCTGGTGGCCGCAGAGGGGGCCAAGCGACACCAGTGCACGATCGCCGATGTGCTGGTGGCAATAGTGGTTGGGCAGCAGAGTAGGCAGTACCAGTGGGACAGAGCAGGGTGGGAATCCAGCGGTGTGATGTGTTGTGGGGGGGCAGCGATGGCAGCACAGTAATGCAAGGGCAGAGGACGAAGAAGGGGAAGAGGAAGAGGGGGGATGGAGGTTGTCGGACGTGGGATGGGTGGCAGCAACCTCCTAGCAGTGGCAGGTGAGCAGCAGTGGCAGGAAGAAGTGGAAGAGGGAGAGAGGGAGACGAGAAGAGAAGAGAGAGAAAGCAAGATCAGAGGGGAGGGGAGGGGAGGGGGAGGGAGGGGATGCACTGGGAGGGAGAAAGATGACTAGCAAGAGAGAGGCTCGATAGGGAGGGAGAGAGTGGGCAGGAGGAAGGGGAAGGAAGAGGGAGCAATGGTGGCTTGGCCGCACAACAGCGGAGGCAAGATGGTGGACCTGTGGCGGCGCAAGTCTCCACCTCGAAGGGAGAACGTGGACCAGCACCGGGGAAGAGAGGGAGGTCAAGGTGGCAGAGAGGAGCTTGATCGGATGGTGGCGCCCAATGGAGACGGTTGGTGCGACAGTAGTGGCGGTGGAGCCACAGGGAGGCAATCAACGAACCAGCCAGGGGACATCGCATCCCCTGGTTCGACTGGTCAGGTATCCCTCACAGAGACCAAAAGTAGTGGACCGAAAGTACCACCTCCGATGGGTTCGAGGGGGTACCGAAGGTACCCCCTCAGGTCTGGGAAGGGGGGTAACCGGACCCCCCCCCCCCACCTCCAGTTGGAGAGTGGGGGGTACCGGAGGCACCCCCCCCCCCCCCGGTTGGGACAAATCGGAGGCACCCCACCTCCCGTTGCACATAGCAACTAGAGGTGGGGGGGCATGGGCCCTCTCCTCCCTCTATAAAAGGAGGGGGGTCCCTCATGCCCCACCTCCATTCAAGAACCAAAAGGGGGTATTTCGTAATTTTTAGACCTTCCAGGGGTTTTTTTGTAAAGGAAAATTTTCTGGGTATTTTTGTAAAAGGTGAGTTTCCATGGGCTTTTATGTAATTTGGTAGGTTTGGTGGATTTGATGGATTTTGGGGAATTGTTTAGTTCTAATTTCGGGGTTTAGATGGATTTTTGAATTCTGGGGAATTGGGGCTTGTGTGGGGTAATTTCTAGATTTGTTCCAAGTGTTTGATAGATTTTTTAGGTTTTTTGCCTTTGTGGCATGTTGGGACTTTGGGTATTTGGCTTTTGGCTTTTGGGATTTGGCTTTTTGTGGCTTTTTCGCATTTCTTGGGGTTTGTAGGTTTTAGGCCATTTCTGGAGGTTGAGGGTTTGTGGGTTTGGGCCATTTCCCTTTGCCTCACATGAACGCAGTTTAATACCGTTTGTCCACGGAGAATTGGCTTTTATGGTAAAAATAAATAAATGTCTATGTTATTTTCCCACAGACAAATAATTTTTTTACGGCCAACAGCCACATACTAAGGACTCCAACAAAAAATACATAAAGGATATAAAAGACTTCAAATACCCTAAGAACATGCTACGGGCCCATAGAAAACATGTACAGCTCTGGCCTAAAAGTCACCAAAAGCCCAAAACAACAAGTGGGTACAAATACAAAAGACTGATCTGTTATGCTCCTACATCACATCATTTGATCAAAACAGTGAATTGGTGGGATTCCAGATGATTGCTTTAAAATGGTTGCCAAGAGTGGATTGGTAGGATGGCAAAGCAAGATACCTGAACAAATGGAAAGAACTTGAGGAGTTGATTGAAAATGGAGCTCAATGACAAAAAATATTAGGATGGTTCTTGGTGTGGTGAAACCAGTGGTCAAAGTTGTGAGGATTATTGATGGTGATAAGAAGGCCTAAGACCATAGATCTGATCAAGGAGAGACAAAATTCAAAGGCCAAAACTACAATATATTATGGAAAAACATGAGACAACATTGATACAAGGAAGTCAAATGACCATTCTCAAAAGCTAAACAACTATGACAGTATGATGCACTTCAACATTCAGGGAACCAATCTTTCCCCTAGTGAGAATATCATTGTTGTTCTAAGAGATAACAAATAGACGGTTGTGGTCGCGGAATTATTTTAGAAAATGAATTGACCATGGAGGTGTTTTATATGTGCCGTGGGCGTGCCAATCTGTTATACAGACAAAAGATTTAAAATCCGCTTGATGCAGGGAATTTACATGTCCATTATTAGACGAGTGCGCCTATATTGGGATATTTCTTCCGCACATTTATTTTATCAGGCATTTAGAGTTTTGTGTACTTGACCCTTCCCCACCGACCGGAGTCGGTGTTAATTTACATCGGATTGAATCCGAATACCTTTGACAATGATGCTGAGATCATTTTTGGCGCAAAGTCCAATGAATTTGGAAAATGTAATTGGATTACTATTTGGTCTTTCAAGACCCTTACAATTAGTCCCGATTATATAATCGGATCTTCAAGATTACATTCCATCACAGTCAAATTCTTTGAATTTACTCCTAACTGCATTTGGATCGATTTGCTTCATTTCCGTCACGATCAGACAATTGACTTTGTTTCTGTCATGATCAAGTGGTTGACTTTACTGGTCATGATCACTCTTTAATGATGATTAAACTTTTGGAGTAGACTTGGTGTCCGTAAAGGGCATTCCGCATAAGACTAAGTATATTGGCCCTTTTTGGGTATTTGTTGCAACTTTACTGTTTCCGAGTATTTTGCAATGTCATATCCTTTGTGGATTTTTTCAACAATTTATACCTTTTAGGGGTTTTATTGCAATTTTAACCCTTTATGAGTATAATTGCATTTTTTTACCCTTTTTAGGTACAATTGGTATTTCTTTCACTTTCTTGACGTTGCTGCCATTTCTTGACCTTCTTGGATATTATCGCCACTTCTTGGCATTCTCGAGCGTTTATGTCATTTATTGACCTTCTCGGATATTTATACCATTCCTTGGCATTATCTGGCATTTGTATCATTTCTTGGCATGTCCCCGGATTTCTATCATTTCTTGACAATCCCAAAACTTGCAACGGCATGAACCAAGTCTAACATTTCTAGGACTTTCCTATCATTTCTTGGAAACCTTAGGCTTTTCCATCATTCTCCGACTTTTTAGCCAAATGCTGAACTCAAGAGAGCGTACGCCACTTCAGGAAAGTGACATGGGTCCTGCTCCACCGAGCCATGCAAATGGTGCAAATAAGATCAGAGAACTGAAAACTTTGTCAATGTTGTCTTTTGAAGAAGAAGATTTGGACAACATTGTATTTGTGCCTTTATCAAAACTTCTTCATAATTCTTGCCCTTTGAGGACATTTATGCAATTTCTATCTTTTCGAAGACCCTTCTGCAATTCTTATCCTCTCAGGGGGCTTTTTACAACTTTTCATCCTTTTGAGGACTTTTCTACCATTTCTGTCATTTTGGAGGGACTTTCTACAATTTCATATGCATAACATATATCAGATGAACAGCCTTTACAACCCTTTGAAGCGCCTTCAGCTTTTCTGGAGCTCTCCAAGAACCAACAGCTCCTTCTTCTTCAGTGCTTGAAGAGAGCTTGGCCGATGGAAAACTTGTAGCACTTGATAAATGAGGGTTTTCATTTGATACCCCTCATAATTGCTTGATGACCACAAGAGGGATCACCATCAACACATGTGGTAAAGTCCACATAGCCTTCACATGGAGAGATATACACATGAACATTTCACGAACATGTGGTCTCCATGTACACACACGGTCTTCACGAACAGTAGTTTCCATATGGAGATATACACATGAACATGCTTCGAGTAGAGTCTCTACGTGGGCAGAGTCTCAACATAAAGGTATGCACATATGAACATTTCACGAACACATGATCTCCATGAACACACATGGTTTTTATAACCACATGGCCTCTACATGGAGATACACACGCATAAACGTGCCTCAAGCAGAGTTTCTGCATGGGCGGAGCCTCCACACGGAGGTATACACACATGAACATACAAATATTTCATCCTCATAGAGTCCAGCTCGACATGAGGGCATGAACACTTGAACATTTTATCTCCATGGAGTCCGCTCAACATGGAGATATGAACATGAACATTTAATAGTTGTCTCTATGAAGTCCAGCTCAACATGGAGACACTTAAATATATGAACATTTAGATTTCATCCCCCTATAGAGTCCTGCTCGACATGTGGGGGGGGGGGGGGTATACACGGGGGGGTTTCACAGTCGGAGACAACCTTGGCTTGCGAGCACGAGCACCTTCACACCAAGCACATCTGTCCGCGTGAACCTCTTGATCGATCCCGCGACCTTCCGAACCTTTCCAACCTTCCGACCCTTTTTCCATTGCTCAGAGTGAGTATTTATAAGGGTTTATCCCCCATTTGAGAGAGAGGGAGGAGTCCTCTGGGTAGAGGACCTACTTGGAGTGACCCCCTCCGAGAGGGAGGAGTCCTCCGGGTAGAGGGCCTACCCGGAGGGGGTCCCTCTGGATAGGGACCCCTCCCTACCCATAGGGAGTAGAGGGACTCCCTTACCGGAGGGGGTCCTTCCGAGTAGGGGTTTTCTGCACGGAGGGGCCTTCCCCTCCTCTTTGGGCTCTCCTCCTATAATATAACCCCTGAGTATTTTACCGGGGGTTGTTCTTCACTCCTCTTGCGACGGGAAGATTTGTAGCTTTGTGTCCTTCCGACGAAGACGAGTGTTCATCGTGCTTTGTCTTGCAAGTGCTTTGTGCTTCCTCTTACAAGTGAAGAGAAGTGTTGGACTTGTTCTTCCTTCAAGTTGAAGTTGTTCTTTTCCTCGAAGAAGAATTTGAAGTTGTTGGCCTTGTGCTTCTTCAGAGAATTCGAAGTTGACCTTCGTAATAAGACTCTCTTTTGACATAATAATAAAGATCAAGACCCAATATTGCTTTAAAACAAAAATTGGATTTGTGTGGGTATTTTCCAGCATCTCTATTCAAATGCCTGTTGTGAATTATGGGGCTCAACAATGGTGCAACCTCTTAATTAATGGAAACTAACATCATTATAACATTATTATTGACTAAATGACTAGTGGGTCTTAAGAAGCTCATGCACAAATGTTTCAATGTAGTCAACGATACAGCAAGCTGACATAATGCATAGACAAATAGACAATAGTAAAGCATTACCTTTATTGCTCTTCGCTCATCATTGTGGTGAATGAACCACATGCCTGCCCCAAAAATCAATAGCACACCTGGAGGCTGCCAAGAAATACAACATTAACGAAAGCTGATATAATTAATTTAGGCCTGTAGGGCAAGACAATAAAACAAAGTTGACTTCTGTCTACTTCAGTCTCCAGCCAATTCCAGAGATGGATCATAGATATAAAGAAGATAAAAGATAAATGTTGCAGAAATCAACATACAATAATATAATTCTTCATGACGAAGATGGCAATGATTCATCAACCATTGGAAGATCAGCCTGCTCCCAGTCCCTTGGATTCCTTGATGTACAATAACTGCACAACTGCATAGCCCAGTGATTTGTCCTAAACATCACAAAAGTAAAAAAATTTACTGTACTGAATTTGCTGGCCACTGCACAGAAAACACAAAAGTCTTCTATTATCTTATGGTTCCTTTATAAACAGGCAGCACCAGAGTCATCCAAACTACATAGCATACATATCTGGATTGTAAGACAGCTCATCCACTGACGCAAAGCACAGAGTGACCGTACAACAGAAGGAAAAACTAAAGACAATTTCGCTGCTGATTGTCAGATCCAAATCAACATTAGATGAAGAATAAGGGACACAAGTTGCTTCAATAACTAAAACATTACTTAGTTGTCCACAAATAGGCAACTATGTGAATCAATGATGTCATAATAGGGTCATCACACAACTTTGAACTTTTCCAAGCAATTGCAATCATTTGAGAACAATCTTGGTAAAAGATTGAAATGACTAGACTGGGTGAACATCACTTCCATCAACAGTATATTTATCTTATGTGAATCCACAAAGAGGAAACCAATTAGGCAGCAAGGATGTGAATGTCTCAGGAAGCATAAACTAAGCGTGGCAAAGATACACAAATAGAAAAAGGTGTTGACAGAAAAATAAAGTAAAATATTTACTAATGAAAACCAAGCCAAAAGTCCCCTAAAAGTATTAGCATTTTAACATACGGTGTACGCTATCACTAGGAAGAACAAAATAATACAACTGATGTTCGATGAAATCATCATTCTGCCACATAACAAACCCTTAGGCTGCCCATAGATTGCTATGTCCACAGACTCCCAAATTCAAGGTCCTGCTCTTAGATCTGGGCGATTGGAATTAATGTCAAGAAGACATTACAGCTAAAATGTAAACCTTCTCCAGCTATTAGACTTTCAGAGGTGAGGGGACCCAGAAATCATTGATATATTTGGTTCTCTAATGGAAAGATATGCAGCTATATGAATCCTGATAAGATATGCATTAATACTCGACCTTTTGGGGTATAGACTGATACTCAACTTTAAACTCAGCCTTAAAACACATACATGCCCAAACGCAAGTATAGTGAGAGAATGGAAAGAGAAACCTGTAAACCGAACCAGACTTAATTTTACAGAAAGACAGAGACCAGTGTGACTTGTGAGATATCTGGCTAAAACTAAAAATGAATGTGTACACCAACGTACACAGAAACCTACGAATGTAAAACTTGAAAAAGGAACCTACTGCCAAAAATTGGCAATCATGAGAATGATTTCCCTCAGTATAGATTAACTAAGGAATCTCTAATAGGAAAAGAAAGCTAGAAAGGGACTACAAAGGAAGCCAAAAATACACATGCAACCTCGGCCCAGCAAAAAATAACTAGAAGACATGAGTAGATGAGACGTGCTTGTCATGCAAAAATCCCATTATTGATCATGCTAGCCCCCTTGTCTGGAAATTGGAGAATTTTTAAACAGAGAGAGACCAGCATCGGCGAAGCAAACGTGATACCTTATGCACAGGGGCTTTCCGTGCAAAGAATTTGCATTTCAACCAGATATGATATGATTTGGGAGTGAAACCATTGCAATTCCTGGATGAAGAGATTTATATTTTCAAGTCAAAATGGCATCCAAATAAATAAATATTGACCCATATTTTCATCGGGTCGTGAATGTACCATGTTATCCTTCTTGAAAATGAAGAAAATGCTTATTTCCTGAAGACTGAAAAGCAGGGAGGAACACTTGAATTCATTTTTCAACAATTGACACAAGTATGACCCTTGTTTCAAGAAAGTGGCATGTATCTACAGAGTACAGAGATATTTAAAAATAAAAGAACACACTGCATGTCTACGTCAATAGGACAAATGGGGAGGGCATCCATCAATGAAATAGGTAGTGGATTCAGCGCAGGTACACAACTCATTCAACCAAAAAACAAGAAAAATGAAACACTGTTCTCCTGAAGCACTTATCTCATCCATCTCATGTGATTTAAATAGTTTTCAACACAAAACCATCATAAAACTCAACCATTCTGGAAAGACTCTGAAATTGATCCATTTGAGCTCTTGGATGGATAGAGATCAAGGTTCAAAAAATCGCCCGGATCAGGATGGGATCGGCCGATCCGGGTCAGATTTGAGCCACCCAATCCGATCCGAGATAATCCAGTCACTGGCTGGTGGCCAGATTGGGCGCGGATCGGACAGGGTTGGCCAATCCGGCCCCAGATCGGGCAGATCCTGATGTAACGGCTAGTTTGAACTAGTTGTTGGGGGGGGGGGCTCCCCAACGGCCAGAAACGGCTATTTTGACCCATGTGAGGCTTTGGGGAGTCTATATAAACCCCCCAAGGCCCCCATTATGCTCCAAACTCAAGTGTTGAGTTCTCCTCCCCTCCTCCCAACCTTCTGACCTCACTCTCTCTCTCTCTCTCTCTCTCTCTCTCTCTCTCTCTCTCTCTCTCTCTCTCTCACTCGCACTCTTTTACACTCTTGCAAAACGAACTTTCACTCTCTTGCTCTTCATCTTCAGACTCTCTCTCACTCACACACTCTCAGCCCAGGCTCTTGGCTGCGAATTCTCTCTCGCTCAGCCCTCTCTCAAAAAAAAATTCTTTATTTTTGTTTGTTTATTTTTAACTTGCTTTTTTTTATTTTAACTTCTAAGCACCTTTCATTGCAAATTGCAAGACATAAGTCATGGCCACCGAAGGTGGTGCTTCCGATCTTCAAGCAACCCTCCCAGCACCGATCCCGCTTGGCTCATTGTACCGTTGCAGACACGGCCGAAGGAAGGTCCAATGCAAGTATTGTAATCAGATCCTATCGGGCTGCATGTGGCGTTTCAAGCAACACCTAATAGGAATTAAAGGTGAGGTGGCACCATGTGCAAACGTTTCTTCCGAGGTTCAAATACAATTTTGCCAATAAATGAAGGAGAAGGAGACATCCAAAGCGAGCACTGCTAGAAGACGTCGAGAAATCCGAGAAGAGTTGCTGCCCCTTCTCGAAAGTTGTGGATGAGATACGTTTATCAAGAGGGAGACAAACAATTGATCTTGATGAGGATGGAGAAGGTTAGTTTAATTCAAAAATCTTTTATTATGCATTTTAACGTATAACATCATAAACAAGTTTTTTTACATTTTTTCCCTACTATAGAACAATTTTGTCGAGCATCGAAAGCAAGTTGAAGGTCCTTTGCGGATGAGAATCATCTCTGACTTACTACTCGTACCTAGGTCAAGAAAGTGGGCATGGATCTTCTGGACAAGGGAGTTCAAGTGCCAAGATGAGCACAAATATACCCAAGGTGCTATAGATATCCCTAGAGACGGCGATCCTAGAATGGGACCATTGGACCCATTTCTCACCAAGAAGAAGGACAAGTAACCATCTATTTCTGCAGCCTTCAAATTTTAAAATATGTAAGGAGAAGATAGGAAGAACGCGTCAAGGTGGTTCTTCTTCATAACATACCAGCTATTGTAGCAAAAGGACCATATTATGAGTCAATGATCGAGACTATTGGTGAAGTGGGCAAAAGGGTAGAAGTCTTTGATGGGAGCGAGAAGTTGAAGCAATGGTTTAAGTCCATTTGGAGCCCATTTGGAGATTTTTTATTTTTCTGTAATTTTTGTGTGCAATTTTTGCACTATTTTTAAGTCTAAGGGTAAAATTGTCCAAAAGGGTCATATTAGAGTCCAATTAGCTTTTTATTGTGTAATTTTCACTTCTTTATTTGAGTCAAGTCCAATTTGGTAGGATTCTGTATTTTTCTTTCTTTAGGTTTCTAATATGTTAAGTTTTATTAGGCATAGAAGTCTATCTTTAATTTGAAGTCCATTAGGATTGGGAATAGCCCAAATTTCTTTAAATACTTGTAAACCCCGATTTGAAGAATAGAACAGATTTTTTACATTTGAGAAAAAGCTTGGAGCCGCTGCTCTCCTTCTTCCGCGACGGAAAGAAGCCCGTGAAGGGCTGGGCAAGAAGCCTTACCCCCACCTTCTACCTCCTCTTCCGTGAGACTTGGCTACCTTCTTCAGCTGTCTACACTCTGTTCCGCATCAATTTGGTATCAGAGCGGGCTTCGATTCCTTCCACGGAGCCGAGATCCAGCCGCAAAAGTCACATCGCCATCGTCGCCTTCCCTCCATCCCGCTGGAAACCCCCAACTGTCTGCACCGCAACACCCCTCATCCGCCCTTCGCAAGCCTCTGCGCCAGCACTGTGCCCAGCGCCGCACCTCTGCCGCGAGCCTTCCCCGCCTCCGCTCTGCCCCACCCCAAACCGCCTCGACACAAGCGCCCTTTCCACCCCCGCACTGCCTCCGCTCTGCCCATCGCCGAGCCACCTACTGCCCCCCCCCCCCCCCCCCCCGTACCCTCCCTGCGTCCGCCCAGGCCCGCCTTCGCCCGCGCCCCTTCTCCCGCACCCGCCTCGCCAGGGCCACGAGCGCACCAGCGCTCGCGTCAGCGCGCCTGGTCTGCCCCGTGACCCCCTCCTGCGCTGCACCGCCCCGTGCCTGGCCCGCCTCCGTAACCCCCTCACCCGCACCGTGTCCACCCAGCCCACGTCTCTCTCTCGCGCGCTGCCTGCGTCAACTCCTGGCCCTCCCTGCGTCAGCCTCGCCCTTCTCCCGCGCCAACGCCTTCCCCCGCACCCCAACAGGGTTCGGCCGCAGTCCGCAGAGCCCGCGACACCCCTTCTCCCTCTTCCCGTCTCTCCCTCTTTCCTCCCCACTCCTCTCGGCAGAGGCTAGAGTAGAGGAAAGGAGGAGGGAGGAGGCCGCCGTCGTCGGAGTCGCCCCCGCCGCCGGAAGTCGGCCGCCGTCGCAGCCGCTGGCCCGCCGGCAACTTCCTTCCCCTCCATCGCAGACGTCGTCGCCGTCCTTCCCTCTCCCTCTCCTTGGTCTCTCCTGCGTGAGGTTGGAACAAAAGGCTGGGCTGAGAGAGAGGCCGACCCCGTCCGCTTTAAAGAAAACCGGTCAAACCAGGTTTGACTTGGTTAGGTCCAGCCCGGTTCGCTACAGTAACCGGCCCCGCTACAGTAACCGGGCGGTGCACCAGAGCTGTTATCGCACCGCCAACACTAGCATCCATTTGTGCTCCGATTCACTCCCCGTTTGCGCCGTTGTGATCGTCTCGACAAATTTCAGTCACTCAGCAGCCCACGCTCCACAACAGTTCATCCAATTTCACATCATTTGGGTAATCTCTCACATGTGCCACATGAATTTTAGCTTTCTCGCCCTTCTACCAAATGAGAAGCCGACAAAAATAATACTCGATGAAGAGAATCAGAACAATTATATTTCCCAGGCTATTGTTAATATTTTATTACAAACTGGTGAGATTATTGTTGATGGTGATCAACTTTTGTAGAGTTTCACCTAAATTTTTGGGTAGAACTCAGAAGAAATCGGTTAATTATTTTGATGGAGCTTGGTGCACTATTGATCCCTCGAGATCCTACATTACTTTGGGAAAAGAGTGGTTGGAAGAGCGACATATTGCTATCGACTCAAACCAGTGCATTATCCAACCACCGCATTTAAGAGGTAAATTTTGTTTCCCAAGTATTTTCTACTGTGCCAAGCTAGTGCCACCAGAGAAGACCGTGATTGATGAAAAGCCATTGGAATTAGTGACTATTACTGATCATCTATGTATGGAGACTATTTTTGTTGACACTTGGGATCAAGACTTGTTCGTTGAATCTGGACTTCATTTAATATGTGATGATGTATTTGAGATAAGTCCATCATTGACAGCTACCAGTGATCAGCAAGATTTTACTAGAGATCAGTGCAACTATGATATGATATGGTCCGATCTTAATGCACACATTCTATGCAGACTGCAACTTTTCAGAAGACATATTAGTTTGGATATCCCTATGGCAACTTTATTAGTACGTGACTTCATTATTCTCCTGCCTCTTTTATGGATATTGCGACACTTCAAAACTCGAGGACGAGTTTTCTCGAACCAGGGGAGAATGATGGGAGCGAGAAGCTGAAGCAATGGTTTAAGTCCATTTGGAGCCCATTTGGAGATTTTTTATTTTTCTGTAATTTTTGGTGCAATTTTTGCACTATTAAGTCTAAAGGTAAAATTGTCCAAAAGGTCATATTAGAGTCCAATTAGCTTTTTATTGTGTAATTTTCACTTCTTTATTTGAGTCAAGTCTAATTTGGGTAGGATTCTGTATTTTTCTTTCTTTAGGTTTCTAATATGTAAGTTTTATTAGGCATAGAAGTCTATCTTTATTTGAAGTCCATTAGGATTGGGAATAGCCCAAACTTCTTTAAATACTTGTAACCCGATTTGGAAGAATAGAACATATTTTTTACATTTGAGAAAAAGCTTGGAGCCGCTGCTCTCCTTCTTCCGCGACGGAAAGAAGCCCGTGAAGGGCTAGGCGAGAAGCCTCGCCCCCACCTTCTACCTCCTCTCCGGTGAGACTCTGGCTACCTTCTTCCGCTGTCTACACTCTGTCCCGCATCAGTCTTACCCCTAGTGAGATCTACAACAAGTATTTGAACTTGGAAGTTGAAGACATGAAGGCATATATGCCCACTTTTGAACTCATATTTTTGATTGGCCAATTTAGGCCAATGTGGGATGAGTATAGATGCACATTAATGTGCGATGGATGGACAGGATGTACAAGGGCTAAATTAATTGTTATTAATTTCCTTAATTAATAACACACATGTTATAATTTTACTTATAGAACTTTGCAGGCATTACAAAAAAAAAGTATATAACTCCCTACTACAAGCGGGGTAGTTTTTTGGAAGTCGGTAGATGCCTCAGGCAAGGTGAAGAATGCGAAGTATCTATTTCAATTGATCGACAACATAGTGGAGGAGATCGTAGAGAGAATAGTCCAAGTAGTAACGAACAATGCAGCGGACATTCAAGTTGGCAAGCCAAATGCTAATGGAGAAAAGGGGACACTTGTATTGTGTTCCTTGCTCCGTGCTTTGCATTGACCTAATGCTAGAAGATATTTGTCAAGACCTAATCGTGGAAAATGTAATGAACAACGCAAGATTCATAACCACCTTCATTTACAATCACAACAACATATTGGACATCAAGGTGACGCATACACATGGAAGGGAGTTGCTTCGGCCAGAAGCTACAAGGTTTGCATCCCAATATATTGCATTGGATAGCATAAATGGCCAACATAGCAACCTTATTAGGATGGTAGCATTCGAAGAGTGGGAGAACCATATATCCCGACATGCTCCCACGCGGGTGAGGGAGAAGGGGAAAGAAGGATGCCAACTTGATTCAATCAAAGTCATTTTGGAGGGGGGTGCAAGGAGTTTTTAATGTAGTAGAACTGCTTGTTCGAGTCTTAAGGGCGGTAGATGGGGAGAGGAGATCCGATATGGGTACTTATACAAGGTTATGGATCGAGCAAAGGAGCTCATCTAAATGAACAACAAGACGGCATGTGCCAAGTGGTGGGAAATCATAGATCGACGACGAGAGCACACAATGCGTCACCATCTTCATGTTGTGGGTAAGCATAACGCTAAAACTCTTTTGATTACATATTACTTATAATTTTTCGCAAATCATATCATATTTTAACATTTTTTTGTTGTAGGGCATTTCTTCAACTCCAAATACATGCATAAGATTGACAGGAGGAGTGAGAACTATGACAATGCCTTCGAAGTGTTGATCGGGGCAAAAATATAATCGGACACATGCTAGACAATGAGGATAGAGCAATCATAGAATGCAAACAAATGCATGACTATAGACTTCAGCTCTACCACTTTGGTACTAGCACAGCACAAAGGGTTGCTCAGATTTTGAGTCCAAGTTAGAAGCTAGTCATTAACTTTTTTGCTCGATTTTTTTTTGCCTCGTTTAGGTATTGTTTTATTTCTAAAACACTGTACATGCTCCATTTACAGCAGATTGGTAGTTGGATCATGGAAGAACTTATGGATATGAAGACTTAGCATATGTAGCTATTTGGGTGTTAAGCCAACAAATATGCCACAGGGTGTAAGAGGAATTGGAGCACATTTGACTTGATCCACACAAAGCAAGAAATCGTTTGAAGTCTGCATGTCTTAAGAAATTGGTATTTTGTCATGATAACATGAGGCCGAAGCTTAAAAACCTCCAATTACTTAAACAAGTTCAAGAGAGAGAAAACATAAAGCCTCGTGCCAACGAGAAGTTGATACACTAGTAGACGAGACAATAGATCTCAAATAAGTATTTGAGGAGGAACATTCACTCCATGCATGGGTGGATACAAACACTTCGGTTGAACCGGAGTTTGACGTAAATGATCGTGCATGGGCTGAAGGTAGGTGAGCTTTACAATATATATGCAACATGGAATTTTAAGTTTTTTACTTCTCATTTTAACATTTGTATGTCTCATTTAAGTGAGCTTGATGGTGTACCTTTGCTTCTGGAGTTTGAAACTCCCCCAACTCCTAAACGCCAAAAGAAGACTGCAGGGGCAAGAGTAAAGAGGAGCAAGCAACATGGCATTAGTATTGCAGACTTAAAGACCATCGAGAAAGATAATGATGATGAAACTCTAGAGCCAAGCAATAATGTCGTATACCAAACTTCCAAAGACTCCCCATCGAAGACAAGTACTCCTAGTGAGGACTCCGATCATGGAGGAGATGTTAGCAACGCACCGTCACCGCCACCACCATTATACCCTATTGTATTCATCGAGAGGAAGACTTCACCCATGCTGCTCAAGATGAGCACCATGAGAGTAGGCAAGGGAGGGGAGCACAACAACCCCAAGTCAACATTATGCACGGAAGGGGAAGAAAGAGGCATTTGGCCCATCTCAATTCCAAGGCAAGGCCAAGGAGCATCCGAAGATTCGGGATACAATTCCAACTTCATTTCGTATAGATGGAATTGGTTAATAAAGAAGACGAAGATGCAAGAGGAGTGAGAGTGTTAAGAAAAGCTACGGATGGAGCTTGAGACCATAGAGCCAGCCTCAGATACATCATCTTATGCTTCCACTAAAGGATGCTACCAAGGGCAGGGAGGCTACTTGGCATATCCTCAATACCCAGATGATCGTACCCCACGGAGGTGGAACATATGCACAATCTGCGGAGCCCAATTCGCATTCACATGACTCATATCAAGTGCCAAAATATCTTGATACACACTCATTAGTGTCATATATGCTTATACGGATACATATAATCAATATTTAACTCAATGTGAGATATATTATCACATTATATGTCATGGACAGATTATGTTGATCTTAGGTCCAGGCAATATAATGTGCAGTTCTAATAAATGTAACTTTATTCCTTTCCCTCCCCAAATAATGTATCATTATTTCTTTTCATGTATTTCACTTAATAAATGAAATGTTTATGTTTTTCCTATTTTTTCATACTTTCTCTATTTTTTTCATATTTTTTTGAGGGGGCCCCATTGGCTAGGCTGAGATCGGCTGATCCCGATCGGTTTTGGGGGCGGCCGATCCGGGACTGATCCCCAGGTTCTTGAACCTTGATAAATACCATACTGATCAAAGAAAGCAAATAATTCAAAATAGAGGAAATAAGGAACATAAAACAGTCATTTGTGCATCAAAGCATCCTTCCATAGCCCCTTCCAATGTCATAAGCCTCTGCATGTCACCAAAACCACCAACGATTTTCTAAGTCATGCATTTCATCCTTATGTTTCCATCTTTTAGAATCTTTGGGCTTGCCCTTCTTGCCTTACGAAGTCAGTATGAACATATACAACGTGCCCAAGTCATCTAATCTTAATCAGCTCTCTCATTTCTTCATTTATCCAAGAGCCACCCATAACTCAATCTGGCCTGGAGAGAGTCATTCTTTTCTTTACTTTTTTTAGATGAGGGTTTTAGGACTTGACAATTGTTATTTTATGGTCAATGAGCTATGAGATGAACCTTAAACCAAATATTATTTCTTATTCGAATATACCATAATATGTGGATGCAGACAGTCCAACATTCTTGAAGTTTAATTGGACTCTCTGAACAGCTTTAATCCCACAATAGAAGGCAGCTCTACTTTATTCAGAGATGTGTTTCATCCCGTTAGTACATCCCAGATGGAGCACTTGAGCGTCTCTCTATAATCTCTCAGAGTTGTAAAACCACAACCCTCAGAATTTTACTCCAATGCAACAGAGAAATATCAATACACAATGAACTTGGAAAAAAGCGTCACATAAAAAGTAAGATTAAACGTCAGAAAGAAAGGTATTACGATTGGACAAAATAAGATAACGAATCGACTTTTGTCGACTGTTCATTGCTACAAAATCTGGCGTGAGGTGAAAAAAGCTTCAAGCAATATACAAACTTAAGGACGATGACTTCTTGACGTCTGAACAGGCCGCATTTCACAAGGACAACAAAAATGGCAATAAAATAATAAAATAAAATAACTGAAAACAAACAGAGAACACAATAAGAATCTCTACGCTCTATCAAAAACAGATTCCAATAATTTCAAAGGTTTACAAAACGAAGTGACCACCCAAAAACTTCAAGAAAAACGAAGTGCATGCCGAGGACGGTGGGTTGAAGAGCCTCGTTACCCTCGACGGCCGAGGCTGGGGGAAGAAGAGGCGATCCTGCTGCAGCTGGTCCTCAAGGACAGTCTCAAGAGACGAAAAGGAACCATCTCTATTCGAAACTCTTGAGAGAGACACAGACGAGTAGAAAAAGAAAGGAAGGGATCCTCATATGGAGGGGGGGGGGGGGAGGGAGAGAGAGAGAGAGAGAGACCGGGCGGTTCCGTGGAGGGCTCTCACTTTTTTAAGAGTCGAAGCTCTTCTTCTGCCAGGACCGGGGACTGGGGGTGTTTGTTATGTTCTTTGAGAAATTAATTTCACAAAAGAAAAACTAAACAT
Source organism: Colocasia esculenta (assembly GCA_014218235.1). NCBI lineage: Eukaryota > Viridiplantae > Streptophyta > Magnoliopsida > Alismatales > Araceae > Colocasia > Colocasia esculenta. The sequence goes on along the minus strand of CM024758.1, from coordinate 59,008,236 downwards.
AAAACTAATCGAGCATAATGTGCATTATGTAAGATAAATGTATATTGAGTAAGAGAACTGTTAAAGCTATCTGTCTAAGATGGTACTGAGAGGGTAAGCGAGCTCCATTTCGTAGTAGTTTTAATTTTAACCTCGTTTTAGGTAAATTATTTGTTTCACTTATTTAGTTATTTATTTTATTTAAAAATAATCAAATAAATAAGATAATAAGTTTATATATAAAAAGAAAATTTTAAAAATACTTCATGGAGCTAGATAAAATTTTACTCACTTGAGATAGGATTAACTTTTATCTAGCATTCAAGGATGAAGATGACGGTCGCAAGTGGTGGGCCCTCCAACATTGATCAAGTTGAGAGGTTGATAGGGTCTTGGGCTGGTCCAAAGTTTTTATTAGTTTCGTCGTAGATCAACTCACTTGACACGTGTAAGAAGGAGAGAGAAAAACTTTTAAATGGAACTTAATTGCATATTAGAATCTGCGGACTTCTCCTCCCCAAGGCCACCTTCAAGAAAACATCAACAGTCCAAGGTAGGTAGGAGGATAGGTATCAACATCATGTATAGTCCCACTCAAACTTTCTCCCTCCTAACTGCCATCTTGACCAAAGTCTCTTTGCTCGAAGGTCGTCTGTGGGTCTACATCTCTAGGACCATCTGTCTTGTAGGTCGAGGACGCAGGTGAGATACTTGTGTCCACTCTTGTCTCCACCACCCATGGTCCACGCTCGGGCCCACTGTGGTCGTCCCCATTGAAGATTTGAGAGCTAGATTAGGTTGACTACATTAGAGCTCTACAACAAGAGCGGATTTTGATGTTAATGGGGGGTCATGCGTGGATCTTAGGATGGTCTTGGGGTGAGGAAACAAAAGGTCATTTCCACTCTTTCGTCTTGTCTCGCCTATCTCTCTCTCTCGTCCTTCCCATTGCATATTTGATTTTCCTTGGTCCCCTTCTTAAGCCGACTTAATTCTAACTTGAGCATTGGAGGGTTGACCTAAGAACCCCTTCAGGGATTGACTTCTTACAGGTCAGGCGACATCGGCACCAGCATTTATAGCATCAGCAAGTTCTCTCCCCCCCCCATTTTATTAGTAGATCTGGAGTCATCCTCTCAAATCCCCTGAAGTTGATCCGTAACAACTTTATGCCATGTATGTTCGGTTGCCTAGTTAGCAAGCCTATAAAGGGGGGTTGAATAGGTTGCTAGAAATTTTGTAATTCAAAATGAAGACTTAAAAGTGATTGTTAGCGTTAGTCGATAGCAGAAATAAGATAGAAACAATCTGTAACGACCCCAAGAAGCCAACCCTCGGCCAAGCGAGGACCGATTTTCGTGGTTGCCGCCCACAGATCCGGGGATTCGGAAGGGCTATAACATAAGTCTAACAAAATATGTAAGGAAATAAACATCAATTACTAAACTAGAAGCACACACGCAGAAGCAGAAAGAAGAGCGAGACCGCAGCGTATTGCTTTAGGTACAGTCCCAACACACGCACAACTAGTACAAGTAAAAAAGGAAAGACAGAGCCGTTAGGGGAATACCCCGAGGGTGACGTACAACTGAAAGGGGGAAACCACTGCTAGCTGCGGGGACGACGACTACCGCCCCGCCTACTCCACCCGACGTGTGCCCTGTCGCTGTTGAGAAGTCTCATCTAGAAAAGGAAGGGATGAGCTTCACAACAGAAGCTCAGTAGGGACTACCAATCTTCTACTGGCTCTAACAAGCAGAAGAATATATAATAATTAAATCACATCAGTTATATCTTCTACTCTACAAAGGAAAGTGTTGAAGTGAAGCTACAAATAGCAACAGTATGGAAAGAACCACGATCGGAAACTTCATAGAACCTACACGTCGTGACCACCACACAGCTGGAAACACAGACAGAGAGAACCCTGCCTGGACAAGAGACACTACTATGGAAAACGCTACCACTAGTCAACCAGTCAGGTGCGTCCACTGACGTCTTATCCTCAACCTAGGTCAAAAACTCCACATCTCGTCAGAGTGGGCGAAACACAGTAAACAAAAGAACTGTCGTAGTCTGGCAGGACTACGGTCCCACGCCTGGCCTCTCTAAGTGGTTCTGGGGGCACGAAGAGCGAGGACAATGAGAAAGAAGGACTGCCTGCACCAGGTAGAACTCCAGCCATTCTCGGTGTCCCAGACCAACCAAGAGAGCTATGCAAACGACTCGA
>CM024758.1:58901302-59005927 GCA_014218235.1 Colocasia esculenta | reverse complement strand
GTGACTTGTGGAAACTGACGGAGTTCAATTCGGACTCCCGGTTTGACCTCGACGCTCCAAGTCATCTTAACCAAGTTAGTTTAGTTAGAAAATGAAAAACATCGATTTGGGGGACCAAAATTAGAAATACTCATCCGATTGGCCTCCGGTTTGTTCCAGCACGGTCGGGCCGATGAGTGTGACTTGTGGAAACTTACGGAGTTCAATTCGGACTCCCGATTTGACCTCGACGCTCCAAGTCGTCTTAACCAAGTTAGTTTAGTTTAAAAATGAACTACTTCGATTTGAGGGACCAAAATTAGAAATACTCATCCGATTGCCCTCCGGTTTGTTCCAGCACGGTCGGGCCGATGAGTGTGACTTGTGGAAACTGACGGTGTTCAATTCGGACTCCCGGTTTGACCTCGACGCTCCAAGTCGTCTTAACCAAGTTAGTTTAGTTAAAAAATGAAATACTTCGATTTGAGGGACCAAAATTAGAAATACTCTTCCAATTGGCCTCCGGTTTGTTCCAGCACGGTCGGGTCGATGAGTGTGACTTGTGGAAACTGACGGAGTTCAATTCGGACTCCCGGTTTGACCTCGACGCTCCAAGTCGTCTTAACCAAGTTAGTTTAGTTAAAAAATGAAAAACTTCTATTTGAGGGACCAAAATTAGAAATACTCATCCGATTGCCCTCCGGTTTATTCCAGCATGGTCGGGCCGATGAGTGTGACTTGTGGAAACTGACGGAGTTCAATTCGGACTCCCGATTTGACCTCGACGCTCCAAGTCGTCTTAACCAAGTTAGTTTAGTTAAAAAATGAAAAACTTATGTTTGAGGGACCAAAATTAGAAATACTCATCCGATTGCCCTCCGGTTTGTTCCAGCATGGTCGGGTCGATGAGTGTGACTTGTGGAAACTGACGGAGTTCAATTCGGACTCCCGGTTTGAGCTCGACGCTCCAAGTCGTCTTAACCAAGTTAGTTTAGTTAAAAATGAAGAACTTCGGTTTCATGGTCCAAAATTAGAAATACTCATCCGATTGCCCTCCGGTTTGTTCCACACCGGTCGGGTCGATGAGTGTGACTTGTGAAACTGACGGAGTTCAATTCGGACTCCCGGTTTGACCTCGACGCTCCAAGTCGTTTAACCAAGTTAGTTTAGTTAAAAATGAAATACTTCGATTTGAGGGACCAAAATTAGAAATACTCATCCGATTGACCTCTGGTTTGTTCCAGCACGGTCGAGTCGATGAGTGTGACTTGTGGAAACTGACGGAGTTCAATTCGGACTCCCGGTTTGACCTCGACGCTCCAAGTCGTCTTAACCAAGTTAGTTTAGTTAAAAAATGAAATACTTCGATTTGAGGGACCAAAATTAGAAATACTCATCCGATTGGCCTCCGGTTTGTTCCAGCACGGTCGGGCCGATGAGTGTGACTTGTGGAAACTGACGGAGTTCAATTCGGACTCCCGATTTGACCTCGACGCTCCAAGTCGTCTTAACCAAGTTAGTTTAGTTAAAAAATGAAAAACTTCGATTTGAGGGTCCAATGTTAGAAATACTCTTCCGATTGGCCTCCGGTTTGTTCCCGCACGGTCGAGCCGATGAGTGTGACTTGTGGAAACTGACATAGTTTAATTTGGACTCCCGTTTGACCTCGACGCTCCAATCGTCTTAACCAAGTTAGTTTAGTTAAAAAATGAAGAACTTCGGTTTCATGTTCCAAAATTAGAAATACTCATCTAATTGACCTCCATTGCTTATAGTTTATTTATTTATGCTTCTAAAATAAGTTATTGCTTATAATAGTATTTATTTAACTTATCATTGTTATATATGTATTGTAGGTTCCTTCATCGGGTGGAGTGGGAGGACACGAGGATGAAGACGAAGACGAGGCATCATGATTTTCATTTCATTATTACTATTGTTGTAGTCATTTTTATTATTGTTGTTGGCATTATATTATTGTGATGTTGTAGATATTTTTATTCTTATTGTGGACATTTTATTATTCTGATGTTGTGGACATTTTATTATTCTTGTGTTGTGGATATTTTTATTATTGTTGATGTTGTCGACATTTTATTATTGTTTTGTTGTGGATATTTTTATTTTTATTAAGCAGGTTATTTTCTTAAAATGTATATATTTTAAAAAAATATTTAAAAAGAGACCGATTAGGGACCGAATAATTCGGTCCCTATTTTAGGGACCGAATAGGGACTGAATATTCGGTCCCTAAACAGGGACCGATTTATTCAGTCCCTATTCGGTCCCGAAAATAGGGACCGAATTATTTCGGTCCCTAATAGTGACCGAAATGATTCGGTCCCTATTTTCGGGACCGAATAGGGACTGAATATTCGGTCCCTAAACAGGGACCGAATTTATTCATTCCCCAAATTCGGTCCCTAAAATAGGACCGAATAGGGACTGGCTTTTGTTCAGTCCCTAAATAGGGACCGAATATTCGGCCCCTATTCGGTCTCTATTTTAGGGACCGAACTGGGACTGAATACGTTCGGTCCCTAAATAGGGACCGATTTTATTCGTCCCTATTTAGTGACCGAATAGGGACCGAATTTAGTCGGTCACAGATTTGTGACCAGAATTTTTGACTGACAAATTCGGTCACTATTCAGTCCCTATTCGGTCTCTGAACTGTTTAGGGACCGAATAGAGACCGAATAGAGACCGAATATTTCAGTCTCTTTTCGATTTTTCTTGTAGTGATTTGGACTCTCTCTCTAACTCAAGATTGGACTCTCTCTCTCTCTCATAAACACACCCTAGGACTCTATAGGAGGAGGAGGAAGTCTACCACCATGAAGAGATGTCCCTGGAGACTCTGCCCAATCAGTTCCATCACCCCAAATGCAGAGGAGAGGCTGTTCTTCCCAGTTGCACCCTTTCTCTCTCCTCTTTCTCTCTCATATCACCTCCATAACCAACAGTGCTTGCACAGCTTGTGGAGATCGAATGTGGCTAGATCTCCTCAAGGCTTCTTCATCAAAGTTGTCTATCACAGAGCCTTCTTCAATCTCGAAGTAGAATCACATTGATTGGTTGTCTGTGCCCAAAGTTACAATAGATTATTCTTCACTTTCTCTCTCATATCGAGATCTGCATATGTGAGATTATCGTGCCTTCCACAGCTCAAATGAGGGCATATATCCTCAATACTTTTTCATGAAAGTTGTTCCTCATGGCCTTCTTTATGATCTCCAACTAGAATCACATCAAACAAGGGAGTATTGATTTAGTTTTGATTTTTACTTTCTTTTCTGTGTTTTGTACATACATGCATACTAATTAGGGTTATTCCCTCTCCTCTATGCTTAAATCTCTCCATGCACTTCCCCTTCTAGTTTTCCGACACCAAAAAGGGGTTTCCTAAAACACCCCAGTCCCTCCATGCTTTCCTTATTTCCTTTTATGTTGTGTAGATACTTACTTAAAAGTTGTCTAATCAGGTTTTCTTTTCTTATTTCTTTGTTTTGGCAGGTACCCTAAGAAGAGCAGATGAGGAGCTCTCCTCCTCTGGCTAGATAAAGGAAGGGAAGGAGGTCTGCCATTTTTCTCCCACACTATTGAGAAGGCATTGAGGGACCCGGTCGCGACATCCATATCGCGACTGATCGTGCGGTCGCGTCGCACATCAGCGACCCGTTAATAGGTAAGTGGCCTTCTCTTTGGTTGGCCTATGCTTTAGGAGTATTTCTTTAGGCAATCATCTTTGTGGCGATCACATTCTTTCATTCTATATATATCACGTGCTCTTTTGTGTCTTAAAGAGGCGCACAACCTGTGATTACACTTTTTGGCGATCACAGTGGGACCTCCAGTGCTAATCCTCGTCTGCTCTGCCATCTACCTACTTTTTCTTTGTTATTTTGTGTGTTAGAATCCTCGTAGGATCGGATTTCCCATTTTATTTCTCTTGTTGTTTCCTATTCCTTGTCACGCTGGATCGTGGGGACGCGAAGCCATCATGACCAACAAGGTGGTCATGATCATAGGTACATTTTGAGGTTGTATTTTCAGTTTGAGTTCCTTTCTAGGTCATTAAGGTGAGTCTTACATGTTGTTTTACTATGTTATACCGTGATTCTAGATGTTAGAATCTTGCTAGGGTTCGGATTTTTCGTTTTCCTACATTGTTGTTTTCTGGATTCTGTCGCTCTGCATAGTGGGGGCGCGACGTTGTTGCGATGGATATGGGGGACGCGATAATAGGTATGATTTGGTTGGTACTGCTTTCCACATATTGCTTATTATTGAAGGTCTTGGATGTCTGTGTATCTAGTTCCAGTTGTTTTCTACATTTTGTTGTCTGTAGGATAGTCTATTTGCACCCTGTTTGTGTGCTATTTAGGGTTTTTGCAACATATCTTTATCGCAACTGACTTGGCAGTCGTGATGTTGTCACGTCAGATACGGTCGACGTGACATCTATAGAGATTCCTAGGCTACTATTTGTTAGTCTAGGTTAGTATTTGGATGCACCCCGGTGCAATTAGGTACATGTATACACTTTTCATATAGATAGAACTCCTCCTTGGTAGCGTAGACCCTCTCACCTGTGAGTACTGATGGGCTGGCCTTGGCATGCTATCGAGGGCCTCTATAAGTCCCTGTTGCCGTTCGCACGTTGCGGCCGTTGGGCTAGTTGTACCCCCCCAGTCATCCCGGAGTACTTGAGTACACACCTATTAGGGTTCCTTTTTAGCTGAGTGCAATTCAATTATATCAATCCATTAAAAGGCTAAGTGATAACCCTAAAATTCTAATGCGTATCATGTTAACTTGGGTGTTTGCTTGAGAACTCCCTTCTCATCCACTTATTGTGTGATTTTAATTGTTGTTGTACCCGTTACTTATATTTTAGTGTATCCTTTTAATTCCCCAGTTGTCATCCTCTCATGGCTCCTTTCCACTTCACTTATTCTCCAACCTCCCCTCCCCACGCAGTCTTCTTGCCTCGTGAGTCTCCTCCAAATTCGGCCCAGATTACCTTTTCTCGCTCTGCCTCGTCGCCATCGTCTTCTGATCATGTTGCTGAATTGGAGGGCCTCTTCCATGAGATGGGCCCCGACCAAGCCTGTGAATTGTTGTCCTCTTTTACGATGGGGTCTTCTCCCATGGTAAGCCCAACTGGCCCACATTGTTCTTCTCGATCTATCTCCTCTTGTACTACCACTCCTGGGTCGAGCTATCCTTCTGTTCAGCCCACATCTTTACAACCAGCCCATTACCCTCAATCTGGCCTGGACCTGGATCCGCGACCCTACTCTCAGCCGTAGGCTGGCCATCTCTCTCTCCAATCCTTCTTGACTAAGGACTTTCAGTCCGAATTCAAGTCCTCGAGGCAAGAGCTCAACCATATGTACAGACAGTTGAATCCCAAACCATCCTTCGATTTTACTCTCCCTTATTTTCAAGGTCTCTGGATCCCTCCACTCTCTCAACTTCATGTTTATTGCAAATTTAGTGGAGCCGTGTTGGGTTATGACATGTGCTTAAATGTTTTTGATGATGAGTAACGTAATTGCTGTCGTGTGAATGGTTGAAACATGATGACAATGACAAAGACATGAAAGAAACAATCACATGATAACATGCTTTTATTGATCACCTATGGATTCATTTTATCTCACTTAGAATGTTTCTCAATGTAGGTATAATGTATACAAGACAAGCAACCAAAGTCATGTGCAAAAGACCTTGAAAAAGACTTTAAGTAATTACCTGTCGACAACCAGGAATGTACCTATCGACAGATGGACCATCCAGAAATAATCAGGCTACTGGAAGCTCAATTGGAGCAGTAGCTATCGAAAGATACAATGTACCTATTGACAGATACATGCTGCCTATCGATAGCCACCAATCGCCTGTCGACAGCTAAGGACTTCCAGCAACATCATGGTTCTGGAAACCAGATCTGAACAATAGCTGTCGACAACTATAAAGTGCCTGTCGACAGACGAAGAGAAAAGTCAGATACGAGATTTGGATATGTTCTATATTAGGGTGATCCCTTTAAGCACGACTCTCCATACTTGGACACCAATATATATAGACCATATGAAGGTATTTTCGCAGTAGGAAGCCACCATATCAAAACCCTAAGCAAAACCAAGAAGAAGGCTTTCTCTCTCTACTGCTCTGCTTCAACTCTCCGTCTAGTACGAGGAAGATCTATCTCACGAGCGGAGTTGAAGTCGGTCTGTCCACGATTCAAGCTTCTCTATCATATGATCATCATCAAGACAGAGCTTGGAGTTCTTCTGGATGACCACCACGAAGAGTTCACATCTAGATTTGTTTCTACATCTCAGAACTCTTCTCCTTCCACATTTTTCATATCTCTGTTTGTGTAGAAGTGGTTTGAGAGACCTTGTGCTTGGTCCACGTGTGTGGTGGTTTTTTGATTGTGTGTTGCATCAGACAACGTGTGTGTGTGTGATTGTAGGGTTGAACTCGCTTAATAAGCAGTTTTCTGTGTGTTTTGGTGTGTTGATCAGATCAAGGCTAGAGGATCTGATCTTTTGTGGACTTAATCTAGCGTGTGTGTGTGTGTGGTTGAGCCGCTGTGCTCGTGTGTGTGTTGTACTCAGTTCTTAAGTAGTGTGTGCCTCACAGTGTGAGGGGTGGATGTAGGAGTCACGTGGTGTGATTTCCGAACCATCTAAAAATCTCTGTGCAATTGTTTGATATTGTCTCATCGTTAGATGTGTGCATAGGGGTTTGATTAAACTCTTAACATTCACACACTAGCTCACATAATCTGATTGTTCAATTGTCTCACACACTTTGTGCACTTAATCACATCAGATCTGTGGGGTTTTGAATTGAGTAGATTTATTAATTCGATGTAATTTTTTAAATCGTTTAAGTTTCCGCTGCAAATCTATTCAACCCCCCTCCCCTTCTAGCTTTGCCATCCCCGAATATCCGATCCTATCAATTGGTATTTGTAGCAACCTGGATTTTTTGGAAAATAAAAATTTAACAATAATGAAAATAAAAGCAATTAGAAAATAAAATAAAAGAGAATTAAATAAAACCCATTAAATGAAAAGAAGTAATGGGCTTCGTTAAATGGACCCATTAGAAATTAGTGGGCCAAAATAGAGATTTTTAATAGGGGAATAATAGAAAAATATCCTAAATTCATAACTTAATTATTACTTAAATAGAAAAGAGGTATTCAATGTATTAAATAGCTAATTTGAGTTAGATTTGGATTCCTAACCCTACCCAATTAGATTGGCCACGAAATTACTTCCCTCCTAACCCAATTGGGAGGTTGCAAGCATGGAAGGGTGGAATTAAATAGGGAATCTTGGAATTAATAGGAGTTAGAGTCCTATTAGGAAATAGAAAGGGAAGAGATATAATACTCTCTTAAAGCTCCATGGCCGGCCCTAGCTCATTGCGAAGGGTTTCTAGACCAGGAGGAGAGGCTAAGGAAGAGGAGAATTCGTGGGGAGAAGATTCTCAAAGCCCTCAACCCCGTTCTTCAAGTTCTAGCCCTAGAAGAGAAAAATGATCAAAGTAGGCATTCTCACGAGCCAAATTAATGAAATTTCGACTGTAGGTTGTTCCAAGCATAAGGAACAAAACCCCTTTTGTTTCATAATTTTTCGCTCACTCAATCTTTTTTGTTCTTAATTTTCAAAGTTCTTTGAAGTTCATGACCCCGAACCCTCTTCAAAATTCTTGATCTTCATAGACGCTCAACCCCATGCCATGAAATTTTTGTGGGGGATACTGATGCATGTTAGGCGTCTTTTGCCCCTAAAAGCCCTAATTTCATCCACCATGTCTTGCGAATTAATTCTTGCATCTCAACTGTTCACAGTATTCTATTCTCCATGTTTGACTTGATTAAAGCCTATCGAAACCATGTTTGTTTTCAAATTCCAAATTACTGTAAGTACCCATGTAAGTCTAGATCATTGCAACTAGTTTCAGGATTTTTCATTGACTACACAGTTAGTTATGATTTTATGAACGACCTTGTGTCCAAATAGGGTAAGTTTGGTCCGCAATCCAAGGCATGCCTTTTCCCTTTTGGACTCAGGTGTAGGACCTGAGAACGCGACGGCCCGATAGGCTGCGTTCTCAGGGCTATCGAGACAGCATCTCTCGTCATGATCAGATCGCGACAGGGTACCCTGTCGCGGTCTGCCTGCCCGATCTGACGAGCCCGTCGCGACCCTCAAGCAACCCCGTCGCGATCTGCCTGCCCGAACTGACAAGGCGGTCGCGTTCTGTACAATACCCCATCGCGATCTCTTCTGACCCTGTCGCGACCCTTACAAGGGTCCGTCGCGATCTCAGGTTTTTGTATGAAAACCCATAATTGGTGATATTCTAACTTACCACAGTGCCTATACTTCCTGTTAACAGTAACCAACACAGTAAATTAAATTGATATAAGTCATCATGGTTTAATTACTTAAAAGACATACACTTGATCATGTCATATCTATGATTTCTTGTCACATGTGCACACACCTTGAACCATCCAATATGGCTTAACTTGGCATGTAATTAACTCATAATACATCTGGTAATTTACGTAATTAAATTTCCATATTTTTAATAGACTTGTCTACATTTTCTCGTGATGTTTTGGAATACCATTATCGACGCTCCATGTTCTAGAATTCCTCTAGAACGTCGAGCACTTGTTTCTATATACACACTCTCTCTTGACTTGGACGAACTCTCCGTCGGATACTCCTTCTGTCGGACTAGTGAATCTTTGTTCAAGGCCTCCGTAAGTCTCCTCTGTCCATGGATTCCCACATGGTCGACGAGCCAGTTGTACCCTAACACCTATTACACCCTTTAGGGATTCACATGATCCAAACGGCTATTAGAAGTTCGCTCTTATCTTGAATCACGCCGGACCTCTAGACTTGTGCTTAACATGGCCAGTGGACCTCTAATCACCATTAATGTGGAAGCTTAAGCAATTCAAAATTACTTCTAATCAGAGATCAATTCAAATAAACCATTTACTGATCTGAAGTGTGGGTGTGTGTAGATGATGTGTGAAGCAATTAAACACTTAGTGTGAAAGCGAAATCCTATGCAAGCATCTAGCGCAGACAAGCAGATCAACCCATTGCACAAAGGATTTTTAGGTGGTTCGAAAATCACACCAGTGATTCCTACATCCACCCCTCACACAATGAGGCCCACAACTCAAAACAGTACAACTCACACCGGAGCTCGACGACTCCAAAAAACCCTTGAGCTCGACGGCTCAAACACACAACCTTGAGTTCAACGACTCACAAACTGAGCACGACGGCTCAAACAACAACCGAAGCACGATGACTCCAAATTGAGTACGACGGCTCAAACCACACAGTGAGTGCGACGACTCACAAACTAGAGCTCGATGGCTCACAATACAAAAGCTAGATCAAACACAAAAGAAATAAGATCCTCTAGCAATGATCGGATCCACAGACTCAATAAACTCAGAAATCTGTACAGAACTTCATGTATAGATCTCACAAGAAGAAATAAGATGAACACTCCAAGAATTAGGTGAAAGAAGTATGAATCTGATGTTCTTCAGTGAAGAGGTCTTACAGACACTTGAATTGAGGAGCCTTGATGGAATTCGGTGGAGATTCTCCTCATTGACGATACTTTGCTTTTATGGCATCTGAAATGCCAGAAATCCCTCTTCTACCTCTTCAGTTGGATCTGCTCCCTTTCCTTGCAAATCAACCTTCTCTCCAGAGATTCCCCTTGATTCCCATGTCCTTCATCTTGAAAGGATGGCCTGTAGCTTTTGGAGATGGAGCCAGATCTGGAAAGCCCCTTTTTTCCGCCAAAAAGCTTCTTCTAGAAGTGTACGGGCTTTCTAGCCTTTGGGGTAGGAGAATCATGGTTATTTATAGCCCCATATGTCCATAAAGTGCCTTGGGGTGCATGGGCACGGAAATCTAGGTCAAATCCCTTGATTCCCAAGCAGCCACTTGTCCAGAAAATTCACATTTTTGAGTTTTAGTCGAAGTGTGTCGACAGCACAGGGCACTGTGTCGACACCATAGGCATTGTCTTCAAATTGGGCTTCTGGGACAGTGATCTAGTGTCGACAACACATGGCACTTTGTCGACACCACGGGCAAACTGTGTCGACACACAGGCAGACTGTGTCGACCCATTGGCTACTGTTTCAGAACAGGCTTCTGGGACAGTGAACTAGTGTCGACACACAGGTGGACTGTGTCGACACCACTGTGACAAATTTGTGTAAATCTGAAAATATAATTGTAAACCATAATACAAGATATTATCATTAAAATGTGAGATATTAAACATCAAAAAATGTTCTTTAAGCATTGTTGTGATATGTATACAATGTATAACATGTTCAATTAGTCATCATTTTAATATGTACAAAATGTACAAAATGTCATCATCAAAATCAAATTATGAGTGATGTCAATTAGTCATGATTAAAGTCATCATTAAAGGTTTCAAATACACACTCAACCCAATCTCTCCCCTTTTTGATGATGACAAAATATATGCACAATCTCCCAATAGCCTGACTCCCTTGACTGCAATAACTCCCCTTGAGCATATTCACCCTTTGAACTTTCTCCAATAAGAAACTTTCTCCCCTTTAAAGAACTTTATCCCACTTTTAAAGAACTTTTCTCCCCCTTTTTGACAACATAAAAAGATAGATATAGATAGAAACAAAGATGGTAAGAGATCAAGAAATGAAATGTAGGAATGAATTCAAGAATGATCAAAATAAATGAGGCAAAGTGATATTGTCAAATGAGAGAAATTATTGTGTTTTGGTTATTGTGCAACAAAGTTTAATCACAAAGACACACTCAACACAAGTATATGCAAAATATATGATCTGAATGTAGTTAAAATAATGATGCAAATGTGAAGTAAAGTGACCTATATGAGTGAGCAGAAGTATTTAACAGGATGTTAGGAGCTTTAATTTTAACACAATGTAGAATAATAGGTCTAAACTCAGTAAACATGAACTTATTAAGGTCTTAAGCTTTTCTATCCTGTCTTTTTGATTTTCTTTCATTTTAGCTGGGAAAGATTACAAGAATAAATTAGTTAAATCTCACTTTTCAGTGCAAGAGATCACATTGATCAGATGCAAGAACTCATGATTACTCAGTGGTTTAACTTTCATTATCTTATACAGAGTTGAAAATTTTGATTTCCACTTTTTGACGCGAAACAAATCACTTTTTAGGTGAAATGGCCCGGTTACTCAGTGGTTCAAGAATTTGCATTGCTCTGTTTGTATCTTTCCAGATTGTTGATCATTTTCTTTTGATGTTTTACAAGAATATGTTTGCTTTGACCAGAAAAGTCATGATACGAATTTAGAAAAATTATTCTTAACATGTGGTAAAAATGAAGCTTAACATGCACATGTTAAATATAAAGCCACTCATGTGCCTACAAGTGTTTTGCAAGTCATTCATATTAAGATTGCTTAACCTTGAAATGATAATGAATCTTTGAAATTAAACTAAATGCACAATGAGTTTAGTTTCAATGTCTTAATTCTCTCATAAGAAAATAGCAAAATGACTCAAAAATTCTGATGAGTTTGGGTTTAAGATAGACAAGTAAGGTCAAGGAATGTGACAATGACTCCCCCTTTCATGTATCTCCCCTCACAAGGTGAACATAGGATTATTGAGGAATAGGAATGGAATGAAGTGAAAATAGAATGAACAGAATATTTTATTAAAGACAGAGACTCCCCTCAACAATTGCATACAAGACTCTTGATACTTGGCGGACATATACTCACGCATAGTGAAAGTGTCCAGACAAGCCTGACTTGTCTTTCTTCAAATCACCATTTGATATACCAAGAATGCCAATGCAATGTGAGAGTGAGGAATTTATTTGCAAGAACAGAAGATTTTTATTTGCAAAAAGAGATAGAAGATATCAAGAATGTGGAAATTTGCACAAACCAAGCTCTCTTCTTAAAGATGAGAATTTGTTTTCTGGAAGAGGCTTCATGAAATATCTACAATTTGTTTTTCAGTTTCAATGAAGTGAAGTTCAAAGGATTTCTTAGCGACCTCATCCCTTATAAAATGGTGCCTTATTTCAATATGCTTTGTTCGTGAATGCTGAATTGGGTTTTTAAACAAATTAATAGCACTAGTGTTATCACACAAAATAGGAATACAACCCAATTTGTGATTATAGTCTAGGAGCTGATGTTTCACCCAAAGAACTTCAGTGCCACAACAACCAGCTGCAACATATTCAGCCTCTGCAGTGGATAGAGCTACTGAATGTTGCTTTTTAGAAGCCCATGAAATTAGGCATCCACCTAGATATAAACACAAGCCACTAGTACTTTTTCTATCAAGCTTGCAACCCGCATAATCAGCGTCACAGTAAGCAATTAGATCTAACTTACAACCAGCAGGATACCAAATTCCAAGTTCACATGTTGCAACAAGATATTTAAAAATTCTTTTGATAGCTAACATGTGACTTTCTTTAGGATTGACTTGAAACCTTGCACACAAGCACACGCTAAACTGAATATCAGGTCTAGAGGTTGTGAGATAAAGTAGAGATCCAATCATATCTCTGTAGGTCTTTGGGTCTATTGACTTAGGAAATGAATTTCCTCTAGTTTTACATTCATTGCTATTGGTGTGCTTGAATATTTGAGGTGCTGAAAGTCAAACCTTTTCAAAAGTTCTTTGACATACTTTGTTTGACTAATGATATCCCTTCACTGGTTTGATGCACCTGCAATCCCAAAAAGAACTGTAAGTTACCCATCAAACTAATTTCAAATTCAGTTTTCATATGTTCAGCAAATTCAGTGCACAATTATTTATTTGTGGATCCAAAATTATGTCATCAACATAAATTTGGGCAGCAAGATTTGTTTTATTTACAGTTTTTGGAAACAAAGTTTGGTCAACATTACCTCGTGTGTATCCTTTCTCCAATAAGAATGAACTCAAGCGGTCATACCAAGCTCTCGGAGCTTGCTAAGACCATAAATAGCCTTATGAGCTGAAAACATGATCAGAAAATTTCTCATTTTCAAAGCCTGAAGGTTGTTCTACAAAAATATTTTCTTTGATGTATCCATTTAAAATGGCACTTTTTACATCCATTTGATAAACTTTAAATTTCAGTGATGATGCAAAAGTAAGAAATATTCTCACAGCTTCTAGCCTAGCTACAGGGCATATGACTCTTCAAAATCAATTCCAAACTCTTGATTGTACCCCTTGGCAACTAGTCTAGCTTTATTTCTGACAACCTGCCCATTTTCATTCAATTTATTTCGAACACCCATCTAGTGCCAATAACAGATTGGTCACTAGGTATAGGTACTAATTTCCACACTTGATTTTTGTCAAATTGATGAAGTTCATCATGCATTGCATTGATCCAATCTTCACTAGTTAGAGCTTCATCATTGATTTGGGTTTAATTTGGGAAATTAGTGCCAGTAGGTCTGTAGCAACCTAGATTTTTGAAATAATAATAATAAAAAATATAAAAGCAATTAGAAAATCAAGAAAAAGAGAATAAATAAAATCCATCAAATGAAAATAAGTAATGGGCTTTATTACATGGACCCATTAGAAATTAGTGAGCTAAAATAGGGATTTTTAAAAGTGGAATAATAGAGGAATACCCAAAATTCGTAACTAAAATATTACTAAAATAAAAAAGCTATATTTAATGCATTAAATAGCTAGTTTGAATTAGGATTGGATTCCTAAACCTACCCCAATGATTGGCCACGAAATCCTCTCTCTCCCAACCAAATAGGAAGATCTCTTGCTTAAAAAGGGAGAGGAAAATAGGAAATTCAGAACTTATATGAATTAGACTTAAACTAGGAAGGGAATAGGGAGAAGCTTAAATACTTCTCTTAAACCCTCATGGCCGGCCCTAGCTCGTGCCAAGAGGTTCTTGGACCAGGAGGAGAAGTCAAGAGGAGGAGAATTTGTGGAGAGGAAGAATCTCTCAAGTTCTCTCCCCGAGTTCTTCAAGTCTTAACCCTAGAAGAGGAAAACAATCAAAGGTAGGCATTCTCACAACATAAACCATGAAACGTTTTCTGTAGGATGTCTCGTCCATCAGGAACAAAAGCCCTTGGTTTCATAATTTTCCATCGAGCATATCTGTCGTTCTTGATTTTTCATGTTCTGCAACTGACATGACCTCGAACCCTCTTCTTAACTCTTGATCTCTTTGTATACTCAACCCCATGACACGAGATTTTTACTGTAGGAACTGATGCATGTTAGGCATCGTTTGCCCCTAAAAGCCCTAAATTTGATTCATCCTAGCTTGCAATTTAATCGTTGATCTCAACTATGTACTGTTTTGTAGTACCCTAGAATTTTCTTGAATTTATTCTGTACATGTTTGTTTATTTCTGCATATTTTGAATGCTATTGTGTGTAAGAACTAGGCGTCAAGATCATTTGACGTTAAGACTTGTAAGCGGCAATATCGTATGCCGTTTATATGATGTTAACGACAACAGGTATTGACGTTTAGTCATTTTTCTGATTATTTTAATTATGGGCAAGACTATAACGACATCATCGATGGACGTTTATATTGGGGAAGACGGCAACCTATGTTGACGTTAAACTGACTTGCCTGTTTTTGAGCTTTCCGTTCTGGATTAAGGAAATCTGCCGTTTCGGGAAGGTTTTAATGAGCTGATCCGATGCGTTTAGATCCGAGGGTCAGGATTAGGTTTGGCCTTGCTTGAGAGGTCTTTATAAGACCAGATCTCGCAGGTAGAAAGGGGGTTTTTTCTTTGGTTCTGGAGGAGAGAAAGAGGTCCGAGGAAGGGATTTTGCAGAGCGATCTGGTACTTGTTCGTGCGGTTCAGAGACTTCTACACGAGGAGATGCATAGGACTTCATAACCAAAGGCTCATCCAGGCGGAGGAACTACATCGGAGGAGGTTTTGGATTGCTTGAAGACGGAAGGAAGAACTGTCTCCCTGGCGAGATGGGCTTCTTCGAGCTCGGATTCGACACTCCATCAGGAGGGATTAAGGCAAGTTGCATGGGGGACTAGTTTAGGATATGTTATACTACGTATTTAACATTTTTTCTGTATTTTTAAAGCATGTAAACAACCTACGGGAAGGGTTAGAAACGCCGTTATTGCATGCAGGTTTTCTGTGTTTTCTGTGTCTTAGAACTAGACGTCCAGGGATATTGTCGTCTATAACATTAAACGGCAATATCGACTGCCGTTTAGGTTCATCCGAATTATATGTATTTTCTGTCCTTACTATATGTAAATGGCGCTATGTGCCGCCGTCTGTTTTGTGTTAACGGCGCTATGTGCCGTCGTCTATAATTACTTGACGACATCGTATGTGGACGTCTACTACAGTAAGCGTCATACCGATTGACGTTAAGTTTAACAGAATCATGTATTTCCAGAAATCTGAGTGAATTTGTTTAAATGTAATTTTATGAATGTATGTGTTTCAGCCATGTAATATTAGAGCATGTTATTGTTATGGACTGTCTATTACTATAACGTACAGGTTATTTATATGTATTGATGAACTTGCATAATTACATGGCAACGATCAAGGTTAATTAGTAAAAGATAAGTACAATGATTTAAAAGAGAGCATGTTGATTGATGTTTAAATTACTGCAATAGATATAATACGTCAGTAATCCCTGTTCCATATGAAATTTGTAAGCTTTTCTCATTATTAAACCATGTTAGTTAGTTGAATCAATAGAGTTAATTTCATGAAAAATAGTTGTAGAAATCAGAAAATTATGAATTTGGCATGTGCATTGTAATTCCTGATTTCGAATTTCTGTTAAAAATTCAGAATTTTCAGACATGTGTACGTTCTGTTATGAATTTCTGAACAATATAATACACATAGAATTGAATAAATATGAATGTAATGCAAAAATGAATATAGTATCATGATAGGGATCTGTTGTATAGTAAATAGAATTTCAGAACTGAAAGTGTTGTATTTTGAAATATTTCATTAACACATGTTAAAATAATATGAAATGAAATGTCATTATATATTATATGTTAGTGTACGCATTATAACAATGATGCCAATAAGACATTGCTATCTTAGAGATTCCTACAAGGAACTACACCGTAGATGCCCCTATAGTAGTGGTTCACCTACATGTAAATAAATGAATCCGTGGGCAATGGATTGAAATCCTGGAGGTAGACTTGTTCTATTGGTCAAGGTGGGAAGGACTTTCCCCGGTTTTGCGCAAATACTATGACTTCATCACCGCATTACCTAGGATAAGTGAATGTTAAATGACTACTGATCTCTAATTTAGTGAGGGCTATGTCTTGGCAACTATATGAAAATGATCACAGGCTACAAGTTATATGTCTACATGCTACATGTTACATGCTACAAGTTACATGTCTACCTGTTCTACATGCTACATACTACATGTTATATTTTTACATTCCTACATGTGAACTTGTTCAAAGGATTTCATGCTACATGTCAATGTTTAATATTACTACATGAAAATTGTTGTGTAAAAGAATAGTGCATGTATAAATGAGAAATTGATACATGAGAATTGTTGTAGGTCACATGACATCGAATAGATTCCATGAATAAGAAATTCCATGTTACATGCGAAACATGTTTTATTTCCTTAATAGTTAGAATCACTATGAAATGAATGATTGCCAAGGACTTAGAATGGTAGTAAGAAAAGTATATGATATCAATGAATGGAATGCTAATGTACTACCATGTTTTAAAACTAATATACTATTATATCTTGAACTGTCTTTCATGTGATTTGCTGAGTCTTGTAGACTCATACTTCCCTAACATTTCAAGAGAGCCAGAGGATACGGAGGAGTTAGTGCAAACTGACTCAGAGCGGGAGGACGTGGAGACTTAGCTTGACATAGAGAGTTTTAGAGTGAATCTTGTATGTGAGGATCTTATGTAATTTCCTTTATGCAACTGATCATTGAAATGTAATAAACTTTGGACCATTGCTACCTGTTTATGCATTAGATTTACATTTGAATAAATGCTGATTGCAAGTGTTTAATTCCATATTCTGTCAATTATTATTGGAATTGAATAGTGATTTGTGTATATTTCAACCTGTATTGTAATTGTTGGATTCGTTCCACTGTAATACCTCTATTAGATCCAATGTGAGTTGGTGTAACTGTACTGGGTCTAAAAGGGGCGTTACATGTTTCATGTTCATCATGAATACATGTTTCATGTTCATGCATACCCGTGATCAAACATGTCTAAACCCTAATTGTTTTCCAATTCCTATTTATTGTAAGTACCCATGCATGTCTAGGTTGTTTTGCAACTAGTTTCACGAATTTTTGTTGACTATACAATTAGTTGTGATTTTCTAAACCACCCTGTGTCAAATAGGGTAGTTTTGGCCTGCAATCCAATGTATGTCCTTTCCCCGTCGAACCCAGGCGCATCGACCCGTACAAGCACCCGTCGCGATCTCAGTTGACCCCGTTGCGACCCTCACCAGGGTACGTCGCGATCTGGGTTCTTTTTGCAAGAAACCCCATGTCTCAGCAATGCTTGATTATCTACAGTGTTTGTACTCTTGTTTAACAGTCATACACATAGAAAATAACTCTTGTATAAATTGAATATTATGTATGATTAAAATACATGCACATGATCTTTTCTATCTAAAATTTCATGACACTTACACACACTTTGAACCATCCATTATGGCATAATTTTTATGAAACTATTTCATAATACATCTGGTAATTTATGTCATTAAATTACCCTATACTTGTCTATCGTTTCTCACGATGTTTTGGGAATACCGATATCGACGCTCTACTGTTCTAGAACTCCTCTAGAACGTCGAGCACTTATTTCTATATACACTCTCTCTTGACTTGGACGAACTCTCCGTCGGATACTCCTTCTGTCGGACTAGTAAGTCTTTGTTCAAGGCCTCCGTAAGTCTCCTCTGTCCATGGATTCCTACATGGTCGATGAGCCGGTTGTACCCTAACACCTATGATACCCTTTAGGGATCTATATGATCCAAACGGTATTAGAAGTTCACTCTCGTCTTGAATCCGCCAGACCTCTGGACTTGTGCTTAACATGCCAGCGGAAGGGTCGTGAGTTCCGCCTGATTGCCAACACCGAGTGCGCGTGTTTTGTGACGGCCCTCATTATACCGGTACGGTTATACCAACCCACGTCGGTATAGCGAGAGTCCTCACAGTGGACATTTACCCAAACGATACAAACAACTGAGATACACGCGAATATACAACAAGTAGCGGAAGTAAAAGACAATTGTCCTCATTTATTCATCATCCACATTAACATACATGAAATTCGCAATTAACATTAAGAGCTTAAAAGTTCACATAATTTAAATTGCTGAAATTAAATACATAATGTCCACACTTATACATTCTTTTCATGATAACTCTAGTACAACGTTCAAATTACATACTATGAAATGCACAAGTCACAAAGAACTCCAAAGACTAATCTCCGCGCCTCGGAGTCCGTCTCCACTGTCTCCTCCAACGGTGCCACGTCACCAACTACACTTGTACGCGCGAAGCAAGGAGTGAGTCTAAAGACTCAGCAAGCAACACTACTCATAACATACACGTATAAGTCATAGCGGTTTCTACATGCACATTCAAATTTTCAACACATGGCATGCTAGTCATTTGAAAGTTTCAACCTATCATGAAAGTTTTACAAATTATACATGGATCATGCTTTCAGATTTCTAAGAATAAAACTTACCTATCACATGCTCTCTATTCAATTTACTCGTGAAATTTTGCCTTTAAGAACCAAGACATGAGAGCTACCAACATGAACACTGTGCATATATGGAAGGAAAACACAACTAGCATGAGTTTTACATGATCTTACGTACATACATAGACATTTTCACATGCTTTAAGATGCTGGTTTCACATGGTTTAATGGCTGTAAACCTACACATAGGGCTACAATGTTGTTTAAAACATACCATGTGAACAACCAATCATACTATTTTGTATAAGTGCTCATCAATTATCCCTAACATGAATTCTAGACATCTTCGCACATATAAACATGATGATAACAACATGAAATTACTGATTTCACATGGTTTCGGATTTGTCTCACATGGATTTCAATGTCATATTCTCAAATTTTTGGTTTCACATTTTCTTTACACAAGTTTCCAATTCACATGTTTACACTTTACACATACACATTTCACATGGTTCACTTACACATTAACACATGAACACATACACATTACACATTACACATTCACATTTTAGGTGTCGTGACACATAGTCCAAACCACCAAAGAAGGACATATACACATCACATTACACATAGACGCCATCTAGGCATTTCAATGGCGACTCTTGGACTGCGCAGACCGGGAGAACAAGTCTCCACCCTAACCAGTGGTACTTTTCCACCTCCAGGATTTCCCCCTAATGCCCTTAGCGTCACTTACACATTGAACCTTCTCAGGGGACTTTTTCCTGATACGGTTCCACTGCCCTCTGTGGAAGCAATGTCACACTTGGCACATTTACACATTTACACATTTTTACCGATTTTACACATAGTTTGACACATGTCACTCTCAATTCATTTACTTTCTCACTCACATGCACATTCTCTGTTTTCCTATCAGGACACTACAGATTTCAGGAGTTTAACACACAGTAATTCACCAATCAGTGTGTTTAAACAAATCTACCACCTTACGATAACATACATAGATTTTTACATTTCACAAGGAAAGTACATAACTCCTTATACACTGGTCCAAATGACCTGAAATTTTAACCACATGCTATTTTCGGGTTCAAGATCATACAATCAATTTTTCAGATTTTTTTGAGCTAAATGGAATTTACAGTAATAAAACACCTATTTAGCATGCCATTCATAATTTAAGTTGATATGGAGTTTAACACCATCATGCATTTTTGTCACTGACTGTCTGAACAGAGACTATTGTTATATGCATGATCTGAGAATACAGAATTTCCCTAAATCATACAACCATAGATTGATCACCACAAATCTTTCTTGCATGCCTTTTTATTTACCGAACCGAATTTATTAGCATTTATGCAAGCATGGACAATTTATCAAAATTGAGTATACGTATACTGATCCACTAATCTTCATGATCTGACAAAACTTCGGGCATTCAGACTAGTCCTAATCAGGATTGGCAAGATTATCAACAATCATGCTTGAAATTTCATGGGAGTAATTTCTAACATTCACCACCACACATCACACTCATCCCCACACCACATTTAACAGTATACATGTGTATAGGGTTACCATATATCCTCATCACAGAAACCATACCGAAATAGTTGTATAGGAAGGGCAGAACGGTCACTGTTCTGTCCAGATGAACTTGGCGGCGGTCTCTGGCCGCTAACGCAGTGTTAGCGGCATGGTCGATGGACGCCAAGCATAATCTCAACGTCCAGTGACCTTGCCGTCGATGCAGGTCTGTGCAGAAACACAGATCCGAGCTCTCAAGTTGGGGTGAATTTGGGGGTCTAGGACACGAGGGAAAATTCATAAAAATTGTAGAATCGACCTAGACACATACGGGGACGTTATGGTTAGTTACTTGCCTCTAGGAATTGCTTCAATGGATCAAAAGTGCTGGTGAAGCCCTCCTTGGGCAGTCCCAGAAGGTGCAGAACGTCCTCCAAGATCTCCTCCCTCCGGGCTCCTGGATGATCTCCACAGCAAGGAAACATCGGGAGGTCTTCTCCTTCAGTCCAGCTAGCTTTTTGTCGAGGAAGATGGCCGGATCCAGCTTCAGAGGTTCAGATTTTTGGGATGCAAAGAGGGGGTTTCCTCACAGTCTAGAACTGGGGTTTTTCCTCTTGTTTCTCTCTTGCAAAGGGTGAAGAGAGGGCTGGGGATGGCAGATCCGGGTTCAACATATGGGAGAGGCCTCTCTCCCACTCACTAGTGACAAGATGGCTCTCAGAGCCGTTGGGACAGCTCCCCAATGGGTGGCTCCCTTGCTTCCGGAATTTCCGGCTCTGCTGCGCATGCAGGCCAGAGAAATAGGCGTCCATATCGTTAGACGCCAGGATTAGTGTTGGCGTCCATGTCTGGATGCTGACACAACCTCAACGGCTAGGGGTTGACGCCATAAGGCCTTCGGCCAGAAGTTTAAAACATGCAGAAAACTATGCATGCCATGCATATATACATGCAATAATGTATATGGTAGTGTATCCATACTATCACCATTCAATACATGCATTATTTACATCTAGTATAACATATGCACACGTAATTGTACTAATTAATACGTACGTAAGTATATATATACATACACAAGCACAAACATACATACACAATACAATAATGCGACGGAAATTCGAAGGTCTTACATATTGTGCAACTGTTACTATCGCCTGGTTACTCAACGCGTTACGTGCAATGTCCACTAACTCTCATCTATACTCTACTTGCTCATCTATTCACATTCACTCTACTATCTCGTCTATTCATCTAGTGCTCTCATCTACTTCTTGGTACTCTACATACATCGATCATTGACTGATTGTCTAAAGATAAACATATAACTAATGCCTAGCAATATATAAAGGCCCGATCTGGTCCTGGGATGTGCGCCCGAAAGTGCTAGTACCTATGGGAGTTAAATGATCAGAGTGTTTGGCATTACACTCAAGTGCTATCTTTCATGACTATCTAAATGACAATCAACAGTGCTATGTTCTCTCGTTGTCCATTGACAACAAAGTGTTATCTATCTTGACTATCTAAATGACAATCAAAAGTGCTATGTTCTCTCATTGTCCATTAACAACAAGTGCTATGCTATACTCGTTGTGCTATGCTATACTCATTGTCTATCTGTACTATGGCCATCTTGCTATACTTGAATTGTGCTATCTTGCTATTATTGTGCTATTCCCGACACTTGTGCTATTTTGGAAAGTTTATATTTGAAAAGTCTTGCTAATTCGATCACGTACTATCCTGCTATATTTTTTCCGTGACTCTCTCGCTCTATCATTAGTTACTCTGCTTGAATGCATTAATTACTTAAAGCCTGCTTGAGCCTGAGATTTAAGTCCTACTGGGCGTTGTTCGCTCACCCTGCGTTATTTGTTTTGTTGGTTTCTCAGTGAGACCGAGATGAACCATACACTCAAGAGGACGGGAACGACCTGGAGTGATGTATGAGTACCCTAGTGTCCTATTGCTATGTTTAGCGTTGTGGTAGTTAGGTTTGAAGTTTAGTCTTTTGCTTTATTCCAATGTCGTAACTAGCATTTTAAAGTATTAATGAAATGAATTTGCTTTATCATTATATAGATATAATGGTTGTAACTAGGCATTTTTAGTATTGACTGATCATAGATTGCTCTGATAGTAAGGGTTGTAACTAGGCATTTTTAAGTATTAATGAAATGAATTTGCTTTATCATTATTCATTTTGCAATGGTTTGATGTCTAGTACTCGCTCTATAACCCTTTACTTATCAACTGCCTCGCGTTCCGATTTCCGTGCGGGGCAGACAGGGTCTTCATTTATTGCATTCAGAAAAGATGATCTAGTTCTAACTCTCTCATGCACATTACCAACTACATTCTCAATTGGATGATCTCTTAAAAATCTGTTTTCAGGATTACCTCTTGGATGCATTCAGTTCTAGAACAATATTACCTGAAGCACTTGTGGTAGGTGATTGATTGTCTAGATTTTCAAATGGATCTTCATCCTCTTCAATAGTTGCTGAAGTTCGACAACAAAGTCATCCTCTTCATTATTTTGAGGAACCCTTAAAGATGTAGAGTCATCAGTTTGATATGAGTTTTCATCAAAACCACATGTGAATTCTTCCACAGTTTTATTCTTGAGAATGTAAACTCTATAAGCTCTAGAAATTTCTAATAGCCAGAAAAATGCTTCATGACTTTTGGCATCAAATTTATCAAGATTTTCTTATTGTTGTTATGTACAAAACACTTGCAACAAAGATTTTAAAATAAGAAAGAGTTAGCTTTTGTTTTTCAAAAGTTCATAGGGGGTTTTTCTGATTTTTGGTCTGACCAATGCTCTGTTCAAGATGTGATTTGCTGTGTGTTCACAGCTTCACCCAGAAGGATTTGGGCAATTTACTTTCCAAGAGCATAGATCTAGCCATTTCCACCAGAGTTCTATTTCTCCTTTCCACAACTCCATTTTGTTCTGGAGTTCTTGGAGAAGAGAATCTGTGAAAATTTCCTTTTCAGCACAACCAGAAATCTTTTTGTTCTCAAATTCTCCCCCATGATCAGTCAAAATGGATTTGATTTTATGTGAAAACCCCATTAAGGCAGTGGTGCAGAAATTCCTGAATTCTAACAAGCATCACTTTTGTGAGATAGAAAGATGACCCAAGTGTATCTAGCAAATCATCAATGATGACAAATCCATATCTTTTACCACTAAGACTAAGAATTCTTGTTGGCCCAAAGGTTAATATAAGTAATTCTAGTGGCTTAGAAGTGAGTACATCACTGAAAGTTTTTAAAAGATTTTCTGGTTTGTTTTCCTTGAGCACATATCCACCAAAGTTGATTCTCTACATTGGGAAGGCTTCAGGAGGTCCTTTAACCAGATTTAGCCTTAAGAGTTTATTTATTGTGTTGAAACTTGCATGACCAATCTTTTGTGCCATGTCCATGCAATTTCATTTTTATTTGCCACCAAACAAATGTTTTCAGCGAAGTTTTTATCAAGATTGATCATGTAGACATTGTTTTCTCTTTGCCAAAGAACTTTATTTTTTCAATTGAAGAATCAATTATTTTGCAAAAATCAATTCAAAAACACCTTGTGACCTTTGTCACACAATTGACTAATGCTCAAAAGATTATAATCCAACCATCAACTAACAAAACATTTTCATTGAGTTTGAGGAGGATTTACCAACCTTTCCAGATCCAATGATTTTCCTTTTATTTTTACCTCCAAAAGTACCAGACCCTCCTTCCTTTTCAATCAAAACGAAAACTTTGTTCTGTCTCCAGTCATGTGTCGTGAACACCCCTGTCAAGGAACCACACATTGCAGTTGTGTGCACGACTTTCCTGCATAAATCAGATCAGAGAAGAAAAGATTTTGGTACCCAAACATTGTGGGACCATCAGTTTGCTTGAGCAAAGAATAAGTCTTTTCTGATCTAAATTGAGTTGTTTTTGGCTTTTGTTTTGTTTCAAAATGATTTCCCTTTTTGGCATTTTAACATTCTGATTTGGAATGAAAACACCAGTGTTTTTCCTTTCATAAACATGGAAATTATGCATTTTGGCATGATTGTTCATGTATGGAAATCCAACCAAGAATTCTGTTGATATCTTGGAACCTTTGGATAAAAAGATTGTGAATGGTACCAATAAGGATTATGATACCATTGATTCTAAGAATTGATCTAATTAGATTGACATGATGTCCTGGATCTCCAATAACCATCATGAAAGTTTGTTTTTATGTTTTTACAATTTTTTATATTTTATTTGAATTTCTGTTCAACTGTTGTTGTTTTTCAGAAGGACAGGTCGACCTGTGTTGGACTGGTGTCGACTCAGCAGCCACAGTTTTCAACTTGTGGTTGACTGGTCGACCTATCAGCAATGTGTGTCGACCTTTTTATTTCTTTGGTTAGAACATTCTTTTTGTTCTGATTCTTGGTGTATTTCAGATGTATTCTTTAACACTTGTTTATTTTTGTTTTCCGGACTAGTACTTTTGACAATTTATCAAAGGAATTTTTGAAGGTTTTCTTTTTTTTCACCAGATTTTATTCTTCAAGAATTTCTGTGGTGAATCCTAGTCCATGTTTTGTAGCATTCATTTTTAATCCTAAAATGCATCAATGTTTTCCTTTCCATTTGTGAAATATTTTTATCACTTGTTCCTTTTTCTTCAACAACTTCTTGAGTTTCTGAACTTCATTAATGACTTGTTGCTTTTCTTTTTGTTGCAATTCTAATCTTTTAGAAAGTTTTTTCAAATCATTGTTGGCCTTTTGAGATGCAATTTTAAATTCAGTAATGTCATTCAAAAGATCTTCCTTTTCTTCATTGAGTTCAGTTATTTCATTTTCAAGTTCAGATATTCTTCTATTTAAGGAAGTATCAGCATGACATTTTCATTTTCTTTTCAGATATTTGTTTTCTTTTCTTATTTCAGAATATTTTGCAATCAACTCAGCATATGCATCTTGCCAATCTTCAATGGAATATTGTTCAAAAGAAAGCCTGCCTTTTCATCACTGCTGTTGGCCATAAAGCATAACTCCTTATTTGCTGAACTTGAGGAGTTCTCTTCTTCATCCTCAATTTGGTCTTCATCTTACCAAGTTGCTATCATGGCTTTTGGCTTCTTCATTTTGTTTTTTCTTGTATTTATCCTTTTGATCTCAGAGACACTCACCCTTCATGTGTCCTGTCTGTTGCACCTGTAGCAAACAATATTCATTAGTTTTTGATTTCTGCTAGCATTAAAATTTGAAGAAGAAGCATTCCTTTTACTAGAAGAATATTTTTCCTTTCCATTGAATTTTCTCTTCTTGATTTTAAAATTTTCTGAATTGCCTAGTCATGAGGGCAAGTTCATCCTCATGGACTCAGACTCATCAGAACTTGATTTTTCTTTATTTTTCTCTTTGTTGCTTGATGAAGCCTTAAGTGCTACTGGTTAGCCTTAAGCATATGTTCTTCACTTCTTTTCAAATTTATTTCATAAGTCATTAAGATCCTATGAGTTCATCCAAAGAGATTTTGGATAAATCCTTAGAATCTTCAATCACTGTAGCCTTTGTGTGCCAAATGGATGATAGAGAACGCAAAATTTTTCTTACCAGATCAGCATCAGTGTATTCCTTACCTAGTGCCTTCAGTCCATTGAAAATTATCATAAACCTAGCAAACATTTCAGAAATTAATTCATCAGATTTCATCATAAACAATTTATATCAGAAACAAGTATGTTTGCTTTGGTTTCCCTAACTTGAGATGTTCCTTCATAAATTAATTCAAGTTTATCCCACATTTCTTTAATAGATTTACACATGGATATTCTTGAATATTCTTTAGGGTGGACAGCACACTGAAGCATATTCATGACACTGTAATTAAGAGTAGCTTTCCTAATCTGCTCTCTAGTCCAATTCTCCTCATCTCCCTGATTTTCATAAGGACCCACTTCAACTATCCTTAGATTTCATAGTTTTGAGCCCTAAGAAAAACATGCATGCGATGTTTCCAATAAGAGTAATCAGACCCATTAAAGAATGGTGGTCTATTAATGGAATGGGCCTCAGCTACAAATCCTCGAGAATCCATCAATCACAATGAGAGACAATGAAAGAGCAAGCAAACAATTCAAGCAATTAACACAGAGTCAAACAGAAGCAATCAAATCAGATCAAAACAGATATTAACCCGCTCTGATACCATTATAGGATCGAATAGGTGGATGGATCAGATCTAGAAGGGGGGGTTGAATAGATCTAATCACCAATTATAGCGGAAGCTTAAGCAATTCAAATTACTTCTAATTAGAGATCAATTCAAACAAATAATTTACTGATCTGAAGTATGGGTGTGTGTAGATGATGTGTGAAGCATTAAACACTTAGTGTGAAGCGAAATCCTATGCAAGCATCTAGCGCAGACAAGTAGATACAACCATTGCACAAGGATTTTTAGGTGGTTCGGAAATCACCACCAGTGATCCTACATCCACCCCTCACACAGTGAGGCTCCACTACTCAGAAGAGTACAACTCACACCGGAGCACGATGACTCCAAACAACCCTTGAGTTCAACGGCTCAAACACACAACTTGAGTTCAACGACTCACAAACTAAGCACGACGGCTTAAACAACAACGGAGCACGGACGACTCCCAATTGAGCACGACGGCTCAAACCACATAGTGAGAGCGACGACTCACAAACCAGAGCTCGATGGCTCACAATACAAAAGCTAGATCAAACACAAAAGAAATCAGATCCTCTAATAATGATATGATTCACAGACTTAATGAACTCAAAAATCTGTACAGAAGTTCATGTACAGATCTCACAAGAAGAAATAAGATGAACACTCCAAGAATTAGGTGAAAGAAGTATGAATTGGATGTTCTTCGGTGAATAGCTCTTGCAGACGCTTGAATTGAGGAGCCTTGATGGAATTCGGTGGAGGTTCTCCTCAATTGGCGACACTCTGCTTTTATGGCATCTAAAATGCCAGAAATCCTCTTCTACCACTGCTCTTCAGTTGGATCTGCTCCCTTTCCTAGCACAACAACCTTCTCACCAGAGATTCCCCTTGATTCCCACATCCTTCCTCTTGAAAGGATGGCCTGTAGCTTCTGGAGATGGAGCCAGATCTGGAAAGCCCCTTTTTGCCGCCAAAAAGCTTCTTCTGGAAGTGTATGGGCTTTCTTGCCTTTAGGGTAGGAGAATCATGGGTATTTATAGCCATATATGTCCATAAGTGCCTTGGGGTGCATGGGCACGGAAATCTAGGTCAAATCCCTTGATTCCCAAGCAGCCACGTGTCCAGAAAAATTCACGTTTTTGAGTTTCAGTCGAAGTGTGTCGACACCACAGGCACTGTGTCGACACCACAGGCATTGTCTTCAAACTGGGCTTCTGGGACAATGATCTAGTGTCGACACCACTGGGCATTGTGTCGACACCACAGGCAGACTGTGTCAACACACAGACAGACTGTGTCGACATCACTGGCTATTGCTTCAGAACAGGCTTCTAGGATAGTGAACTAGTGTCGACACACATGTGGACTGTGTCGACACCATTGTGACAAATTTGTGTAAACTTGAAAATATAAATTGTAAACCATTAATACAAGATATTATCATTAAAATGTGAGATATTAAACATCAAAAACTTGTTGTTTAAGCATTGTTGTGATATGTATAAAATGTATAACATATTCATTAGTCATCATTTTAATATGTACAAAATGTACAAAATGTCATCATTAAAATCAAATTATGAGTGATGTCAATTAGTCATGATTAAAGTCATCATTAAATGGTTTCAAATACATACTCAACCAAACATTCTCCCCCTTTTTTATGATGAAAAAATATATGCACAATCTCCCAATAGCCTGACTCCCTTGCTGCAATAACTCCCCTTGACCATATTCACCCTTTGAACAACTTTCTCCCATAAGAACTTTCTCCCCTTTAAGAACTTTCTCCCCTTTAAAGAACTTTCTCCCCCTTTTTGACAGCATCAAAAAGATAGATAAGAGAGGGAAACAAAGAATGGTAGGAGGTCAAGAAATGAAATGTAGAAAATGAAGGTTCAGAATGATCAAAATAAATGAGGCAAAGTGATTGTCAAATGAGAGAAATTATTGTGTTTTGGTTATTGTGCAACAAAGTTTAATCACAAAGACACACTCAACAAAGTATAGCAAAATATAATGATCTGAATGTAGTTAAAATAATGATGCAAATGTGAAGTAAAGTGACCTATATGAGTGAGCGGAAGTATTTAACAAGGTGTTAGAACTTTAATTGTAACACAATGTAGAATAATATGTCTAAACTCAGTAAACATGACCTTTATTAAGGTCTTAAGCTTTTCTATCCTGTCTTTTTTATTTTCTTTCAATTTTAGCTGGGAAAGAATACAAGAATAAATTAGTTAAATCTCACTTTTCAGTGCAAGAGATCACATTGATCAGATGCAAGACCCTGATTACTCAGTGGTTTAACTTTCATTATCTTATACAGAGTTGAAAATTTTGATTTCCACTTTTTTGACGCGAAACAAATCACTTTTTAGGTGAAATGGCCGGTTACTCAGTGGTTCAAGAATTTGCATTGCTCTGTTTGTATCTTTCCAGATTGTTGATCATTTTCTTTTGATGTTTTACAGGAATATGTTTGCTTTGACCAGAAAAGTCTTGACTACGAATTTAGAAAAATTATTCTTAACATGTGGTAAAAATGAAGCTTAAACATGCACATGTTAAATAATAAAGCCACTCATGTGCCTACAAGTGTTTTGCAAGTCATTTTAAAGTCATTCAGTATTAAGATTGCTTAACCTTGAAATGATAATGAATCTTTGAAATTAAACTAAATGCACAATGAGTTTAGTTTCAATGTCTTAATTCTCTCATAAGAAAATAGCACAATGACTCAAAAATTCTGATGAGTTTAGGGTTCAAGATAGACAAGTAAGGTCAAAGAATGTGACAATGACTCCCCCTTTCATGTCTATCTCCCCCTCACAAGGTGAACATGAGGATTATTGAAGACATAGGAATGGATGAAGTGAAAATAGAATGAACAAGAATATTTTATTGAAAGACAGAGACTCCCCCTCAACAATTGCATACAAATACTTGGCGGAGACATATACTCACGCATAGTGAAAGTGTCCAGACAAGCCTGACTTGTCTTTCTTCAAATCACCATTTGATATACCAAGAATGCCAATGCAATGTGAGAGTGAGGAATTTATTTGCAAGAACAGGAAGATTTTTATTTGCAAAAAGAGATAGAAGATATCAAGAATGTGGAAATTTGCACAAACCAAGCTCTCTTCTTAAAGATGAGAATTTGTTTTCTGGAAGAGGCTTAGTGAAAATATCTGCAATTTGTTTTTCAGTTTCAATGAAGTGAAGTTCAAAAGATTTTTTAGCGACCTCATCCCTTAGAAAATGGTGCCTTATTTCAATATGCTTTGTTCGTGAATGCTGAATTGGGTTTTTAGACAAATTAATAGCACTAGTGTTATCACACAAAATAGGAATACACCCATTTGTGATTATAGTCTAGGAGCTGATGTTTCACCCAAAGAACTTGAGTGCCACAACAACCAGCCGCAACATATTCAGCCTATGCAGTGGATAGAGCTACTGAATGTTGCTTTTTAGAAGCCCATGAAATTAGGCATCCACCTAGATATAAACACAAGCCACTAGTACTTTTTCTATCAAGCTTGCACCCGCATAATCAGCATCACAGTAAGCAATTAAATCTAACTTACAACCAGCAGGATACCAAATTCCAAGTTCACATGTTCCAACAAGATATTAAAAATTCTTTTGACAGCTAACATGTGACTTTCTTTAGGATTGGCTTGAAACCTAGCACACATGCACAACTATACTGAATATAGGTCTAGAGGTTGTGAGGAAAGTAGAGATCCAATCATACCTCTGTAGGTCTTTGGGTCTACTACTTACCAAATGAATCTTCCTCTAGTTTTACATTTATTGCTATTGGTGTGCTTGAATGCTTGAGGTGCTGAAAGTCAAACTTTTCAGAAGTTCTTTCACATACTTTGTTTGACTTAAAAATCCCTTCACTGGTTTGATGTACCTTCAATCCCAAAAAGAACTGTAAGTACCCATCAAACTCATTTCAAATCAATTTTCATATATTCATAATTCAGTGCACAATTCTTTATTTGTAGATCCAAAAATTATGTCATCAACATAGATTTGGACAACAATGATTTGTTTATTATTGACAATTTTTGTAAACAAAGTTGGTCTACATTACCTTGTGTATCCTTTTCCAATAAAATGAACTCAAGCGGTCATACCAAGCTCTTGGAGCTTGCTTAAGACCATAAAGAGCCTTATGAGTTTGAAAACATGATAAGAAATTTTTCATTTTCAAAGCCTGGAGGTTGTTCTACAAAAATATTTTCTTTGATGTATCCATTCAAAAAGCACTTTTCACATCCATTTGATAAACTTTTAATTTCAGGGATGATGCAAAAGTAAGAAATATTCTCACAGCTTCTAACCTAGCTACAGGGGCATGTGACTCTTCAAAATCAATTCCAAACTCTTGATTGTACCCCTTGGCAACTAGTCTAGCTTTATTTCTGACAACCTGCCCATTTTCATTCATTTTATTTCTGAACACCCATCTAGTGCCATAACAGATTGGTCACTAGGCCTAGGTACAATTCTCACCTTGATTTCTGTCAAATTGATGAGTTCATTATGCATTGCATTGATCCAATCTTCACTAGTTAGAGCTTCATCAATTGATTTGGGTTCAATTTGGGAAATTAGTGCCAGTGGTCTTCATTTTTACATTCCGAAAGATGATCTATTTCTAACTCTATGCACATGCACACAACTACTTCTCAATTGGATGATCTTTTAAAAATCTGTTTTCAGGAATTACCTCTTGGATACATTCAGTTCTGGAACAATATTACCTGAACCACTTGTGGTAGTGATTGATGTCCAAATTTTCAAATGGATCTTCATCCTTTTCAACAGTTGTGAAGATTCGACAACGAAGTCTCCTCTTCATTATTTCGAGGACCCTGCAAGATGTAGAGTCATCCGTTTGATATGAGTTTTCATCAAAAACCACATGTGGAGATTCTTCCACAGTTTTATTCTTGGAATGTAAACCTATAAGCTCTAGAAATTTATAATAGCCAAGAAAAAATGGCTTCATGACTTTTGGCATCAAATTTATTAAGATTTTCTTATTGTTGTTATGTATAAAACACTTGCAACCAAAGATTTTAAAATAAGACAGAGTTGGCTTTTTGTTTTTCAAAAGTTCATAGGGGTTTTTATGATTTTTGGTCTGACCAATGCTCTAATCAAGATGTGATTTATTGTGTTCACAGCTTCAGCCCAGAAGGATTTGGGCAATTTACTTTCCAAGAGTATAGATCTAGCCATTTCCACCAGAGTTTATTCTTCCTTTCCACAACTCCATTTTGTTTTGGAGTTCTTGGAGAAGAGAATATGTGAAAAATGTTCAGTTTAACACATAAATCAGAAAAAACTTTGTTCTCAATTCTCCCCCATGATCAGTCAAAATGGATTTGATTTTTATGTAAAAACCCATTAGGCAATGGTGCAGAAATTCCTGAATTCTAAACAAGCATCATTTTTGTGAGATAGAAAGATGACTAAAGTGTATCTAGTAAAATCATCAATGATGACAAATCCATATCTTTCACCACTAAGACTAAGAATTCTTGTTGGTCCAAAAAGGTCCATATAAAGTAATTCTAGTGGCTTAGAAGTGAGTACATCATTGAAAATTTTAAAAGATTTTCTGGTTTGTTTTCCTTGAGCACATATCCCACAAAGTTGATTCTCTACATTGGGAAGAGATTCAGAAACCTTTAACTAGATTTAGCCTTAAGAGTTTATTTATTGTGTTGAAACTTGCATGACCAAGTCTTTTGTGCATGTCCATGCAATTTTATTTATTTGCCACCAAACAAATGTTTTCAGCAAAGTTTTTATCAAGATTGATCATGTAGACATTGTTTTCTCTTTTGCCAAAGAATTTTATTTTTTCAATTGAAGAATTAATTATTTTGCAAAAATCAGATTCAAAAACAACTTGTGACCTTTGTCACACAATTGACTAATGCTCAAAAGATTATAATCCAAACCATCACTAACAAAAATTTTCAATTGAGTTTGAGGACGATTTACCAACCTTTCCAGATCCAATGATTTTCCTTTTATTTTTACCTCCAAAAGTACCAGACCCTCCTTCCTTTTCAATCAGAAATGAAAACTTTGTTCTGTCTCCAGTCATATGTCGTGGACACCCACTGTCAAGGAACCACGCATTGGAGCTGGGTGCACGACTTCCTGCATAAATCAGATCAGAGGAGAAAAGAGTTTGGTACCCAAACATTGTTGGGACCATCAGTTTGTTTGAGCAAAAACAATAAGTCTTTTCTGATCCAAATTTGAGTTATTTTTGGCTTTGTTTTGTTTCAGAAATAATTTCCCTTTTGGCATTTTAACATTCTGATTTGGAATGAAATGCCAGTGTTTTTCCTTTCATAAACATGGAAATTATGCATTTTGGCATGATTGTTCATGTATGGAAATCCAAACCAAAAATTCTGTTGATATCTTGGAACCTTTGGATAAAAAGATTGTGAATGGTACCAATAAGGATTATGATACCATTGATTCCAAGAATTGATCCAATTAGATTGACATGATGTCCTGGATCTCCAATAACCACCATGAAAGTTTGTTTTTATGTTTTTACAATTTTTTAGATTTTTATTTGAATTTCTGTTCAACTGGTTGTTGTTTTTCAGAATTGGATAGGTCGACCTGTGTTGGACTGGTGTCGACTCAGTAGCCACAGTTTTCAACTTGTGGTTGACTGGTGTCGACCTATCAGCAATGTTTGTCGACCTGTTTTTTTTCTTTTGGTTAGAAACATTCTTTTTGTTTGATTCTTGGGTATTTCAGATGTGTTCTTTGACACTTGTTTATTTTGTTTTCTAGACTAGTGCTTTTGACAAATTTTATCAAAGGAAATTTTGAAGATTTTTCTTTCTTTTCATCAGATTTATTCTTCAAAGATTTTTCTGTGGTGAATCCTAGTCCATGTTTTGTAGTATTCATTTTTAGTCCTAACAATGCATCAAGGTTTTCCTTTCCGTTTGTGAAATTTTTTATCACTTGTTCCTTTTCTTCCAACAACTTATTGAGTTTCTGAACTTCATCAATGACTTGTTGCTTTTCTTTTTGTTGCAATTCTATCTTTCAGAAAGTTTTTCAAAATCATTGTTGGCCTTTTGAAATGCAATTTTAAATTCAGAAATGTCATTCAAAAGATCTTCATTTTCTTCATTGAGTTCAGTTATTTCATTTTCAAGTTCAGATATTCTTCTATTTAAGGAAGTATCATGCATGACATTTTCAATTTTCTTTTTCAGATATTTGTTTTCTTTTCTTATTTCAGAATATTTTTCAATCAACTCAGCATATGCATCTTGCCAATCTTCAGTGGAATATTGTTCAAAAGAAGAGCCTACCTTTCCATCACTACTGTTGGCCATAAAGCATAACTCCTCATTTGCTAAACTTGAGGAGTTCTCTTCTTCATCCTCACTTTGGTCTTCATCTGACCAAGTTGCTATCATGGCTTTTGGTTTCTTCATTTTGTTGTTCTTCTTGTATTTATCCTTTTTGATCTCAGGACACTCACCCTTCATGTGTCCTGTCTTGTTGCACCTGTAGCAAACAATATCTTCATTAGTTTTTTGATTTCTGCTAGCATTAAAATTTGAAGAAGAAACATTCCTTTTACTAGAAGAATATTTTTCTTTCCATTGAATTTTCCTCTTCTTGATTTTAAAAATTTTCTGAATTGCTTAGTCATGAGGGCAAGTTCATCCTCATTGGACTCAGACTCATCAGAACTTGATTTTTCTTAATTTTTCTCTTTGTTGCTTGATGAAGCCTTAAGTGCTACTGTTTAGCCTTAAGCATATGTTCTTCATTTCTCTTCAGATTTATTTCATAAGTCATTAAAGATCCTATGAGTTCATTCAAAGAGATTTTGGATAAATCCTTAGAATCTTCAATCACTGTAGCCTTTGTGTGCCAAATGGATGATAGAGAACACACATTTTTCTTACCAGATCAGCATCAGTGTATTTCTTACCTAGTGCCTTCAGTCCATTGACAATTATCATAAACCTAGCAAACATTTTAGAAATTGATTCATCAGATTTCATCATAAACAATTCATATTTAGAAACTAGTATGTTTGCTTTGGTTTCCCTAACTTGAGATGTTCCTTCATACATTAATTCAAGTTTATCCCACATTTCTTTAGCAGATTTACACATGGATATTCTTGAATATTCTTTAGGGTGGACAACACACTGAAGCATATTCATGGCACTGTAATTAAGAGTAGCTTTCCTAATCTGCTCTCTAGTCCAATTCTCCTCATCTCCCTGATTTTCATAAGGACCCAGTTCAACTATCCTCCAGATTTCATAGTTTTGAGCCCTAAGAAAAACTTGCATGCGATTTTTCCAATAAGAGTAATCAGACCCATTAAAGAATGGTGGTCTATTAATGGAATGGCCCTCAGCTACAAATCCTCGAGAATCCATCAATCACAATGAGAGACAATGAAAGAGCAAGTAAATAATTCAAGCAATTAACACAGAGATCAAACAGAAGCAATCAAATCAGATCAGAAACAGATATTAACCCACTCTGATACCAATTGTAGGATCGAATAGGTGGATGGATCAGATCTAGAAGGGGGGGTTGAATAGATCTAATCACCAATTATAGCGGAAGCTTAAACAATTCAAAATACTTCTAATCAGAGATCAATTCAAACAAACAATTTACTGATATGAAGTGTGGTGTGTGTAGATGATGTGTGAAGCAATTAAACACTTAGTGTGAAAGCGAAATCCTATGCAAGCATCTAGCGCAGACAAGTAGATCAACCCATTGCACAAAGGATTTTTTGGTGGTTCAGAAATCACACCAGTGATTCCTACAACCACCCCTCACACAGTGAGGCTCCACTACTCAAAAGAGTACAACTCACAGCGGAGCATAATGACTCCAAAAAACCCTTGAGCTTGATGGCTCAAACACACAACCCTGAGTTCAACGACTCACAAACTGAGCACGACGTCTCAAACAACAACCGGAGCACGACGACTCCAAATTGAGCATGACGGCTCAAACGACACAGTGAGTGCAACGGCTCACAGACCAGAGCTCGATGGATCACATACAAAAGCTAGATCAAACACGAAAGAAATCAGATCCTCTAGCAATGATCTGATTCACAGACTCAATAAACTCAGAAATTTGTACAGAAGTTCATGTATAGATCTCACAGGAAGAAATAAGATGAACACTCCAAGAATTAGGTGAAAGAAGTATGAATTGGATGTTCTTCGGTGAAGAGGTCCTGCAGACGCTTGAATTGAGGAGCCTTGATGGAATTCGGTGGAGATTCTCCTCATTTGGCGATACTCTGCTTTGATGGCATCTGAAATGCCAGAAATCCCTCTTCTACTACTACTCTTCAGTTGGATTTGCTCCCTTTCCTAGCACAGCAACCTCTCTCCAGAGATTCCCCTTGATTCCCACGTCCTTCCTCTTGAAAGGATGGCCTGCAGCTTCTGGAGATGGAGCCAGATATGGAAAGCCCCTTTTTGCCGCCAAAAAGCTTCTTCCGGAAGTGTATGGGCTTTCTTGCCTTGGGGTAGGAGAATCATGGGTATTTATAGCCCCATATGTCCATGAAGTGCCTTGGGGTGCATCGGCATGGAAATCTAGGTCAAATCCCTTGATTCCCAAGCAGCCACGTGTCCAGAAAAATTCACGTTTTTGAGTTTCAGTCGAAGTGTGTCGACACCACAGGGGACTGTGTCAACACCACATGCATTGTCTTCAAACTGGGCTTCTAGGACAGTGATCAAGTGTCGACACCATAGGGCACCGTGTCGACACCACAGGCAGACTGTGTCGACACACAGACAGACTGTGTCGACACCACTGGCTACTGCTTCAGAACAGGCTTCTGGGACAGTGAACTAGTGTCGACACACAGGTGGACTGTGTCGACACCACTGTGAAAAAATTGTGTAAACCTGAAAATATAAATTGTAAACCATTAATACAAGATATTATCATTAAAATGTGACATATTAAACATAAAAAACATGTTCTTTAAGCATTGTTGTGATATGTATAAAATGTATAACATGTTCAATTAGTCATCATTTTAATATGTACAAAATGTCATCATCAAAATCAAATTATGAGTGATGTCAATTAGTTATGATAAAGTCATCATTAAAAGGTTTCAAATACACACTCAACCCAACACAATCTGGTCCTGGGATGTGCGCCCGAAAGTGCTAGTGCCCATGGGAGTTAAATGATCAGAGTGTTTGGCATTACACTCGAGTGCTATCTATCTCGACTATCTAAATGACAATCAAAAGTGCTATGTTCTCTCATTGTCCATTGACAAAAGTGATATACTATACCCGTTGTGCTATTGCTACACTTTGTGCTATTTGTCCTATGACCATCTTGCTATTTGTGCCATACTCGACACTTGTGCTACACTTAGAAAGCTTGTGCTATTTCCATCATGCGCTATCCTGCTATCTTTTACTTGACTCTCTCTCTCTCTCTATCATTAGTTACTCTGCCTTTTAATACATTAATCATTAAAGCTTGCTTGACTATTGAGATTTAAGTCCTACTAGGCGTTATCGCTCACCCTGCGTTATTTGTCATTGTGTTCTCAGGTGAGACTGAGGATGACACATACACTCAAGAGGACGGGAATGACCAGGAGTGAAGTCATGAGTACCCTAGTGTTAGTATTATGATTAGAGTGTGTTAGTTTAGTCTTTTACTTTTATTTCAATGTAATTGGGCCCTATAGAATAGCTCTGATATTAGAGGTTGTAACTAGACACTTGGAAAGTTATTAATGAGAAGAATTTGCTTTAGTATTTATCTTTGTTCAATGGTTTGATGTCTAGTACTTGCTCTGTACTAGTTTACTTGCAACTGCCTCACGTTCTGATATTCTGCGTCTGGGCGTGACAGTTTTGTGGTACCAGAGCCTAGGTTATTCTTAAGTATAGGATGATCTAGGTTAACCTACCTCGACTAGAGTTAATTATCCTACCTATGTGAGTTGTGGTTAGAGCCAAGGGTAAAAAGCTAAAAAATGAACTCACACACGCACGAATTAAATTCCACATCAATATCATGACAATAAGTTATTTTGTAGGAACTAAGCAATCAAGATGACTGCTGAACGTGCTCAAATGAGGGGCATGCAACAGACCATTCAAGAACTGACGCGCGCAATCATGCAAGCTACCCAAGGAGGTGGTAATCGTGGTGGTGCAGGCGACCTGCATCGTAACTTCAGGAGTCTGAATCCACCTAGGTTCAGTGGATCAACGGATCCGGATGAAGCCAAACACTGGATAAAGGAAACGGAAAGGATTTTTCGTGTTATGCAATGCGCAGCGGGGGATAAGTTGCTACTAGCCACATTTCAACTTGAAAAGGACGCCCCGCTTGGTGGGAGTCTGTGGAAGCGAGCCGAGCGAATGGGCAGTTCACTTGGGCCGAATTCAAAGAAGCTTTTAATTCCAAATACTTCTCGGAGCATGTCCAAGAAAGGAAGGCTGCAGAATTCGTTGCTCTAAAACAGCGGAGCTTGACTGTGGCCGAATATGAAACCCAGTTTTCAAGACTGGCATGCTATGCTGCACACCTAGTGAATACGGAAAGAATGAAGGCTAAGCGCTTTCTCAATGGCCTTAAGCCACAATATATCACTCAACTGGCCCCTCTCGACATCCAGACCTACACCGAGATGGTGAAGAAGGCCCAACTACTAGAAGATGCTACGGACTTAACCGACCGCATCAAAGGGAAGTTCGTGAAGAAGGAAATGACCTCAGGGCAATCATCTGCTAAGCCAAACAATGGCAAGAAGCGTCCCTTCAACATCACGGAGGGACCCAGCCAAGAAAGGAAACCTAAAGCTATTGTCCCCATCACTCCAACAAAAAGTAACTGCAAGCACTATGACAAGCTAGGCCACACTGTTGACGAGTGCTGGAGGAAAGCCGGCGCATGCCTGCATTGTGGAAGCCACGAGCACCGCATCCCCGA
This sequence comes from Colocasia esculenta, assembly GCA_014218235.1. Lineage (NCBI taxonomy): Eukaryota > Viridiplantae > Streptophyta > Magnoliopsida > Alismatales > Araceae > Colocasia > Colocasia esculenta. The sequence goes on along the minus strand of CM024758.1, from coordinate 58,967,298 downwards.
GTGCCTGCTGTTGAAAAAACATGAGAGGCGCCCTAATGCGCTAAGAAATAGGGCCGACTACAAGCCCTGCACAATGAAGAGCCCACTAAGGAAGTGGCGTGGTAGAAGGTACCCTACAAGTTTTCTCCTTATCAGCTTTTGTTTTATTTGATACTGAAGCAACTCATTCATTTATATCTCAAAACTTTGCTGATACCCTGACTGCAAAACCTATATCCATGGGTTGTGAGTTCTCTGTCCAAACCCACTAGGAGAAAAGGAGAAATTGAACAAATACTTTCCCTCTGCCAATGTAATGATCGGAGACCATAACCTAAAAGCCGACCTGGTGTGTATGCCTATGGAAGGCTATGATGTAATTTTGGGAGCCGACTGGTTGTCCACTTATGGGGCAAGTGTCGATTGTAAGAAAGGAAGGGTGACATTTAGTGACTTTCCTAAATTGGCATTATCTGGGATTAGACATAAGAGACGAATGTCTCTAATCTCCGCCATAAAAGCCCATAACATGATAAGAAAAGGTTGTTTTGCTTTCCTTGCGGTTGTAGTAATTGAAAAGAAGGGTTCTAAGATAGAAGACATCCACATAGTCCAGGATTTCTCCGATGTGTTCCTGAAGATTTGCCAGGGATTCCCCCAGAGCAAGATGTCAACTTCGCCATAGAGTTGATCCCTGGAGCTGCCCCGGTATCACGACAACTGTACCGGATGTCACCTGCTGAGTTAAAGGAATTGAAGGCGCAACTGATGGAGCTATTAGAGAAGGGGTTCATTAGATCGAGTACTTCCCTATGGGGAGCACCTGTGCTATTCGTCAAGAAGAAAGATGGATCGATGAGGCTAGCATCGACTATCGTCAACTCAATCAGCTGACCATCAGAACAAATACCCATTGCCCAGGGTCGATGAACTATTCGACCAAATATCTGGAGCTCAATATTTCTCCAAGATTGATCTTCGATCTGGCTATCACCAAATAAGGATCAAGGATGACGATATCTTCAAAACGACTTTCCGGAGCAGGTATGGACACTATGAATTTGTCGTTATGCCTTTTGGTCTAACTAATGCTCCTGTAGCCTTCATGCAACTAATGAACAACATATATCGGCCATACCTTGACAAGTACGTGGTCGTCTTCATCGACGACATCCTCATTTATCAAAACCAAGGAACAACATGAAGAACACCTGAAGATTGCACTGCAAGTCTTGCGAGACAACAAACTGTACGTAAAGCTTAGCAAGTGTGAATTCTGGCTCGAAGAAGTGTCCTTCTTGGGCCATGTCATCTCAAAGGACGACATCTCAGTTGATCCCTCCAAAGTCGAAGCTGTACTCAATTGGGAGAGACCAACCAATGTCACAAAATCAGAAGCTTCTTAGGACTGGTTGGCTACTACAGGCGGTTCATTAAGGACTTCTCCAAGATCGCCGTTCCCCTCACACGACTAACACAAAAGGAGAATCCATACTCCTGGAGTAATGAGTGTGAGAAAAGTTTCCAAACTCTTAAGATTGTCTTACCTTAGCACCTATTCTCGCTCTGCCAATAGAGGGAGAAGTTTCTCTATCTACACCGATGCCTCAGAGATTGGGCTAGGTTGTGTATTGATGCAAAAGAGAAGGTTATTGCTTATTCTTCAAGACAACTGAAGACGCATGAAGTCAACTACCCTGTGTATGATCTAGAGTTGGCTTCCGTGGTCTTCGCCTTGAAGATCTGGAGACATTACTTGTACGTGAGAAATTCACTGTCTACTCAGACCATAAAAGCCTGAAGTACTTATTCTCCCAGAAGGAACTCAACATGAGACAGAGAAGATGGCTAGAATATCTGAAGGATTTCGACTTCAACATCCAATACCATCCAGGCAAGGGTAATGTCGTGGCTGATGCTCTTAGTAGGAAGCCAATGGCATCTGTTTCAAGTCTAGTCCTTGGCGAGATACATACTAGAACAATTCGCAAGGTTAGACTTAACTATTGAACATAGAGATGATCGAGTCTTGATTGCCAATATCAAGATTCAATCTGACTTGCTAGAAGAGATTAAAACCCAACAAGATAATGATCCATTCTTAGTTCGCATCAAGGAAACCTTAACTGAAAGACCGGACTTTGCTATGACTGAGAATGGAAGACTGGTGTTCCAAGGGAGGACATGCATCCCCGATAATGAAGAACTGAAGAGGAAGCTAATGGATGAAGCTCACAAGACAAAGTCCACTATCCACTCGGGAGGTACCAAAATGTATCAAGACATGAAAAGAACATTTTGGTGGTCGAACATGAAGAGAGAGGTAGCTGAACATGCCGCACACTACCTTACTTGCCAACAAGTAAAAGCGGAACACTTGTGCCCTGCTGGTGTACTCAGACCGCTAGATATTCCAGAATGGAAATGGGAAAGCATTGTCATGGACTTCATCATGGTTTACCCAAGACTCGTGGTGGACTCGATGCCATATGGGTCATTGTCGACCGACTAACCAATCTGCCCACTTCCTAGCCATAAAGAGTAAGTGGTCGGTAGAAGTACTAGCTGTCTTATATGTCAAGAGATTGTAAGACTACATGGAGTTCGATCATCCATAGTCTCGGATCGAGATCCAAGATTTACATCTCATTTTTGGAAAGGACTGCAAGGTGCATTGGTACTAAACTCAACTTTAGTACCACCTTCCACCCACAAACTGATGGGCAAACTGAAAGAACCAACCAAATAGTGCAAGACATGTTGAGAGCGTACACTATAGACTTCCAAGGATATTGGAACAAGCACCTACCCCTTATTGAGTTCGCCTATAACACAGTTTACCAAGCGAGTATAATGGCACCGTTCGAAGCACTCTACGGAAGAAATTGTAGATCTCCTGCATGCTGGAATGAGGTGGGAGAACAGCAATGGCTAGGCCCAGACATGGTGCAAAATACAACCCGAGACATTCAAGTGATTAGAGACTGGCTTAAGACTGCTCAGTCCAGACAAAAGAGCTATGCCAACAAAAGAAGGCGGGACTTAGAATTCCAAGTCGGTGATCATGTATTCGTAAGGTGTCACCTACTCGTTGCATCCAAAGATTTGGTGTGAAGGGAAAGCTCAGTCCTAGATTTATTGGTCCTTTTGAAGTACTCGAAAGGATTGGTGAGGTTGCATACTGACTGGCGTTGCTACCGGATTTGGCATGTGTACACAATGTGTTCCATGTCTCCATGCTTAGGAAATATATATGATCCTACACACATCATTCGTCACGAGAAGTTGGTGTTGAATAGGGACATGACATATGAAGAAGGCCAGTCAAGATATTAGAACGAAGGTGCAACAGCTCAGAAACCGTCCCATTCACATAGTTAAAGTCTTATGGAATAACCGCGGAGTGGAAGAAGCCACATGGGAACCGGAAGGAACCATCAGACGGAACTACCCTGATCTTTTCGATAAGACATTCCGTCCATTATGATCATATGAATTTTGGGACCAAATTCTTTTTAAGAGGGGAGGATGTAGCAACTTGGATTTTTGGAAAATAAATTTACAATAATAAAAATAAAAGCAATTAAAAATCAAATAAAAGAGAATTAAATAAAACTAATTAAATGAAAAGAAGTAATGGACTTCGTTAAATGGACCCTTTAGAAATTAGTGGGCCAAAATAGAATTTTTAATAGGGGAATAATAGAAAAATATCCTAAATTCGTAACTTATTATTACTTAAATAGAAAAGAGGTATTTAATGCATTAATACCTAATTTGAGTTAGACTTGGATTCCTAACCCTACGCAATTAGGTTGGCCACGAAATTACTTCTCTCCTCCCAATTGGGAGGTTGCAAGCATGAAGGGTGGAATTAAATAGGGAATCTCGGAATAAATAGGAGTTAGAGTCCTATTAGAAATAAAAAGGGAAGAGATATAAATACTCTCTTAAAGCTGCATGGCCAGCCCTAGCTTGTGCCAAGGGGTTCTGGACCAGGAGGAGGCCAAGGAAGAGGAGAATTCGTGGGGAGAAACTTTTCAAAGCTCTCAACCCCGTTCTTCAAGTTCTAGCCCTAGAAGAGGAAAACGATCAAAGGTAGGCATTCTCACAAGCCAAATTAATGAATTTTGACTGTAGTTGTTCCAAGCATCAGAACAAAACCCCTTTTGTTTCATAATTTTTCGTTCACTCAATCTTTTGTTCTTAATTTTCAAAGTTCTGGAACTTCATGACCCCGACCCTCTTCTAAATTCTTGATCTTCATGGACGCTCAACCCCATGCTAAGAAATTTTTGTTGGGATACTAATGCATGTTAGGCATCTTTTGTCCCTAAAAGCCCTAAATTTCATCCACCATATCTTGCGAATTAAGTCTTGCATCTCAACTATTCACAGTATTCTATTCTCCATGTTTGACTTGATTAAAGCCTATTGAAACCATGTTTGTTTTCAAATTCCTAATTACTGTAAGTACCCATGTAAGTCTAGATCAATTTGCAACTAGTTTCAGGATTTTCATTAACTACAAAATAGTTATGATTTTCTGAATGACCCTGTGTCAAAATAGGGTAAGTTTGGTCCGTAATCCAAGGCATGTCTTTTCCTATCAGACTCAGGCGTAGGACCTGAGAACGCGATGGCCCGATAGGTCGGATTCTCAGGGCTGTCGCGACAGCATCTCCCGTCATGATCGATCGTGACAGGGTAACCCCGTCGAGGTCTGCCTGCCCGATCTGACGAGCTTGTCACGACCTTCAAGTGACCCTGTCGCGATCTGCCTACCCGAACTGACAAGGCCATCACGTTCTGTACAAGACCCCATCGCGATCTCTTCTGACCTTGTCGCGACCCTTACAAGGTCTGTCGCGATCTCAGGTTTTTGTATGAAAACCCATAATTGGTGATATTCTAACTATCCACAGTGTCTATACTTCCTGTTAACAGCAACCAACGCAGTGAATAAAACTGATATAAGTCATCATGGTTTAATTGCTTAAAAGACATACACTTGATCATGTCATATCTATGATTTCTTGTCACATGTGCGCACACCTTGAACCATCCAAATATGGCTTAACTTGGCATGTAATTACTCATAATACATATGTAATTTACGTAATTAAATTGCCATCTTTTTAATAGACTTGTCTACGTTTTCTCGCGATGTTTTTGGAATACCGTTATCGACGCTCCACTGTTCTAGAATTCCTCTAGAACGTCGAGCACTTGTTTCTATATACACACTCTCTCTTGACTTGGACGAACTCTCTGTCGGATACTCCTTCTACCGGACTAGTGAATCCTTGTTCAAGGACTCCGTAAGTCTCCTCTGTCCATGGATTCCCACATGGTCGATGAGCCAGTTGTACCCTAACACCTATTACACCCTTTAAGGATCAACATGATCCAAACGGCTATTAGAAGTTTGCTCTTATCTTGAATCACGCCGGTCCTCTGGACCTATGCTTAACATGGCCAGTGGAAGGGTCGTGTGTCCACCTGACTGCCAACACCATGTGCGCGTGTTGTGCAACGTTACTATCGCCTGTTTACTCGACGTATTACGTGCAATGTTCACTAGCTCTCATCTATACTGTACTGGCTCATCTATTCACGTTCACTCTACTATCTCATCTATTCATCTAGTACTCTCATCTATTCTTAGTACTCTCTATTGGCCATTGACTGATTGTTAAAGATAAACAATATAACCAATGCCTGGCAATATATAAAGGGCCCGATCTGGTCCTGGGATGTGCGCCCGAAAGTGCTAGTGCCCATGGGAGTTAAATGATCAGAGTGTTTGGCATTACACTCGAGTGCTATCTATCTCGACTATCTAAATGACAATCAAAAGTGCTATGTCTTTTTCGTTGTCTATTGACAAAAGTGATATACTATACCCGTTGTGCTATTTCTTTACTTTGTGCTATTTGTGCTATGACCATCTTGCTATTTGTGCTATACTGACACTTGTGCTATACTTAGAAAGCTTGTGCTATTTCTATCATGCACTATCCTGCTATCTTTTACTTGACTCTCTCTCTCTCTCTATCATTAGTTACTCTGCCTTTTAATACATTAATCATTTAAAGCCTGCTTGAATATTGAGATTTAAGTCCTACTGGGCGTTATTGCTCACCCTGCGTTATTTGTCGTTGTGTTCTCAGGTGAGACTGAGGATGACACATACACTCAGAGGAGACGGGAACGACCACGAGTGAAGTCATGAGTACCCTAGTGTCTTAGTATTATGATTAGAGTGTTAGTTTAGTCTTTTACTTTTATTTCAATGTAATTGGGCCCTATAGAATGCTCTGATATTAGAGGTTGTAACAAGACACTTGGAAAGTTATTAATGAGAAGAATTGCTTTAGTATTTATCTTTTTTCAATGGTTTGATGTCTAGTACTTGCTCTGTACCCTTTACTTGCAACTACCTCACGTTCCGATATTCCGCGTCGGGCGTGACAGTATCAAAGCAGTTTTCTGTTCATCGGTTATGATTTGGCAGATCTGTCTTTGTGTGCTTAATCGCTCATATGATTCTGATCTGATCTGATTGCTTGTGATTAATCTTTTGGAACATCATTTGATCTGTTTGAACTGATTGATTACTTGTTGATCTGACTTAATATTCTCTTGACTAGTCTAATCATCTAAAGCATAATAAAAAATATGGCTAAGTTCTCAAGTATCATAAATAGACCTATGATAATTGAGTTTGATGACAAGGTTGATAAAATGCAGGTCTCTTCTATGAAAACAAGCAAGTCTTGAAAGGAACAGAAGAAAAATGCTACATGGCTCATGGCAGCTCAAAAGGCTCTTTCCATTCAGACAAATCAGAAGAATCATATATGTCAGAAAAGTCAAGAAACTCTCAAAGGTCAGGTAAATCCAATTCAGACCTATTTGATGTATCAATATCTAACTCTGATTCAGAGAATGATATATCCTATGATGAATTGATAGAATGCTATGAGCACTTGTCCAATCAATTTAAGAAGGTAAAATCTCAAAACAGAAGCTAAAAGAAATTGGATAAGAATGAAATGAGAATTGATAATGCTCAAGCATCCTATGAAGAAAATAAAAAATTGAAAATGGAGAATGAAACATTGGAGAAAGAAGTCAGAAACTATGGAAACAAGCTTTCTAAATTGAAAGAAGATCATGATCAGGTTGAATCTGAAAATTCTGATTTGAAAATTGAAAATGAAAAATGATTGATCCTAATAAGAATCTCAAACTATATAATGATCAATTGAACAAACAAATCTCCAACATGGCTCACGATCATCAAATAAAGTAAAGTGCAACCAATTGGTTGAGGAAAATAATCATCTTAGAAAGAAGATTGAATGCTTGTATCATGACAGACCATTAAATGATGAATGCAACAATTATAAGAAGAAAATTGCTGACTTGGAAAATCAAATTGTTAAAAGTGAAATTGAAAGGAACAAATGAAAAATGGTCTGGATGTCATGACAAATCAACTTCAAACTTCAGAAAAAGAATCTGATTCATTAAAAGCTGAAAAAGGAAAATTGACAAATGAACTTGAAGTGGTTATTAAACAAAATAAAATTATAAAAAGAAGATTTCTGAATTGAACAAAATCATTGACAGCTTAAATCTGCTCTGTCTAAGTTTGCTCAAGGAACACAGAATTTGGATAATCTTCTTGGAATAAAAGTCAATTTTCAAAAGGAGGGTTTAGGATTTAACCCCTTGAACAAAAAGGATTTTGAAAAAAAAAAACAAGACCTCATTTGTCAATGTTTCTAAGAACAAGAATTCTGCTTTACCTAAAGAAAAACTTGTTAAGATTCATGTTCAGAAAAATGTTAAAAAAATGATAAATTGAACAAAAATGCTGTAAATAGGAAGAATCATGTTTCAACTGAAAACCAGAAAAATAAAATGAAAAAGAAAATAGGACTCTACAAGGTCTCCACAGCTCCTCCATCAGCCCAGAAAAATGCAAGACAATCTGCAACTCCACATCATGTCAAAGCTACCAAAGGGTACCCCCCTCCCCTTTTCAACCCAAGGATAATCAAAGGTACTAGAGGATCTTAGAGATTCCAACAAATGCACTCATACTATGGTAAGCTCCAGGTAAATACTCAACTCGTTTGCTTTAATTACAATAGACCTGGTCACCTTGCCAAATTCTGCAGGAATAAAGGTCAACACTTTCACAAATATGCCAAGTCTATCCAATGCTTTACATGTCATAAACATGGTCATATCTCTAGGGCTGTTGGCATATAAATGATCATCTTGTGCATGTTTCCGAGCCCCATGTTCATACACATGCCCATGTACATAAGAATAAAAATCATGTTCATGCTGAAAATACTTAGAAATTCCATGTACATAAGAATATGATTGCTGGAAAAAAGAAGTGTTCTGTTCTTCATGCTAAAAGTCCTAAAAACAAAATATTTCATGAAAACATAGATGTATTGAACAAGATTACAGAAGAGTATGGAACTAATGCTACTCATAGTTCCATTAATGAAAGAATACATCTATTCCAAAAATAAAATTATTTTGGATTCTAAAATCATTGTTAAATCCTAACATTAATGTCATTGCAGGACCCAAGCAAGTGTGGGTCCTAAAACTAGCTTGATCAACAAGTTGAGATGTCTTGCAGCCATACAGTGTAAATGGATTCATGACATTGGCTGTGCAAGGCAAGAAATGATTAGAGAACAAAGGTAAATTTTTTTTTGAGACTGTGATTGAAGACTGTTCAGGTTAAATCTCCTTATCACTTCAGATTTGAACTGCTGAAATTGAAATGGATTTTTAATTTTATCTGAGCAATGAAAAATGTGTTTTGATGCTATCCCCAAATGACAATGCCTCTTAACAATTGGAATCATGTTTGTATTCTCATGCTTGCTTGACTGTGTCTATGATTCTGTGTGCATAATAATGTGTGAATTGCTTGCCAGCTCTTTTCAATTCATACATATGTTAAGGGGAGTAAATTGACAAAGCACAAAAATGTTCTTTAAAATTCATTGAAATTGATCTTTTATGTAGTGACTATTTGGTATATCAAATGGTGAAATGTGGAAAGACAAGTTATGCTTGTCTGGAAACTATCATTATGTATGAGAAATATTCTCCGCCAAGTATCAATAGTCTTCTACCATATATAGATTATAAAAAAAAAATCATAATCTCAAAAAAACTTCAATTGATCATGTTTATACTCTCTTTTTGCAAATTGCTTGACATGAACATGTGTGAATTGCCTGAATGTTCATTTCAATACCATGCATACATTATGGGGGAGTAAGTCAAAAAGAGTTTTTGAGTGAGTTGTTTGAGGGACATTCTTTCACTCAATATTGCCACATTTATCTCTTTAAGAATGAAATTTTGGTGCCCACATGCTAATGGATGTTTATTCTGTGTACAAATGCTTGGTATGTACAAGTATTTCATTGATTGATTTGCTTGAATGATGAGTCATCATATGCACACACTATGGGGAGTAAGTTAAGGCTAGGTGAGTGAAATTCTTGAGGGATACCCTTTATATTTAATGTGTCATTATCCCTCATTATGTGGTTCAAATCTCTCTCAATTCAAAGCCTTGAAACTGATTTACAAGCACCTGTCGACAGCCAGAATCCCAGCTGTCGACAGCCAAGCTTTCCCGTAATTACTTTTCTGGCAAAATTCTATATCTGTCGACAGACCCATTCTACCTGTCGACAGATAGCCTCTCCCAGAACCTTGATCTTACTGGCTCTCAGTACCTGTCGACAGACACAAACTTGCTGTCGACATCTACATATTTTCTGTGAATTCTTCATCCCTTCTTCATGAGAATGTTCATATTATTGATGCAAGGAGAGACTTGGGACTTAATATTCATTACAACCTTTCATACTCACATAGTATCAAAGACATTGCCTTAATCACAATGATTTTGATATAATATTTTGTGCTTGAGTCTAGGTTGTGTCATCTAGAAAACATTGAACAAATCTAATGACTTTAACCTAACTCACTTGAATAACTCCATTGTGGATAATCATTTTTCTTAAATGGGTTGACAAGTAAGAAGGTTTTTGAAATTAATGTTTTTCATTGGTTTTTAACCTTAGATAACATTTTGAACTTGATTTTCAAATTAAAAAAAAAGGAGAAAAGCTGCCTATTTCTAAACTCAAAAGTTCAAACAAAAATTATCTGAAATGGGATAAAGGCAGAGCAATGCTAAGCATCACTGAGTAACCGGGGACATGGGCATCACAAATGTCTGTCTTCGCGTCAAAAGTCTATCTTTATCTCTGTGCAATGGTATGATGGTCACTCACACTGAGTAACTGGGGGTACGGGCATCCCAAATGTCTAGCTTCACGTCAAAAGGTGAAAGTGATCCTAATTACCACTTTTCCCACATTAACTTGACAAAGAAATTCAATGAAAGAAATAGAGTGTAGCCTCCATGTTTTAAATCAAGGATGATATGTTAATCGCTCATGTAGACATTACTTTCAAGTACCAACTGAACATCACCCACAAAGGAACATGTTTTTTTACAACGGTTTTATTCAATCGGTTTATCTTATTTTCATATGTTTTTGAACGATGTCTTCTAAATGCTACAACTTAAGATTCCCAGTGTATTATCTCTCAACCATTGTAGAATTTTTATGTGTCTTAATACTAGTGTTTATGACACTTTGTAGTGGTATCAACCTATTCTCAAATTGCATTGCGTCCCATTTGAACACTCATTCTCCATTCTTTTCTGATCACCTCAACCAGCTCTCCACTGAGTTTCACGAGTTCCGTCATCCCCTGCTCCTGGGAATGACGATGTTTAGAGAGTCTAGGATTTAGTGTGGGGTTATCTGTTTGTTTTTCTTTTCACTAGGTTTGGGGTCATGTTTTGTTAGTTCAGTCAGTTATGTCATATCCCTTCTATTTTTATTTCTTTCATGTAATGGATGTCCTTTTTGTAACTGTGTGTACTTATTGCTCAATGAATGAAACCACAATTTCTTGCTTTATTCTTGTCAATGTGTGCATGAAATGTCTTTTTGGATGTTGTCAAAAGGGGGAGAAATATCAGTTGCATCAATTGTAACTCTGTTAATTTTGTCATCATCAAAAAGGGGGAGAATGTTGGGTTATGACATGTGCTTAAATGTTTTTGATGATGAGTAACGTAATTAATGTTGTGTGAATGGTTGAAACATGATGACAATGACAAAGACATGAAAGAAACAATCACATGATACAATGCTTTTATTGATCACCTATGGATTCATTTTATCTCACTTAGAATGTTTCTTAATGTAGGTATGAATGTATACAAGACAAGCAACCAAAGTAATGTGCAAAAGATCTTGAAAAAGACTTCAAGTAATTACCTGTCGACAACCAGGAATGTACCTGTCGACAGATGGACCATCCAGCAAAAATCAAGCTACTAGAAGCTCAATTGGAGCAGTAGCTGTCGACAGATACAATGTACCTGTTGACAGATACATGCTGCTTGTCGACAGCTACCAATCACCTATTGACAGCTAAGGACTTCCAGCAACATCATGGTTCTGGAAACCAGATCTGAACAGTAGCTGTCAATAGCTATAAAGTGCATGTCGACAGACGAAGAGAAAAGTCAGATACGATTAGGATATGTTCTATATTAGGTGATCCCTTTAAGCTCGACTCTCCATACTTGGACACCGATATATATAGACCATATGAAGGTATTTTCGCAGTAGGAAGCCACCATATCAAAACCTTAAGAAAACCAAGAAGAAGGCTTTCTCTCTCTACTGCTCTGCTTCAACTCTCCGTCCAGCATGAGGAAGATCTGTCTCATGAGTGGAGTTGAAGTCGGTCTGTCCACGATTCAAGCTTCTCTATCATCTGATCATCATCAACATGAAGCTTGGAGTTCTTCTGGATGACCACCACGAAGAGTTCACATGTAGATTTGTTTCTACATCTCAGAACTCTTCTCCTTCCATACTTTTCATATCTCTGTGTTGTGTGGAAGTGGTTTGAGCGACCCTTGTGCTTGATCCACGTGTGTGGTGTTGTTCTGATTGCATGTTTGCATCAGACAACATGTGTGTGTGTGATTGTATGGTTGAACTCGCTTAATAAGTAGTTTTCTGTGTGTGTGGTGTGTTGATCAGATCAAGGCTAGAGGATTTGATCTTTTGTGGACTTGATCTAGCGTGTGTGTGTGTGTTGAGCCGCTGTGCTCGTGTGTGTGTTGTACTCAGTTCTTGAGTAGTGTGTGCCTCACAGTGTGAGGGGTGGACGTAGGAGTCACGTGGTGTGATTCCGAACCACCTAAAAATCTCTGTGCAGTGGTTTGATATTGTCTCATCGTTAGATGCGTGCATAGGGGTTCGATTAAACTTTTAACATTCACACACTAACTCACATAATCTGATTGTTCAATTGTCTCACACACTTTGTGCACTTAATCACATCAGATTTGCGGGGTTTTGAATTGAGTAGATTTATTAATTCGAAGTAATTTTTTAAATCGTTTAAGTTTTGCTGCAAATCTATTCAACCCCCCCTTCTAGCTTTGCCATCACCGAATATCCGATCCTATCAAGCCGGAGATCCATATATCTATTTGAAGGTAGTCCACTATGAGTCAGTGTCCTACCAATACGATCACCCTTTATTGATATCTCTTTAGACATTCGTTGGATGGATCTTCTTTAGAGTGGTTTTATTCGCTGCCTACCAGTGAGGTTGAGGATTTTGAAGTCGCCAAGGCCAGATTCATACAACAATATCAAGACTGGGTCAGGCTCGAGTATTCAATGGTGGATCTTATGGCTGAAGAGATAAGGCTCGATGAAGAGTTCATGACCTATGCTGACTAGTGCCATCAGATGTCCACACATGTTCGGACACATATCCCAGAAGTGGAGAAAATCAAGCTCATTATTGCCAATACAATGCCCATGTATCGTCACATCCTAGCTGTGAACGATATCAAATCAATGCAACAACTATATAGCCATGCTTGATTCATTAAAAGCCAACTCCATGACTCCTTTGTGCCATCCATATTTGAGGCCCAACAACCAAATTCCTCATTTCAAGGGCTCACTTATGAAGGATTACAACTCATGAGCAAGTGGTTGCTATCCACCAACCTGCACCTCCCTATATTACCACCCCTATACATCCTTGCCACTTCCACCAAGCCAACTCACTCCACTTCCATAAGAGCAACCACCTCGCCTGTACTGCCACATCACGCCATCCACTACCCATCCATCCTAATATCCCCTTGGCTGGAAGTGAGCCCATTATCATCCATTTCCTAAAACCCTTTCAGATGTCTTTGTAGCCTGATGTCTATCAATGCATTGTAGCTCCCTCTAGAAAAGCCAAGCTAGGATCCTACTATGGACTAGTATGAATATTGTCTATATCATCACTATTTGGGTGTACGGTTGCAAATTGCTGTGAGTTTTGAGATGTAAATATGATCTGGAACAAGAGTAGAAGATAAATTGGGTTGAAATGCACAGGCTCATCCTACACTATCAAAAAAAAAAAAAGGACACAAGGCTAGGGCAACAATCCTATCCATCACAGGCAACGGAACAGTCGCCCAAGTAGCCTCAGGCAAAGTAGTTGTAGTCATAGCCAAGACAGCCAGCGCAAGCAGCGAGACAACCATCTCCTTCGGTTCAAGGACAAAGGCATGTCTTTACATACCCACTAAGTGCACTACCCGCTTCGTCACTGCCACAACAACCATGCCCATCAACCCTTGTTTAGGCTAGCTCCACCATGCCAACCCTTGACACCGCACCGCGGCATGACGACAAGACATTAGCTTGACGTATTGTGTCAGTGCATCATCGATCGTGTCCATCAGTACACAACTCATCGATCCCTTGCCTTCTGCAAACCCTCCATCTTGACCCATCACTACCATCTCCATGCCACTACCACCTATGCCTCAGCAAGCCATCACCACAATGCCAAGTTCGAGCAGGCTCCACTCACCTCTGAGCTGAAGCAAGAGCTTCCTACTTCTGAGATTAAGGCTGGCTCACTTGTCTCCAAACTGGAAGAAGAGATCTCTCTGCCTGAGCCTATCCTTTCCATCACCCAATCACCTCATGCTAAACCCTCCACCTCTGACAAACCTTCCACCACTATACAACCCACCATCATCATTGAACGGAATGGGTGTGCACTGCCAAAAGCATGTCTCAGATCTGCTTCACAAGAACAAGACAGTTCGAGCAAGGATAGCATAGTCCTAGTCATGCGTTTTGACCCTCACAACTACATCAGTAGCATGCCGGTCTATGTCCTTATCTTGGGCACATTTGGGAAGGATGAGCCTTCGTCTCCTCAGGAAATGATTGTCAAAAGAGTTCCCAAGCACTAGTGCAGTCAGATCCAAAGTGGGGATGGTAGCCATTACACTGCTCATTGGAGATGCTACCATAGATGCCATCATTACCCCTCGCCCAGTTATATTGCAAATGGCTGGTCAAAAGAAGGGGTTCTCTACAAATGTTGTGCTATCTCACGCTGTTTCCAAGGCGATCATGAATTCAATGCTCAAAGGTCAGTCATGACAACCTTTTTGTCGAAGCTCTTGACCCTATAACCACCACATCTTTACTAGAGCTTCCACTCAAGGGGCACGTGGCTGCACTGCCAAGCCTATCTGAGGCCTATATTGAGTTGATTCTGCCATGCAAGGGGAAACACTCTATGCCACTGCTTCCACCTAAAGCTATCTCCAAGGGGTAAGAAGTCATGTTGCCAAGAGCATCCAAGACTATTCCAAAGGCCCTCTGTGCTATATTTCAGCCCGACTAGAGGCAAGTTGCTATGCCTTCAAGAGCACTTAAGGTTTTTCCAAGAGTCCTTTGTAATTTGCTTCAACCTGTCAGCCAATTGGCCATGCCAGAGCTATCCATCGTACTCCAAGAGTTTCCCCTCTACATATGACAAGGGAGCCGAACTTCATGCCAGACTGTCAAGTCAAGATGCCAAACCTAAGGCTCTTCGTACCCACTATCAAGCTTCCATGGATCAGTATTATCCACTCATCAAGGAAGCCATCCATTATGCTAATGGGTCCGAAGGAGTTGTTTCACCCAAGTGTTCCCATGAAATTCTCTAGTGCATGCCCTGCATACTTTCCGAGGGAATTATCCTTCATGTTAGATCCATTGCAGGAGCCTATGAAGGTCGGGCATCCAAATGAAATGCAAGGGGCAAACATACACATGGCAACCGTGATCATAGATGAGAAAGCTATGTGGCTACTGATAACTACATAAATTTTTACGTTAAATTTCACACATTTAGTTGATTTTAGACATATTTTGTCTATAAATAATGTGCCATCTGATTTTAATTTGCATTTCATACATAAATAAATTTTAAACATATTAGGTTAGAGTACATGTTAAAGTTCATTCAAATAAGTCAATTTTTGTAGATTGACTAATTAGATTCATTTAGAAATAACAGTCAATTATAAATAAATTCTTCTTATCGTAATAATATTTTTTGTAAATATTTTATAAACACATAAAACTTGTAAATACCCCACCCAATTTTAATATTTTTAATAGTAATATTTCTTATATATCTGGACACCACTAACTCTTTTCTTTCTTCTCGTTAAAATCAGAAGACTCTGGAAGCTCCTGATGCTTGGCGATTTGGGGCTTGTAAAGGCCAGGGCTGGTGCTTGGCGGTGAGGACCTGGCGTTGGAGCTCTGGTGCGCTGGAGGCAGTTGCTGCTGGCGATTTGGAGGCCGAATGCAGCAGAGGATCTGCGGCCAGGGCTGAAGGTGGCCAGATCTGGCGGATGGTGCTGGCTGGGCATGGCACGAGCTGGCGCGACGGGCAGGAAGACCAGGGCGCGGCCAGTGTGTGGAGCTGTGAAGACCGGCCTGGCGCGATGGTGCTCTGGTTCGGGCTGATGTGCGCTGGCAGCTAGACGCAGGGGATCTGACGGGTGAGCAGCGGCGGGTCCGGTGCGGAGCGGAGGTGTGCGCAGCTGGAGGTGCGGCGCCCACGGCTGAAGCAGATCTGGGCGGGGCTGTGCTGAGGTGGCGGCCTGATCTGGGCAGTGCAGGGCTTGGGCAGCTAGCGCCCAGGTGGTGTGTGTGCTGTTCGTGCAGAGCGGCTGGACCAGGTGCTGGGAGGTGCGGTGCTGGGCATGGCGCGATGGTGTGTTGCTGAGGTGGCTGCGGTGCATCTGTGTGCTGTGCGGATGCTGGAAGGTTCGAAGGCCAGATCTGACGGGTGTGAGCGGCCAGGACGCGGCTGATGGAGGCAGCATGGGCGGCCAGAGCCCAGGAGAGGAGCAGCTGGGTGCGGGATGTCACTGTAGCCGTCTGATGCATGCGCGGTGGAGGTCGGATCCGGAGAAGAGGCAGACCTGTTGAAGCAGGCCATGGTGCTTATATAAGGACCAAAGGTCCTCACAGTCAGGGGCTAGTTCATCTTTTTTCCAGATTTTTAGTTTCCTTTTATTTCTGCAATTTTCTTTCCTTTTAGCAGTGAGGGTTCGACGAGTTGGAGAGGAGAGGAATTTCTCAGGTTTTTTTTAGTTCTATTTTTCGTCTGTAATTTCTTCTTGAGCAGAGCAGTGAGGGATGGGGATACCAGGGGTTCGACTGTGGGAATTTTTTTAGAATTTCTAGTTTTTATTTTCAGTTCTTCCATCTTTCTATAAGGAGCAGGGGAGACTTCGTCAGTAGATATTTTGAGGAATTATTTCTTCCAATTCAGTTCTTCTGTATTTTCTTCTTTCAAGCAGAATGGAGTTCGGATGTTTTTAGGATCTTTATATTTAGTTCTTGTTCTTCCAGTATTGTTGGTTGGCTAATCAGATTTCGGCCATTTTATTTGTTCTATATATTTTTTTTCTATTTCAGCATCTGTGGTTGAAGCATTAGTTCGATTCCTTTAGGAAGTTTAATTTCTTTGATGTTCTTCTGTATTCAGCATTCGGGGTTGGGCCAGTTAATTTTCTGTCATTTTTCTTTATAACTTTCCTTTTAGTAGAGCATCCGGGTTGGAGTGTTTAACATTTTTAGTTGCTTTCATGTTCTTCCTGTATCCTTTCTTTCAGAAGAGCATCTGTGAGAGTTCTTGTTCTCAGGGCTTCGCCAGTTGGAGATATTTTTAAGAATTTATTTCTATATTTTCCCCTTTCAGTAGAGCTTCATGAGTGGCTGTGTTAGGATTTGATTTCTGTTTCTGTTCTTCCGGAGATCAGAGGAGTTCAGCATTCTTTGGATAATTCTGCTACTTGAGGATGGCAGTCTGAGGATTCCCAGAGATCGGGAGCTGCGGTTTAGAATTTTTGGAGAATTTGTCTTGTTCTTGTTCTGCTTCGATTGCAGGGTTGGGAGACAGAGTTTCTCTTTCCTCTTCCTTCTATTCTACTTAACTGGTTGGTTCGGGGTTGGGTTAGGAAGATCAGATCTGGGAAATTTTGCTTCTGCTACTTTTGGGAGTTTTAAACTCAGATTTCTGAGTTTTTGTTTCTTCTAATCTTGCTGCTGTGAGAGATAAGGAGATCGATCCAAGAAGTTTGGTATTCTCATTTCTATTGCGTTCAGAGAGTTCAGATTTGGAGTTTTAATGGTAAAGTCTATGTTCCTGTTATAGCAGAGAGTTGAGCTAATTTCCCGAAGATTTCTGAGTCTTATAGATTTGATTTCCAGTCATTAATTCGGTCTTCTTCCATGTTCTTCAGTAATAGCAATAGAAATCTGATTTAGCGACTTTAAATTTTTGTTACTTACTTTCTGTCCGAATCTTGAGCTGTGAGAATAGTGATCCGGTGTTTGTGGAAAGTTGTGATTACTCATCCCCTGAGCTGTAGGGGTAAATTGGTTCGTTGGTTTCTAGTTAAAGATTTCTGTCTACCGATTTGATCCCTCGAGCTGTGAGGGTACAGTGATACCAACTTTTGGTTCTCAATTTACTTGTTCTTTTATAAGATTGAGCTGAGAAGTTTGTGAGGGATTTGATCAGTGTCATTTACACATTCATTTTAAAAGCATTGCCGATAGAGATTTCAAGTCAAAGTAGTTTAATTCAAATTCTATTCTGCCTCTCCGTGGATATGACCTGTGCTCACCATTGTGCTAGTTCTTCCTTATGATTTTATGTTTGTGAGACAGTTTAGAGAAGGCGAGCATTTTGACCTGTGCAGAGAACTTTGAACAACGAGAGCGCACAGTCAACAATGTCGCGCGCTTCATCTTGGCGCCGTTGCCGGGGAGGCATTAGAGTTTGATTTAGATCTATTTTGATTTGATTTGATTTCTATTGGTTTTACATTGACTTGTTGTTGAGCTTTTATTTCAGATTTGCACATAAGGAAGAACTTGGAAATTGGGCTTGACATTTGAAGCCCATTGGAGGAGCTTGCTGATTTTTTTTTTCCTCTTGTTTTTAATTCAATCTTTTAGATAGGGGAGTGCAAGAGAAGCTTGTAGTGAGGTTTTCATGTACTCTTTGTGCATGTACAGAGATTTCCTTCTTGTTGGCATGTAATAATTGGCCTCTTGGTGTTTGATTGGTTTGGCATTAGTCTATAGTACCACTTCATATTTTCTTAGTTAAATTTCATTTCATTCAGTTTAAAAAACCAAATAAAAATTAAAAAATTATAAAATCTAAAAATTTTCCAAATCGCTCTTTCATGTTAGCCGTTTGTTTGTAAATAAAACTTTCATCTCTCAAGATTAGAATCCCATGTTTTAGGACATTCATCATCTTAATTGTCATTTTAATTGTCATATCTTTTCTTGCATTGAAGAGTGCGGAGGAAAGGTAAGGTTTCTAACTCTTGTTTCATGCATTAGACTTAGCATTAGAAAATCCATTGTTCAAACTTGTTTGTTGCACTTCACATTTTTAAATGGGACTGCTTAAGGGCTTCACCCATTAGAATAAAAAGATAAGGTGAGGGATTTCATTACCCTTTCCTTTGCCCAAAAATCACAAAAAAAAAAAATCCACAATTTTGCATTTGCCTAAACTTTCAATAAAAATCAGTAGATTTGGCATTAGGGTTCATAATTAGATTTGTTATTTCTTAATTCTAAGACTTCTCTTTAAGTCTGGTGTCTAGGATTAGAGGTTAAAAAGTTTATGCTTAAGTGAGTTAGAGGTTACTTAATTGGGTCCTTGCGAAAGCAAGAGGGGCCTCCCTCTACTCCACCTCTTACCTGGCCAGTACAAGAAGAGTTAGGATTGGACTTAAGCAAGCATAAATCTGATTTTGAGAAAAATAACATAAGTCCAAGGAACACTTAGTGGTAGGTTAATTTGATTTGAAAGTGTTTGTTGTTTGTGTTTGTTAAAAAATTCATCAAAAATCAATAAAAATTTAAAAATTCAAAAATCATAAATAGAGGGCTTTTCCACTGTGCATGCTTGGTAGACACTCCCAGAACTTAGAATTGGCTCAACCTATAGACGAGATTGAAAGATTCTTTCATAGGATGGCCAACCAAAACCAGAACCAAGTTGTTAGAAATGTAGAAGAGGCTGCACCCAGACAAATGAAGGAATACTTCATTCCTTCTGACTATCAACCTGCCACTTGCATTAGGCCGAAAATTCCAGAAAATCATTTTGAGATCAAACCTGGAACCATTCAGATGTTGCCATCCTTTTATGGCAATCCCAATGAAGATCCTTATAGGCATATAGATGAGTTCATAGAGATCTGTTCCATTGTAAGGATCCAAAACTTCACTGAAAATGCCTTAAGGTTGACCCTATTTCCATTCTCCTTAAAAGACAAGGCTAAACATTGGTTGGGAACCATAGGGAGAACTATCACAACATGGCCAGAAATGCAGCAGGAATTTTT
Organism: Colocasia esculenta; assembly: GCA_014218235.1. Classification (NCBI taxonomy): domain Eukaryota; kingdom Viridiplantae; phylum Streptophyta; class Magnoliopsida; order Alismatales; family Araceae; genus Colocasia; species Colocasia esculenta. Next base: position 58,947,401 of record CM024758.1, on the reverse strand, counting down.
AAAGAAATTTTACCCGATTGGCCGAACAAATACAATGAGAAGAGCAATCACTGGATTCTCCCAACACCCGGGAGAATTAATGCATGAATTATGGAGAGATTGAAGGAGTTGCTTAGAAAATGCCCCCATCATGGTCTGTCGAGGTGGCAAATTGTTCAAGCTTTTTATGAAGGACTGACTGAATCAAATAGGCAAATGGTTGATGCTTCGTGTGGAGGAGCATTCATGACTAAGAGCGAGGATGAGGCATATAATCTGTTTGAGACATTGAGTGAGAACTCTATCAATCATGCCTCACTCTACTCTTATGAGAGAGCGTTAGGACCTGTAAAGAAGGCAGGGATGTATGAAGTAAGAGGAAGAGGGGAACCAGACTCTAGGGTAGAAGATCTGATAGCTAAACTTGACCAAAGATTGGAGCAGAAGTTGGAACAAAAATTCGATCAATTATTATCTTTGACTGGGCAAACCACACCCAAAATTTCTCAACAACCTGAAACTTGTGCTATGTGTGCTAGCCCAGCTCATCCAACCAGTGCTTGTCCCACTACTGCCCAATTGCTTCCTTTCATTCAAGAACAAGTTCAAGCTGCCCAAGGTTTCTACAAACCCTCCTATGATCCATACTCTAACACATACAACCCTGGTTGGAGAAACCATCCAAACTTTTCATAGAAAAATCAATCTGAACAAGTTTCCCAACCTACCTTCAAGCAATCCATGTACGGTCAAGTTTATCCCAATTAGAATTTGGGATTTGGCCAATCTTCTTACTCTAAACCTCCACACGTCCAAGGAAATCAAAACTCAAATCAATTTGCTCATACCAATTTCCAGCAACCTTCATATCAAACACCACCTCCTCAACCTAATTGGGATGATAAAATGAACCAACTCCAAAACATGATGGCGACTCTATGCCAAACTGTGCAAGAACAACAAAATCAATATCAAACTCAAAACCAGAATTTTCAACAAAATTTGGCAAGGATAGAGTCTCAAATTGCTGATGTATGTCAAAGGAGGGAAGCAGGGCAATTGCCAAGTCAAGCTGTAGCAAACCCAAGAAACAACCCTCCTGGATTTTACCAGAACCAGCAATACCATCAGGCCCAGGGGTACAAACCACCACCTGCTAGACAAAATGCCCCTTCACCACAAAACCAACAACAAGCTTTTGTCCAGAACATTCTAGCACCACAAATTCAGAATCAACATTTACAACAGATCATCCTCCTGCCCAAGCTAGGGGCCCCCAAGTGGAAGATGTCAAAACTGTGTCAACTTTAAGAAGTGGAAAAATCAGGATAAATCCTCACCCTCACATGTCAACATTGCATGAGGATAAAGAAAATGAAATTGAGATTGAAGAAGAGATTGAAGAAGATGTTGAAAAAGAAAAATTCAAGGGAAAAGAGAAAATTACTGAAGAATCTCTAGACAAAATCAAAGTGAATGAAGACCCAAGCTGTTATATTCCAAGAGTTCATTTTCCTGAAGCTTTAAAGCCAAAATCTAAAAACAAACCACTAGCAATGAAAAACTCTTGGAGCTTTTTAAGCAAGTTCATATCAACATTCCTCTCCTTGATGCCATTAAGCATGTACCTGCTTATGCCAAATTCTTAAAAGAAATGTGCACTCCAAAACGTGAAATGAGGAATAAAATTGAAACAATCATTCTTCCAGAAACTGTGAGTGCCGTTATCTTGAACCAACTTCCTAAGAAGCTTAAAGATCCAGGTACTCCACTAATTCCTTGCACCATCGGTGGAGTCACTTTTGAAAGCAGTCTTTTGGATTTGGGAGCCAGTGTCAATCTCCTACCTTATGCTATTTTTGAGAAATTCAAGTTAGGAGAATTGAAACCCACTTTTGTCGTCCTTCAACTAGCTGATCGTTCTGTTACCACTCCTAAAGGCTTAGTTGAGGATGTTATTATAAAAATCAATGATTGTTACTTTCCTGTCGATTTCATCATTTTGGACATGAACACTCCTCAGGATTTAACTCAGTCTACCATCATCCTTGGGAGACCCTTTTTGGCTACAGCTAGAGCCAACATTAATTGTGCTACTGGGATGATGGATATATCATTTGGGGATGAGCGGGTTAGTATCAATATTTTTAAGGCATCTGGGCACCATGACCAAGGAGAGAGTTGTCTAGTGGTAGACTCCTTGGAAGAATCTTGTGTGAAAAAAGCAATAGACCAACCCTGTGCTCTAGGGTTTAAGGGAGAGAATAATCCAAAGCCAAAGCCAAAAATCTATAAAGCCAAAGACAAAGCATTCCATGACAAACACATTCATAGAAAATTTTTTCAAGTGCATGATAAGGTCTGGCTATTTAATTCTAGGCTTCGTGGAAACTTGAAGTCCCGATGGGATGGTCCTTACACTGTTGTCAAAGCTTGTGATAATGGTGCTGTCATTATTCATGACCTAAAAATTGGACATTCATTCACTGTCAATGGGCAAAGGTTAAAACATTTCTTTGAAAGCCCACTTTTCTTAAAATCGGATTCTACCAAGGTAGTTGAGCCAAATGGAGCTTAATTGCGTCTGGCTGAAGACGAAATAAACTTAGCGCTTCTTGGGAGGCAACCCAAGTGTACAGATTTCTTTTATCAGGTAATTTTCTGTCTTACTTTCTTTTCCTGTAAATAAGTAGGGGGAGAGGTAGAATAAGCATGCATTCATAGTCCTCATCCCAACCATTGCTTCATTTCTTTTCTTGAGCTTGTACATATGCAAATAAAAATTTAACAATGTTTCATCTTTGAATAAAAATGCTTGGCTTTGCGCATCACATACTATGTGTCTGATCTTTAACCATTAAAATTTTGCGGTTGTCACATCCCTTTGCCAACATCCATGTTAGGTAGCCTCTAGTAAAGGATTACATGTACTTCTGGTCTACCTTATGTAAGGATTTGTGGCAAGAAGTTTTCATACACACACACACAGCCACTTAGACTAGCTGAATCTGAATGTAGCAAATTTGTCAAGGCTAGTAGGAGAGAGGTGATTGATTTTCTCCCCTCCCCCTAAGTGAATTGCGAAGGAAGTGAAGGCATGTGATCAAGGAACCTGACTGTTCATCCTTCTGTAAAGAGGAAAAGAAAAGAAAAAGTAAAAAGCAAAAGCAAAAGAAAAAATTATCCATGAAAAATGCCCCGGATCTGAGTAAAGTTGGACTCGTTACTCTTGAAAAGTGATGGGTTGTGCAGCATTGTGGATGAAAAAAGAAAGAAAAAATTCTGAGTGCACAAAGTGCAAATAAAGGGGCAAAGTCCCCAACTCAGAGAAATAATCCTCAAGGAAGATGGGCAGAATGGAACTGAGAGAAACAACCCGATCTGACTGAGCAAGGATCTTATTCCACAATTCTTTTCTTCTCCCTCGAATTAATCTAATCTCAATTACTAGCTGAGGCAGAGGAGCTTCAGAAGGGCTGATGTGAACTCTTAAGTGAGCTACCATTTGTGCACTAATTTCTTGCCATAAGCCTTTACAATTAGGAAAGACATATCTTTACATTAATATTTTACATGATGACTGTTTAGCATGAGACATTACATCTTCTAGTCCTATATTTAGAATAATTTTTATTGCTAAGGGACTAGCAATGTTCAAGTAGGGGGGAGTGATAACTACATAAATTTTTACGTTAAATTTCACACATTTAGTTGATTTTAGACATATTTTGTCTATAAATAATGTGCCATCTGATTTTAATTTGCATTTCATACATAAATAAAATTTTAACATATTAGGTTAGAGTACATGTTAAAGTTCATTCAAATAAGTCAATTTTTGTAGATTGACTAATTAGATTCATTTTAGAAATAACAGTCAATTATAAAAAATTCTTCTTATCGTAATAATATTTTTTGTAAATATTTTGTAAACACATAAAACTTGTAAATACCCCACCCAATTTTAATATTTTTAATAGTAATATTTCTTATATATCTGGACACCACTAACTCTTTTCTTTCTTCTTGTTAAAATCAGAAGACTCTGGAAGCTCCTGATGCTTGGCGATTTGGGGCTTGTAAAGGCCAGGGCTGGTGCTTGGCGGTGAGGACCTGGCGTTGGAGCTCTGGTGCGCTGGAGGCAGTTGCTGCTGGCGATTTGGAGGCCGAATGCAGCAGAGGATCTGCGGCCAGGGCTGAAGGTGGCCAGATCTGGCGGATGGTGCTGGCTGGGCATGGCACGAGCTGGCGCGACGGGCAGGAAGACCAGGGCGCGGCCAGTGTGTGGAGCTGTGAAGACCGGGCCTGGCGCGATGGTGCTCTGGTTCGGGCTGATGTGCGCTGGCAGCTAGACGCAGGGGATCTGACGGGTGAGCAGCGGCCGGGTCCGGTGCGGAGCGGAGGTGTGCGCAGCTGGAGGTGCGGCGCCCACGGCTGAAGCAGATCTGGGCGGGGCTGTGCTGAGGTGGCGGCCTGATCTGGGCAGTGCAGGGCTTGGGCAGCTAGCGCCCAGGTGGGTGTGTGCTGTTCGTGCAGAGCGGCTGGACCAGGTGCTGGGAGGTGCGGTGCTGGGCATGGCGCGATGGTGTGTTGCTGAGGTGGCTGCGGTGCATCTGTGTGCTGTGCGGATGCTGGAAGGTTCGAAGGCCAGATCTGACGGGTGTGAGCGGCCAGGACGCGGCTGATGGAGGCAGCATGGGCGGCCAGAGCCCAGGAGAGGAGCAGCAGGGTGCGGATGTCACTGTAGCCGTCTGATGCATGCGAGGTGGAGGTCGGATCCGGAGAAGAGGCAGACCTGTTGAAGCAGGCCATGGTGCTTATATAAGGACCAAAGGTCCTCACAGTCAGGGGCTAGTTCATCTTTTTTCCAGATTTTTAGTTTCCTTTTATTTCTGCAATTTTCTTTCCTTTTAGCAGTGAGGGTTCGACGAGTTGGAGAGAGAGGAATTTCTCAGGTTTTTTTTAGTTCTATTTTTCGTCTGTAATTTCTTCTTGAGCAGAGCAGTGAGGGATGGGGATACCAGGGGTTCGACTGTGGGAATTTTTTTAGAATTTCTAGTTTTTAATTTTCAGTTCTTCCATCTTTCTATAAGGAGCAGGGGAGACTTCGTCAGTAGATATTTTGAGGAATTATTTCTTCCAGTTCAGTTCTTCTGTATTTTCTTCTTTCAAGCAGAATGGAGTTCGGATGTTTTTAGGATCTTTATATTTAGTTCTTGTTCTTCCAGTATTGTTGGTTGGCTAGTCAGATTTCGGCCATTTTATTTGTTCTATATTTTTTTTTTCTATTTCAGCATCTGTGGTTGAAGCATTAGTTCGATTCCTTTAGGAAGTTTAATTTCTTTGATGTTCTTCTGTATTCAGCATTCGGGGTTGGGCCAGTTAATTTTCTGTCATTTTTCTTTATAACTTTCCTTTTAGTAGAGCATCCGGGTTGGAGTGTTTAACATTTTTAGTTGCTTTCATGTTCTTCCTGTATCCTTTCTTTCAGAAGAGCATCTGTGAGAGTTCTTGTTCTCAGGGCTTCGCCAGTTGGAGATATTTTTAAGAATTTATTTCTATATTTTCCCCTTTCAGTAGAGCTTCATGAGTGGCTGTGTTAGGATTTGATTTCTGTTTCCGTTCTTCCGGAGATCAGAGGAGTTCAGCATTCTTTGGATAATTCTGCTACTTGAGGATGGCAGTCTGAGGATTCCCAGAGATCGGGAGCTGCGGTTTAGAATTTTTGGAGAATTTGTCTTGTTCTTGTTCTGCTTCGATTGCAGGGTTGGGAGACAGAGTTTCTCTTTCCTCTTCCTTCTATTCTACTTAACTGGTTGGTTCGGGGTTGGGTTAGGAAGATCAGATCTGGGAAATTTTGCTTCTGCTACTTTTGGGAGTTTTAAACTCAGATTTCTGAGTTTTTGTTTCTTCTAATCTTGCTGCTGTGAGAGATAAGGAGATCGATCCAAGAAGTTTGGTATTCTCATTTCTATTGCGTTCAGAGAGTTCAGATTTGGAGTTTTAATGGTAAAGTCTATGTTCCTGTTATAGCAGAGAGTTGAGCTAATTTCCCGAAGATTTCTGAGTCTTATAGATTTGATTTCCAGTCATTAATTCGGTCTTCTTCCATGTTCTTCAGTAATAGCAATAGAAATCTGATTTAGCGACTTTAAATTTTTGTTACTTACTTTCTGTCCGAATCTTGAGCTGTGAGAATAGTGATCCGGTGTTTGTGGAAAGTTGTGATTACTCATCCCCTGAGCTGTAGGGGTAAATTGGTTCGTTGGTTTCTAGTTAAAGATTTCTGTCTACCGATTTGATCCCTCGAGCTGTGAGGGTACAGTGATACCAACTTTTGGTTCTCAATTTACTTGTTCTTTTATTAAGATTGAGCTGAGAAGTTTGTGAGGGATTTGATCAGTGTCATTTACACATTCATTTTAAAAGCATTGCCGATAGAGATTTCAAGTCAAAGTAGTTTAATTCAAATTCTATTCTGCCTCTCCGTGGATATGACCTGTGCTCACCATTGTGCTAGTTCTTCCTTATGATTTTATGTTTGTGAGACAGTTTAGAGAAGGCGAGCATTTTGACCTGTGTAGAGAACTTTGAACAACGAGAGCGCACAGTCAACAATGTCGCGCGCTTCAGCTACAAAGGAGAGCAAGGTCGTCTGCTAGATGGGGCCGTTATTTAAGGCGGTACATCAAGTTGAATCATTTGTGCATCAAAGCAGAGGTCAAACGGCATCATGAGAAGACATCTTCCAAGAAATGGAGGAGGTTGAGAGTAAGATCGAAACTCCATAAGAATCCTATCCATCTCAATACCTTAGCAGCTTCTGACTATGAGCTATCCACGCTACTCATTTTGGTCAACTTTTTCTTAAGGGCTTTCCATTAACCGAGAGGAGGTGCCCGATCATCCAATCTTGGGTTGTTGCCATATCCTTCCCCCTCCACTCCTCTAGGGTCTGTAGACCCTCACTTACCTTTCCCACCTGAGCGACCTGATCACCTCTGGGTTCTCAGAATCTTTTCTCTTCATCTACTCCACCTGAGTTATCTGATCATCCTTTAGGTACTCAATATTCCCCTCTACCTCTCCCTCATTTAGCTTTTCCCCTTGATCCTTCCCTTTCCCTTCTTCTAGGGTCTCTGGACCTTCAATTACCTTTCCCACCTGAGCCACTCGATCATCTTTTGGGTTCTCAGGGTCATTCTCCACCTCTTCATCCACCTGAGACACCTTGTTGTGTCCCTTGTTTTGATGATATCATAGACCATATCTAACTATGATAAATAATCTACATTAATACTTAGGTATGCCCTAACTCACTTATACTCATGACAAACATCATCACAAAGTCAAAAGATTACATGTGCGTCGACATAGTTTACTCAGGAGGTCGACACATGTAGCTCATCGAGTAAGCTATATGTGAAAGATAAACGAAGTGCGTAGACACACATTAAACATAAGGTCAACGCAACTGCCTCATCCGGTGAGCACAAAATGAAAACAAATTCAAGAGGTTGATGCAAGTTACATATGAGGTGACACATGTGAAGCAACCAGTGAATCATCTCTGAGAAAAGAAAAAGGAGGTCGACACAAGTTGCAATGAGGTCGACACAAGTAAACCTTCCAGTAAGTCAAATCTGAAGATAAACACAAGACGTCGATGTAATTCTGTCATGATGTTGACACAAACCATAAGTTTAGTGGGGAGCAGTCAAGTAACAATGATGTGCATCGACGCAATGCACAAGGTGCGTCGACACACATCATAACTTATCTTCCAGCGAAAAGGTGCAAGTGCCAGCGTGTCAACTTTGGTCCCATGATCCGAGGCCCAATCATTTAAGATTCCTTGGCACACTCTATTAGGTTCTGGAAGAGTACTTTTGGCGGGAAAAAATATTCCCTAACAACTTGGAGATTCATAGGGGCCCACTTGAAGATTCCTGGTGCGGCAGAAAAAGTAACATCATGTCTTTTCTGAAAAAATGAAAAATAAAAAGAAATAGAGCAGAGGTAGAATTCGAGAAGAAGAGACGGAATACGTCTGAGAGGATTCTGGTTGGAGAAGAAAAAAGGCTGCAAGGATGTTGTTCTAGAAAAAGCTTCGCCATGGCCATTTTAGCTAAATGAAAAGTAGAGCTCTAGATATTTCATCTGATCTAAGGCAAAAACCATCAAGTGTTCGACGAATTGAAAGGAATGATGAATTCAAGCCTGAGGAACTGCAATTCAAGTATCAAGTGATGAATTGAGCAGATCAAGAGATTCTGCACCAGCCTGCTGCTAGAGTGTTTGACAAAATTCCTCTCTCTCATTGATTTCAGTTGTGCAATTTATTTTCTTCTTTCAAACTTCAATTGCTCTATCTGTTTGCTCCTGCTAAAGTAAGGAGGATAGATCCTACACTTTTGAGTGTGAGGATTATGAGATTCTTAAAATCTTGAAGTTGTGAATCAGTGATCAAGCTATGTGGCAGCAGTTGTGACGGCCCTCATTATAATGGTATGGTTATACCACCCACGTCGGTATAGCGAGAGTCCTCACAGTGGGACATTTACCCAAACGATACATACAGCTGAGATACACGCGAATATACAACAGAGTAGTGGAAGTAAAAGACCATTGTCTCCATTCATTCATCATCCACATTTAACATACATGAAGTTTGCAAATAACAATAAGGAACTAAAGTTCACATAATTTGAATTGCTGAAATAAAATACATAATGTCCACACTTATACATCCTTTTCATAATACTCTAATACAATGTTCAAATTACATACTTATGAAATACACAAATCTCAAAGAAATTCCCAAGCTAGTCTCCGCGCTCGGAGTCCGTCTCCACTGTCTCCTCCACGGTGCCGCGTCACCAACTATACCTGTACGCCGAAGCAAGGAATGAGTCCAAGGACTCAGCAAGCAACACTACTCATAATATACACGTACAAGTCTTAGTGGTTTCTACATGCACATTTACAATTTGCAACACATGGCATGCTAGTCATTTAAAGTTTCAACCTCTCATGAAAGTTTTACAATTTTATACATGGATCATGCTTTCAGATTTCTAAGAATAAAATTCACCTATCACATGTTCTCTATTCAATTTACTCATGAAACTTTAATCTTTAAAGAACTAAGACATGAGAGCTACCAACATGAACATTATGCCTACATGGAAGGGGAACACAACTAGCATGGATTTCACATGTCCTTTGTTGGGTTCACATTCTATAACATATAAGTCAAAATTGCAACATGTTTTTTGCTGATGATCAATGATGAACAAAGTAAACAAGTGAACAATGTGAGTTAAGTTTAGAATTGCAATGCAATAACTTGTCACAATGTGTTGATATGATATTAAGCTTTAAATGACTAGAATGTCTCACTAACTATGTTCAAAATCTTAGGTGAGATGTTGAGCAAGAGTTGTACGAAGAACAAAGCCAAAATGATGAAGATTTATATGTAAAGCAAGCATCTGTCGACAGCAGGCAGTGTCCCTGTCGACAAGCAAACTCAAGCCAGAAGGCAAATCTGCAAAACAGATGAGCCTGTCGACAGCAACCCAGATGCCTGTCGACAGGAAGAGGTTTCCAGAACCATGAATTCTTCTGTCTGCCTGTGCCTGTCGATAGCACCCAGTCGCCTATCGACAGCAACTGCCTTCCAGAAGCCTTGTATGTCCTGCTAGCTTGCGCCTGTCGACAGGAGCACCCAGTGCTGTCGACAGACGGGCAGAGTCCTCAAATACGGGAAGTCTTCAAGTTGCCATAGATGGTGTTTCCACAAACCACGATTCTCCATAAGTAAACACCTCTATTTAAGCATCCTTTTGAGGGCAATCACGAATACACAGCCTCCAAGCAAGAACCCTAAAAGTCTCTCAAGAAGAGTCTTGCCCTGCTGCTCTGCTTCTACCTTGCTGCCCAGATTCAACAAGAGAAGTCCTCCGTGCAGCGGTGAAGTCTGAACGTCGTGGATTCGAGCCTCTCCATCAACTTCTAATCATCAAGACGAAGCTTGAAGCCTACTCAGACGTTCATGAGAAAGAGTTTTCAATTGGATTTGATTCTCAACTCTTAAACTCTTCTCTGTTTTACTATTGTCTATATGTGTGTGTGTGTGGTGTGTTTCAAGCAGTCCTTGTGCTTGATACACGCGTGTGTGTTGTTTTAATCGTGGCTATACATCAGAGAACACGTGTGTGTGAGTTGTAGTTCCTGAACTAGCTCATAAGCAGATTGTTCTGCGTGTGTGTGTGGCCCGTGGATGTAGATACACGAGTTGTGTACTCCGAACCACGTAAATCGTTGTGTCTCGTGGTTTGAACGTTTCTACGTTAGATGTTTGGTAGGCACGGCGCATTTACACACGTCCAATCATCTGTTTAATTTCTATCATCGAATCACACACATCCACACCAAGTTTAGTCCTTGCCATAACTTCTAGTTATTTGTGTTCTATCAAAAAGAAGGCAACAAGTGATTTAACAGACAGTAATCTATTCAACCCCTCCTTCTAGATTACCATATAGGGAATTCCGCTACACTTCAATTGGTATCAGAGCAAGGTTTCTCTGTTAACTGTCACTTTTACTTGATCTTACGATCAGGAGATCCTTGATCTTATGGATTCTAGTAAGGGGTATATGGCCGAGGGACATTCAGTCACTAGGCCACCCTTCTTTGATGGCTCTGACTATCCCTATTGGAAAAAACGCATGCAGGTTTTTCTACGAGCACAAAACTATGAATTGTGGAAGATAGTCAGAACAGGACCATATGAATTGCCTCAAGACGAAGATACATGGACCAAGGACCAGATTGCCAAAGGGACTCTCAATTGGAGCGCCCTCAATATGATGCAGTGCGCAGTCCATCCAAAAGATACTCGAGGGTCTCCACATGCACTTCAGCTAAGGAGATGTGGGACAAGCTCGAGTTAATATATGAAGGTACGTCTGAGGTGAGAGAATCTAAAGTAAGCATGTTAGTCTCAGAATATGAAATGTTAAGATGAATCATGATGAGACAATATCTGACATGTTTGCAGATTCATGGTTCTGATAAATGGACTAAAAGGTCTTAAGAAGGAATACTCAGACAGTGAGTTGGTGAGGAAGATACTTCGGTCTCTTCCATCCTCCTGGAACACCAAAGTCACTGTCATTGAGGATTCTAAGAATCTTTCAACCATGAAGGTTGATGAGTTGATTGGTTCACTTATGACCTATGAGTTGAATGTGAAAAGGAAGGAAACTGAAGAGAACCTAAGGAAGTCCATTGCCTTGAAAGCTTCCAAGAAAGTCTCTTCAGATTCCAAAAGAAGTACTCAACAGGAAGGTATTGAGTCTGAATCCTCCAGTGATAGTGAGAATGACGAGATGGCCATGCTCACTAGACAATTTAAGAAGTTTCTCAAATTCAAGAAAAGAGGTTCAGGAAACTCAAAACCGTTCCAAAAGAGTACGAACAGATTTGATTCTATTAACAAAAAATCGGATGTGGTTTGTTATGAGTGCAAGAAGCAAGGACACATGAGAGGAGAATGTCCCGAGCTAAAGAAGAAATTGAAGAAAGAAATTCACACGTTCAAGAAAGCCAAAGCAATGTTGGCTTCATGGAGTGATGAAGATGAGGACAGTCAGGGCACCTCGGAAGATGAAGAGATTCAGTGTCTCATGGCAAAGAGTGACGATTCAACCGAGGTAAACTCTTCCTTTGAGAATTTTTCTATTGATGAATGGGAAGAGGCTTATACTGTGCTATTTGAAAAGTTTGTGAATTTAATCTGAAAACAAGGCACTCAAAAAGAAAATGAATTTCCTTGTTCATGAATCAACAACAATGAAGAAATTGAGTCTCTGAACAAGGTAATTGAATTGATGAAAATTGATGAACAAACCACACATGGATGAGTTGGATAGCATGAAACTTAAGTTTCAAGAAGTTCAAAAGAAAGAGATGAACTAATAACTGTCTTGAAATTCTTAAAAGTGAGCATGCTAATCTACAAGAAAATTTGAGAAAGCTGAAACAGAACTAGCAGGTAAATCAAAAGATCTATCAAATTTTGTAAAGAGCAAACAGAACTTGGATGCAATCTTAGTTCAAATGTGTTTGTTGCAAGACATGGGATTGGATTTCAAAATCCAAAGCCAAAGGTAATTGGCAAAAATCTGATGACTGATTTCACAGATCTACCCCATGCTCTAGCAAACCAAACCCTTCAAAGAAAAGGAAAATCAAAACAAGGGTAAAAATAGGAACCTAAAGTCACCAAATTTGTTCCTAGTCAACATGAGAAACTTGCTAAAAGCTCTAAACAGAGCCGTCCTCAAGAAAAACAGCAAGTCCCTAAAGCTAGACTTACAAGGGAACAAAAAGGTAAGATGCCTATGGATGCCTCCAAAAATGTCAAATCCAATGTTGTTCTTAAATCATCATCATGCAATATCTGTAAAAAAATTGGACATAATGAAAAGCAGTGCTGGAATAACCCAAATCATATGAAAATCAAACAAGTTTGGATTCCTAAGCATCTCTTATTTTGCATGAATGATACAATGGGACCCAAAGTAATTTGGGTACCAAAACCTCTTGTCTAATCCACATGTGCAGGAATGCCTAGCAGCTCACAATCAAAACAAATGGTACCTGGATAGTGGCTTCTCGAGGCACATGACGGGCGACAAAGCTAAATTCAGTTTGCTCGTGGAAAAAACGGAGGTCAAGTGATATTCGGAGGTAACAACAAAGGCCAGATCATCGGCTCAGGTAAAGTCGGTAAGTTTGCCTCTAATTCAATAGACAATGTGCTACTAGTTGATGGCCTTCATCACAATTTGCTCAGCATAAGTCAATTGTGTGATAAAGGTCATAAAATTGTTTTTGAATCCAATTCTTGCCACATTCTGGATAAGGAACAGGGAGCCTAAAATTTTCTGGAAAAGGATGAACAACATCTATTTGGTAGACTTAGATGATCCAGAAAATAACGATTTGTGTCTTGTAGCAAACAAACATGATGAGCTTACATTGTGGCATCGTAGGCTCGGTCATGCCAGTTACAATGTTCTGCACAAGATAATGAGGCTTAAGTTGGTAAGTGGCCTTCCTGAAATATCCTTTAACAAAAATGAAATTTCTGTGATGCGTGTGCACAGGGAAAACAAACCCGAAAATCCTTCAAATCAAAGGCACCGGTAAGTACTTCCAAAGCCTATGAACTCTTGCACATGGACTTATTTGGACCTACAAGAACACTCAGTCTCAATGGCAAGCGTTATGGCTTTGTCATTGTGATGATTTCTCTAGGTTCACTTGGGTAAAATTCCTTGCTCACAAGAATGAAGCAGTAAATGTTTTTGAAGATTTCTTCAACAAGATTGAGCATGGAAGTGTCCATAGAATCTGCTCAATCCGCACTGATCACGGAGGAGAATTTGACAATAATTCCTTCTCCGAATTTTGCAGGAACCAAGGTATAGACCATCAGTTTTCCTCCCCAAGAACTCCCGAGCAAAATGGAGTTGTGGAGAGAAAAAAAGAACCTTGGTGGAAATGGCTCGTACGCTTCTGGTCGAGAATCAATTAGCACGCACTTTTTGGGCAGAAGCAGTAAACACATCATGTTACATTCTCAACGAGCCATGGTAAGACCAGTATTCAAGAAAACTCCTTACGAACTTCTGAAAGGTAAGAAACCCACCATTGGGTACTTTAAAGTTTTTGGTTCCAAGGTGTTTATTCATAACAATGACAAAAATGACTTGGACAAGTTTGAAGCCAAAAGCGATCAAGGTATTTTTCTTGGATACTCTGAACATTCTAGAGCTTATAGAGTGTTCAATCTAAAAACCAGAAAGGTGGAAGAAACTCCACACGTTTTTTTTGATGAATCTCAAATCACAACTAATAATTCTACTCCTTACAGGTTTGATGAAACATCTGATGAAACAACTCTTGAGGATCTACAAAGCAAAACAAATGCAATCTCTAAGTCAGTTCCTAAAGCTAAACGTGGATATCTTCGCAGGTACGATGATGAAGATGATAGTCATCTACTTAAAACTCAGGAAGAGATACCTGCACAAGACCCACAACAGAGGATGAACCCCAACAAACTCCTCCAACACCCTCCTCCGGAACATCATCCTCAAATACAAGATCAACCAGGTCCTTCAACATCACCAATGTGAGGTACTCTAAAGCTCATCCACTTGAGAATGTCATAGGTGACATAAATGATTCAGTTCAAACTAGGTCACAAGTTAATCAAATAGTTGAACAGGATCATTTAGCCTTTGTCTCTCAAGTGGAGCCTAAAAATGTTGAAGAAGCATTAAAAGAAAGTTCATGGATTGATGCTATGCATGAGGAGCTAGGTCAATTTCAAAGAAATAATGTCTGGAGTTTGGTTCCTAAAACCCCTGAAATTTCTGTTATAGGAACAAGATGGGTCTTTAGGAATAAACTTAATGAAGAAGGTAAAGTGGTGAGAAACAAGGCAAGACTGGTTGCAAAGGGCTACAATCAGGAATTTGGTGTGGACTTTGAAGAATCCTTTGCACCAGTAGCTAGGTTAGAAGCAGTTAGGATCTTGCTAGCATTTGCATGTTCTAACAAGTTCAAACTATATCAAATGGATGTTAAGACTGCTTTCTTAAATGGCTACATCAAAGAGGAAGTCTACGTTTCTCAACCACCCGGCTTTGAGGATCATGATAAACCAAACCATGTATTTAAATTGCACAAAGCTCTCTATGGTTTGAAACAGGCACCCGAGCTTGGTACGACAGGCTGAGCACCTTCTTGTAAGTAAAAATACTCAAGAGGTAAGGTGGACCAAACTCTTTTTACAAGGAAAGTTCACAATCACATAATTGTTGTTCAAGTTTATGTGGACGATATTATTTTGGTTCCACTAATCCCACACTGTGTGAAGAATTCTCACAACACATGCACAGTGAATTTGAGATGAGCTTAATGGGGGAGCTTCAATTTTTCTTGGTTTGCAGGTCAAGCAGCTAGAAGATGGATTCTTTATAAGCCAAGAAAAATATGTAAAAGAACTGCTCCAAAGGTTTCAGTTCACACAAGCCAAGCCCGCCTCAACACCGATGAGCACAAGCATTAAGCTAGAAACTGATGAGAAAGGTAACCCGGTAGATGCCAAACAATTTCGAGGTATGATTGGCTCACTCCTTTATCTTACTGCAAGTAGACCAGACAACAATTCAGTGTTTGCCTTTGTGCTAGATACCAATCTAGTCCAAAGGAAAGTCATCTAATTGCAGTCAAGAGAATCTTCAGGTATCTCTCAGGTACGCATGCCTTGGGTCTTTGGTATCCAGCAGGTAGTAGTTTTGAGTTGATTTCCTATTCTGATGCAGACTACGCTGGTTGTAAAATAGATAGGAAAAGCACTAGTGGCTATTGTCAAATGCTTGGTGGTTGTATGGTTTCGTGGGCATCCAAGAAGCAACACTCGGTTGCACTCTCCACTGCAGAAGCAAATATGTTGCTGCAGGGAGTTGTGCAACACAAGTGTTGTGGATAAAAAGTCAGTTGTGTGATTACAACATTGATATTGGATGCACACCTATCCTGTGTGACAACACTAGTGCAATCAATCTATCAAAGAACCCCATTCAACATTCTAGGACGAAACACATAGAAATTCGTCATCATTTCTTGAGAGATGAAGTGGCCAATAGATCCTTCAAAATCAGTTTCATACCCACGGAGAAACAGTTGGCAGACATCTTTACCAAACCTCTAGCTGAAGATAGATTCACCACATTACGAAGAGAGATGGGGTTGTGCAAATTACAATGAAACTTAACTCCAATATTAAGTATTTGCTCCTTGTGTCCATTATCTATGCGGTATATCAAATGGTGATGTGTGGAAGAACAAGTCATGCTTGTTTGGAAACTCTCATTATGCGTGAGAAACATTCTCCGCCAAGTATCCATGGTTATGTGACATACAAGGGACATGTACTGTATATTTGGACTTAGTTTCTTTATAACTTGCTTATTCACACTCTCTTTAAATTTCAGATACATATAATTGGTTTGTCTCTCTACATGCTTGTGTTATTGAGTGCGCGGTCATTGTCTGCAAATATGTCTTCATGAACTTGAGTCCTTTGTTACAAATGTCACACTTTATGGGAGCAACTTAAGTTTCTATGAATTCAAAATGTGGAGGGAATCATTCAAACTTTGTCTCTCTCAATTCCCTCACATTAGTTGTTCACGTCTGCTCTTCATTCTTCCACTAAAACTGATCTGACAAAGTCCCTGTCGACAGGCTAAAAAGGCTCTGTCGACAGCTAAGCCCAGACAGAACACTGGTTCATCTGTCTATGTCCCCCTGTCGACAGGCCCTCCTTTCCTGTCGACAGGTGCTCTGATATATGACTGCTTATGATCATTCTTCACCCAGTTTGTGAGCTTCTTCTGATTAATAACTAAGGTGTCTATAGATGTAAAAGTATGATTGACCATACTACATACACATGATAGTTAAGCTATTTCCTATTTCCCTATGATTTTTGCATACTATTCATGTAGAGTTTAGGCTACATCATCTAGAAATGATCTCACAACTCTAAGGGACATCCACCTTACTCCTTTATAGTAATACTCAGTGAGCCAACATAGTCTCAATATAGTTCATAAGTCTTTTGGTCATGAAAGTGAATATCTAGTATTTATTGGTAATCATATCACCACCTTGATTTTTTGTCATTACGAAAATACTTGGAGAAAAGCTACCTATTTCCACAAAAAAAAAAAAAAAAAACAAATAATGCCAATCACCGTGAAGTTTGGGATGAATATAGAGCAATGTTGGGTTATGCTAAGTAACCGGGGTGATGGGCATCACAACTGTCTGCCCTCGCGTCAAAAGGAAAACTCATCAACTCTATACAACGGTATGTTGGAAAGTTCCACCAATTGACTGGGGGTATGGGCACGGGTAATGTCTATCCTCACTTCAAAAGGTGTGACGTCTTCTTAAGTACCATTTCATCCCATTGTACTTCCAAATTAAATCCTTGGGAATAGTGCGAAGCCTCCACTGAGTCATACTTTCAAAGGTCATTGGTCTTGTGATTGTCTTGACATTTAGATATCATTTCATGCATCATTTGTCTATTCTCAAAATGGGGATTGTGTGTCTTACAGTGTATTTATACAATAACGGGTAAGCGTGCAATGTTCTTCATTTAAGTGGGTGCTTTCTTAATGCTTTAACCTTAAATTCCTTGGATATTATGTTAAAACCATTGGAGAATTGGTATGGTTTTTTATATCCTTGTATATGGTAGGTTAACATACTTGATTCATCTCTTATTCACCTTAATTTATCACCTGGAAGAAATTGCTCACAGCTCAAGTTCCAAAAATCACAAACTGGCCATTTTCTACAAGTGCCTGTCGACAGGCACCAGGGACCCTGTCGACAGCCGGCGGCAGATGTGTCTTTGGGAAGTCCAACGGGCTAATCCAAAACCGGATTTGGTGGATCCGACTCTTCATCTATCCCCACCCTTCTATAAGAGGACCCCACACCCCTTTCCCTCTTTCTTCACTTCCAAAAACCCTTCCTTCCCTCTCTCTCTTCAAATCCCTTCTCCAGGGCACCAGGAACGCACCTCTGCCTCCCTGGTGTTTTCTCCTTTGTTCCGTCATCTTCTTTCTACCACAAGTCTCCAACTCAAGCAGCTCGAGATCATGGCCCCTCCTGCCAAGAAGATGGCCTCTCGTCGCCGTCCTCGCTCTCCTCGCGCGGGACAAGGTTCCAGGGACTCTCCGGAGCGTCGGTCAAAGCATCGAGAGGATCGTCTGCCAGAGCTGTTCATCCCTCAAAATCTCCAATTCAAAGTCACCAATGCCACTTTCACAAGGTCACGCAGCCTCGCTACGTTGACTTCATCTCCCTCCAGGACCTATTCCCAGTCTTTTGCCTCTCTTTGACACACAGAGTTGGTCCCCTTTCTGTTATAGTCACAAGAAATACTCCGCCTCTGCTGTCACGGAGTTCTACCGTAATCTTCGGGAGACTACTACAGGTGATCTCTATACCCGTGTCAAGGGAATTCCTTTCACATTTCCCCAAATCTATTTCAGTCTCCCTGCAAATCCCAAACACCGGGGTAGACATCCTTGCTCATCACCTACTCCAGAGGAATATCATGCCCTCATCACTTCCAGGCCTTACGACCCACGGACCGTAAGCCAATGAATGCTAACTCCTTTCCTCCGCTTCATCGTCTCATCCACCACATTTTTACCACTCTCATTGTCCCGAAGGATGGAAGTAGGGAACTCGTTACATCTATTCACAAGTCCCTCCTTCATAAGTTTTTACGCTGTGAACAAATCAATCTACCTCAACTCATGTGCTCCGTCCTTCGACTATGCCTTGGCAATGCAAAGCGGTCCATGCCTTACGCATGTCAGCTCACCTCCCTCTTCCTGTTTCTTGGCATTCTTATTCCAGAAGGGGAGATGACCAATTTGCCGGGACGTAGCTCCTACGATCTGACTGCTGCAGAGCGGATGGGCTACAAGTTTGTGGATGGCGTAGTCACAAGGGATCTTAAGGGAAAGGGTCAAGCTGTCCCAGTGGATGAAGAAGAAGCTGATGCGGCAGCTGACGAAGATGTTGCTGAAAATGAAGACGACGAAGAAGCATCCCTCTCCGAGCCACAAGACGCTCGGGAGAAGAAGAAAGTCAACCTATGGATGATATTGCCACTGAGCCCTCTATCCGTGAACTCTTGGCTCAGCTGCAAGTGCATATGACCACTGGTTTTGCAACTATCAATGCACGCTTGGACAAGGTTGATAACAGCTTGGAAGCATTGGCCGATAATCAAGTCCGGATCACTCACCGGCTCAACAGGCTGACTCCTCAGGCCCCAACACCACCGGGTCCTGATGATGATTCTAGAGTCTAGGTGTCCCGGGTCTTGTATTCAGTCTTATGTTGTTCTTCTACGTTGATGGTCATGCAATTCTTTCCCTTTTTCAAGTTCTGTTCAACCAATGTTCTGTATGCCTCAATGATATATCAATGAAAGAACTTGTCTTTTTGCCTACTACCTTGGTCTGTGGTGTATGCTTTTTAGATATTGCCAAAGGGGGAGAAAACTCAATTGTGCAACTTGCTTACACTTGCTTAATTGGTTTATTTTGTCATCATCAAAAAGGGGGAGAATGTTGGGTTCACATTCTATAACATATAAGTCACAATTGCAACATGTTTTTTGCTGATGATCAATGATGAACAAAGTAAACAAGTAACAATGTGAGTTAAGTTTAGAATTGCAATGCAATAACTTGTCACAATGTGTTGATATGATATTAAGCTTTAAATGACTAGAATGTCTCACTAACTATGTTCATAATCTTAGGTGAGATGTTGAGCAAGAGTTGTACGAAGAACAAAGCCAAATGATGAAGATTATATGTAAAGCAAGCATCTGTCGACAGCAGGCAGTGTCCCTGTCGACAAGCAAACTCAAGCCAGAAGGCAAATCTGCAGAACAGATGAGCCTATCGACAGCAACCCAGATGCCTGTCGACAGGAAGAGGTTTCCAGAACTATGAATTCTTCTGTCTGCCTGTGCCTGTCGACAGCACCCAGTCGCCTGTCGACAGCAACTGCCTTCCAGAAGCCTTGTATGTCCTGCTAGCTTGCGCCTGTCGACAGGAGCACCCAGTGCTGTCGACAGACGGGCAGAGTCCTCAAATACGGGAAGTCTTCAAGTTGCCATAGATGGTGTTTCCACAAACCACGATTCTCCATAAGTAAACACCTCTATTTAAGCATCCTTTCGAGGGCAATCACGAATACAAGCAGCCTCCAAGCAAGAACCCTAAAAGTCTCTCAAGAAGAGTCTTGCCCTGCTGCTCTGCTTCTACCTGCTGCCCAGATTCAACAAGAGAAGTCCTCCGTGCAGCGGTGAAGTCTGAACGTCGTGGATTCGAGCCTCTCCATCAACTTCTAATCATCAAGACGAAGCTTGAAGCCTACTCAGACGTTCATGAGAAAGAGTTTTCAATTGGATTTGATTCTCACTCTTAAACTCTTCTCTGTTTTACTATTGTCTATACGTGTGTGTGTGTGGTGTGTTTCAAGCAGTCCTTGTGCTTGATACACGCGTGTGTGTTGTTCTGATCGTGGCTATACATCAGAGAACACGTGTGTGTGAGTTGTAGTTCCTGAACTAGCTCATAAGCAGATTGTTCTGCGTGTGTGTGTGGCCCGTGGATGTAGGATACACGAGTTGTGTACTCCGAACCACGTAAATCGTTGTGTCTCGTGGTTTGAACGTTTCTACGTTAGATGTTTGGTAGGCACGGCGCATTTACACACGTCCAATCATCTGTTTAATTTCTATCATTGAATCACACACATCCACACCAAGTTAGTCCTTGCCATAACTTCTAGTTATTGTGTTATATCAAAAAGAAGGCAACAAGTGATTTTAACAGACAGTAATCTATTCAACCCCCCCTCCTAGATTACCATTAGGGAATTCCGCTACACTTCATCCTTAAGTACATACATAACCTTTTCACATGCTTTAGGTTGCTGATTTCACATGGTTTAACGCTGTAAACCTATAATGAGAGCTACAATATTGCATAAAAACATTCATGTGATCAAACAATCATGCTATCTTGTACCCGTTTTCACCATTATCCTAACATGGATTCTAGACTCTTTGCACATAATAACATGATGATAATAACATAAATTCACTAATTTCACATGATTTTAGATTTGTCTCACATGGGGTTCAATAACCTATTCTCGCATTTTTAGTTTCACATTTTCTTTACCCAAGTTTCCTCTTTCACATGGTTATACTTTACACATACACATTCACATTGATCACTTACACATTTACACATGAACACATACACATTACACATTTCACATTACACATTTTAGGTGCCGTGACACATAGTCCAAACCACCAAAGAAGGACATATACACATCACATTACACATAGACGTCATCTAGGCATTTCAATGGCGACTCTTGGACTGCACAGACCGGGAGAACAAGTCTCCACCCTAACCAGTGGTACTTGTCCACCTCCAGGATTTCCCCCTAATGCCCTTAGGGTCACTTACACATTGAACTTTCTCAGGGGGCACTTTTCCCTGATACAGCTCCACTGCCCTCTACGGAAGCAGTGTCACATTGGCACAGTTACACATTTACACATTTACCGTTTTACACATGGTTTTACACTTCACACTTTTCATCACATTCACTTTCTCACTCACATGAATATCTCTATTTTCCTGACATGGCACTACAGATTTCAGGAATTTAACACACAGACATTTTCACTAATCAAGTTGGGTTTAGACAATAACTATCCACATTACGATAATATACGTAGATTGTCGCATTTCACATGAAAATACATAACTTCTTATTTACCAATCCAAATGACCTGAAATTTTAACCATATGCTGTTTTCGGGTTCAAGATCATACACTCAAATTTTCAGATTTTTATGAGCTAAATAGAGTTTACAGAAAATCAAACACTCATTTTGCATGCCATTCACAATTCAAGTTACATGGAGTTTATCACATCATGAAATGTTGCCACTTACTGTTGAACAGAGGTTCTGTCACATACATGATTTGAGAATACATAATCTACCCTAAATCATACATCTATAGATCAACCACCACAAACCATTTTTGCATGTCTTTCTATTACCGAACCGAACTTATTTGCAACTCATGCAAGCATGGACAATTTACCAAAATTGGGCATACATCTGCTGATCTACTAATCTCCATGATCTGATAAAACCAAGGCATTCAGACTAATCCTACTCATGGAACATGGATTGGCAAGATTATTATCAAGTCTGCTTACAATTCATGGGATACAATATTTCCTACATTCACCATCACACATCACATTCGTCACACACCACAATTGACAAATATACATAGAGTATAAGGTTACCATATATCCTCATCACGGAAACATACTAAAATTAATGTAAAGGAAGGGCAGAACAGTTCACTGTTCTGTCCAGAGGAACTTGGCGGCGGTCTCTGGCCACTAACTCAGGGTCAGCGGCATGGCCGATGGACGCCAAGCATAATATCGGCGTCTAAAGACCCTGCCGTCGATGTAGGTCTGTGCAGAAACACAGACCCGACCTCTCAAGATTTGGTGAATGGGAGGGTCTAGGACTCGAGGGAAAATTCATAAAAATAGTAAAACTGACCTAGACTCATACGGGAACATCATGGATAGGTCACTTGCCTTCTAAAAATTCCTCCAAAGATCTAGGGCTCGGTGAAGCTCTCCTTGGGCTGTCCAAGAAGCCTCCAAAACTCTCCTCCGGTTCTTGAGCGAGATCCACAGCAAGCCGAGGTCGGGGAAGCCTTCCTCGTCGATCCAGCAACCTCCTTGAAGCAGTGGAACGCCGGATCAAGCTTCAGAAGTGTGGATTTTTTGGTGGCAAGGATGGGGTTTCTCACAGACTTTCTCTAGGGTTTTCTTTCTCTTTTTCTCCTCTTGCAAGGTGAAGGGAGGAGTGGGAAGAGGCCATTTCGGGTTCAGACATAAGGAGAGTCTCTCTCCCACTCCCCAGGTTGATTTGACAGCCTTCAGAGCCGTTGGGGACAGTCCCCCAATGGTTGGCTTTCTTGCTTCAGAAGCATGCAGCTCTATTGCGCATGCAGGCCAGAGATTGGCGTCCATATCGCTGGACGCCAGGATTAGTGTTGGCGTCCATGTCTGGACGCTGACACCTCCTAAACGGCTAGGGATTGACGCCAAGATGGCCTTCGGCCAGAAGTCTAAAATATGCAGAAAACCATGCATACCATGCGTATATACATGCAATATGTATACGGTATTATATCCATACTATCACCATGCAATACATACATTATTTATATTTAATATAAACACATGCACACGTACTTGTACTAATTAATACGTACGTAATATGTACATACTTACACAAGCACAAATATACACACATAAATACAAATAATGCGACGGAAATTCGAGGGCCTTACAGCAGTGATTAAGTTGTGTATCAGCAGTTTTATGAAGCTGTGAATCAGTCGTTGTGTAAGAGTCTCACACATCTGAATTGTTGCGTGAAGCCTCACTAGGTTGTAGTGAGGAGTGGATGTAGGTCTCTATCTGGGAGCCAAACCACCTTAAAATCTCTGTGTCATTTGTGGTTTGATGTGCTTCCTTGCTCCTATGATTTAAGTTTTTCTAAAGTCTACTCTCTAAAAGTTTGAAGGGTAAATCTATTCATCCCCCCTTTAAATTTCCATTTACTCAACCAACACATGGTATCAGAGCCTAGTTCTCCATCTATTGGTTTAACCACTAGGAGAATTTGAGTGAAATGGATTCACGAAGATATATGGCTGATGGTCATTCTGTGAACAGACCTCCCTATTTAGATAGAACTAACTATACTTATTGGAAACATCACATGCTGGTGTTCCTAAGAGCTCAAAATCACGAAATCTAGAAAGTTGTTAACAAAGGACCATTCGAACTTCCAGAAGATGAGGACAAGTGGATAGATGAGCAGATTAAAAACTCCAACATCAACTGGAATGCAATGAACATAATTCAGTGTTCACTTCATCCAATCGAGTTTTCAAGGGTCTCTTCATATGCCACGACCAAAGAGATGTGGACATGCCTTGAGGTAATCTATAAAGGCACAACAGAGGTAAAAGAAACCAAAGCCAACATGCTATTTTCCAAATAAGAAGCTTTTGGGATGAAATATGATGAAACAATTCCGAGATTTATGCTAGATTAACGGTTTTAACAAATGGTCTTAAGAGCTTGGGTAAAACCTATACAGAATATGAGTTTGTGAGAAAAATTCTTATGTCCTTGACACCTATATGGCACACTAAGACAACTATTATAGAAGAATCTAGGAATCTATCCACCACTACATTTGATCAATTAATTGGATCATTAATGACCGATGAATTAACTCTAAAAGTATAGACGGAGATGTGAAGAAAAAGAAGCCACCGACTCTACAAGGTGTCCTAGTGTCAAGGAAATCTCTGATGAAAATGAATCATCTAGTCAGGAGAAGACTCAGGTGAGTTTGCTCTTCTAACCAGAAAGTTCAGAAAATCTTGAGAAAAGAAGGAAAATGTTTTCTTAGAGGAAGATCTCAGGTAAGTGGCTCTCTAAATTTAAACAACCCATGAATAAGAGATCTGACAGAATCTATTATAACTGCAGGAAACTAGGGCATGTAAAATTAGAATGTTTTGATGCTCAAAAGAAAACTCACACCAAGTGAAAGAAAAACAAGCCCAAAGCAATGATTGGAAATTGGAGTGAGGAGGACAAAGATGAAGAAGAAGAAAGCTCAGAAGATGATGAACAAGACACTAAAATTTGCTTTTTGGCAAAGGGAGGAGAAGAAGAGGGAGATGAGGTAATGTCTCCTTTCGAAGACTTTCATTCAGTGATTAGGAGAATGCTTATTTTGAACTATTTGACCAATATGATGAAGTAAGAAGAGAATACAAAACTCTGAAAAAGAAGATCAATCATATTGTTCATGACAATTCTTTGAAAGAAAAGGATGATCAACTTAAGAAAGAAATGTGGATTAAAAGAAAACATTGATGGATTAAAGTTAAAGGAAAATGAACATGAAAATGAAATGAAACTTCTTGTAGAAAAATATGATGCCATTAAAACCGTCAACAATGGAATGCAGAAAGAAATTGAAGAACTTCAAAAGGAAATATCTAAAAAACAAGAAGCCTTGGAAAAATTGTAAGTGGCAGAAATAATTTGAATGCCTTACTTGAAACAAGAATGAACTTTAATAAAGAAGGGTTAGTATTTAACCCAACAAAGAAAAAGGAAATTGGAATGGAAACAATCACATTTGTATCTACTACAAGTACAAAATCTCCAACTCAACAAAGACACAAATGAAAATACTCAGAAAAATACTGAGGAGAAAAATGGAAAATCTCTATAGAGCAAAAATCCAAAAAAAAGTTCTAAGAGAAATTCAAAGGCAAAGGTAAGGTCGACACTATTCCCAAGGAGGTCGACTAGGTTCTATGAAAAGGCTACGGAGTCACGTGAGTCAACACAACATTTACACCAGGTTGACACACATATCTCATGGAAACCAACACTGGCAACATAATGCATGGGTAGGTCAACAGATCCAAAGTGATAGGTCGACACATCCATTTGCCAATGGCAAGAGCACTTCAGAATGGACATGAGCAGGTCGACGTGACTCATTCAATACGTCTACGCATCCTCAGTTCTATGCTAGACCCAATTATACTAAGTACTCTCAATGGTTTAAAACTTATCAAAACCTTTTGATGTCTCATGGGAAGGAAAACCAAAGTTTAGAAAAGTCATTTCAATAAGAAAAAGATCAACATCTCAAAAACTAACGAGAACAAGAAAAATAATGAAATCAAGGATAAATTCAGAAACAACATCAACTTGACAACAAAAAGACAAGTTTGGATTCCTAAAAAAAATGCTTTTATGTACAGTTGAGTTGAATGATTTAAAGGGACCCAAATGTGCATGGGTTCCAAAAACTCTTGTTTGATATCTTGTGGGAATGTCTTAAAACCATACAAACAAATGGTATATTGACAGTGGTTGTTCAAGACATATGACATGGGACAAAAGTAAATTTTGCTTATTGGTTGAAAAGCAAGCTAGTCATGTGACATTTGGAGGCAATAACAAAGGCAAGATAGTTGGATTAGGAAAAGTTGGTAAGAATCTTATTGAACCACTCCTATATTTTATCTCTTTATTTTGGTGATAGCAAACCTCATGATTATCATAAATAACATGAATATATTTATTACTAATTTACAAGATTATTGTTATAGAAATATCTTGATTTTCATCGCTTTAAAATGATTCAATCGAAGTGGCAGCCGAAGTCCCACTTCACAGTTATCCGAAGTCTTATACGAGTTCCACTTTGATTGACAACGTTATATCTTGACTAGTCAAAGATTCACATCGATTGCTATTTACCATGAGATCGATTGCCTTTGAACCTATCGTTACTGACCCTTTCCATTGCTAGTGAAGTGTCTATCGATTGCTGACTATTGCACATCGATTGCCTTAAACATTGATTGCCTTTAGACATCGATTGCCTTAGACATTGATTGTCCTTAGACATCAATTACCTTTAAAACATCGATTGCTCTTCATTCACATCAATTGTCTCTTCCTATCGATTGCCTTCACATCAATTACCGTTATATTGCACATCGATTGCCTTTACATATCGATTGTCATTAAGCAAACATCGATTGCTTCCATATTTCATAATGACTGCTATTATAATATATCAATTAGCGTTAAAAACATAATTTCATATCGACTGCTATTATGACTCACATCGATTGGCTTTCAAACATTTCAAAATGTCTTTTGAGCCCAAAATGATATTTAAATGTACTTCATATGTTTAACTTATTATTTCTCTAATAGAAAGTACCTTTTTGATGTCTCATAGGATTTGTCCTTCCTGCAAAGAAACGAAAAGGAATACCTAACATATCTGGACGTCAGCAAAAATCATTGACCTCTGCACATAAGAGGTATGTGCTATATGTTAGAAGACTTCTCTAGTCTAACATTCTCTTCCATACATAAATGTCTGCAGGATTCCAGTTTTTGCATGAGGAATCCATTAAGACTCAAGCAAGCATCCGTTAAACACAAAAAATAGCAGAAGAAGAAGAAGAAGAAGAGAAGAAGAAGAAGAAGAAGAAGAAGAAGAAGAATGGCTAGAAGGAGCTCCAATGGATCTCCTTAACGAATCTATCTTTCTACTCTATAAAGGATGAAGTGTTTGAAGCAAAAGAACAAGAGTGTGAACATTAAGATCTTTCAAGAAGTGTACATCCAGTGAGCATTCAACTCCATACACACTCAAAGCAAGAGAGAATGAGCTTGAGACTAAGAAGTGTGTGCGCCCACAAGCAATCATCTGAGGTCTTCTTAGCATTCAAGATTCTTTTCTCTCTTCTCTCTCTATGTATCGTTGTAAATTTGGGGGAGAGACTATGAGCTGAGGGTTAAGCTTCCTTGTGTCCATCTTGTAACCCTCTTAGCTCTCAGGTTGATGTTGGAGATCAAGCAAGCCAAGTTCTTATTTTCAAAACTTGATCTCCACAACATGCTCATTCTTCCTTCAGGAAGAGCAAAGGTTTTCTCTTCTTGTGTGAAGAGAAGACCAGTAGGGTTGCTAGTGGGTGGTGACCAGCTGGGGCTGTACCAATGTTCCCCTTGTGTGAAGGGAAGAGCCTATGTTGGGATTTGTTCTAGTAGAACCAAGGTAGGGTTTGTACTAATAGAACCGTAGTGGGGTTTGTTTTAGGACGGTGGCTTCTGATCTATAACAGAAGTGAGTTTCCTTCCTACTCGTAAAGGAGGAGGACCAACTTAGGAGCTAGGGGTTGTATATCCTTGAGGGGATTGTACCTCAATTAGTGAAATCCCAAGAGTTTGCTTGGGGACTGGACGTAGGACTTCCATTTAGAAGGGTTGAACTTGATAAATCCTTGTGTCTTGTGTGTGATTGTTTCTTTAATAACTTCCGCACTGCTACTTTTTACACACACAACTACATTCACTAACCAAAGTTTCATGTGGTGATTTTGTCTTTTAGATTTGAGATAACCTATTCACCCACCCCTCTAGGTAGTTTGCTACCATCCTAGTGGGCGAACAAGTGGTATCAGAGCCAAGCTCTTCACATCTTCCGATACCTACAAGTTGTTTCAGAAAAGCAGTAGATCTAATGATCTAAAAGGCAAAGATCAATGGTAGCTCAAGAATTTGCTGAAGGCAATCTGTCAATAGACCATCCTTGTTTGATGGACAAGATTACTACTATTGGAAAACAAGGATGTAGTTCTTCCTTCTAGGGTATGCCTATCAGCTGTGGACGATCATTGAAGAAGGATATCTGATAGTTCTCAACCCAAGAGAAGAGTGTAAAGATAATGACAGAAAGATTCTTTCTCAGAATAGTAAAGCCAAGAACCTCATATGCTGTGCCCTGACAAGGAGTGAATTCACAGGATTTTAGCAAGCAAATCTGCAAAAGAAATATGGGACAAGTTGAAGCTCACATACGAAGGAATAACAAAGTGAAGGAAACTAGGATTGATATCCTAGTTACATAGTATAAGAAGTTCCAAATGCTGATAGGTGAGACCATTACACAAATGTATAACAGATTTACTAACATAACTAATGGTCTTGTAGGGCTTGGAAAGGTATACAACACTATTGATATGGTAAGAAACATTGTCAGATCTCTACCAAACTAGTGGACTCTAAAAGTCACAACCATAGAAGAAGCTAATGAACTAACAACTATGTCATTAGAAAAGCTTATAGGATCATTGATAGCACATGAGATCAACATGGAGTGACTATCTGAAAGCTCATCCAAGAAGAAATTTACAAATGCTTTCAAAGTAATAGCTGGAGCACCTCGTCCTCTTCTAGTTCATAAAATGCAAGTTCTGAAGACAGTGATGTAGATGAAGTAATGTTCAAGCTTCAGAAGATTCTAAAGAAGAAGAAGAATGGATCAAGAAGGATCCAAAAGAAGAGAAAAGAAAAAAAAGAACTAGTATGTTATGAATGTGGGAAGCCTGGACATCTCAGACCAGACTGCCTGTAATGTCATAGTCGTTCGAATCCGTGATTAATGGTTATGGTGTGGTGCCTTGGCCAATGTGGGGTCATTGGGCCTTGGTTGTGGTTTCCAGTGTTGTGCGGGTTATGTCGTTACATTTTGAACGCGATCCGTTGCAATTCACCGAACCGCCTTCCCGTGGCGTGGCGCAATTGGTGACGGTCAGGTCTGTCACATTTAAGGTGTTTTAAACGCGACATCTGCCTCTGTCTCAATTTGGATTGTGCATTTATTGCTCTGTTTCAAGCCAGACGAGTAGGGGTGGCTTGTCGGCCCTAGGGAGGAGGTTTGCAGCTTTTTTAGCATTTTCAGCTTCAGGTGGCTAGTCCGGCGCAGGGTCCACCCGAGGAGGGCGTCCAAAGTGTGGACTGGTTGGTGGTGCAGTGTTTCTCACATTCTGCGGGTTCTTTGAGTTGGTAGGGAGACTTCCCTTGTGTTTTAGTTTGGTTTGAATGGTTTGAAGTCTAATACAGTATGCTATGAAAGAGTATTGTAGTTTACCTGTTGTTTTAATGATTTGAGTTCAGTGGAATGATGTAGGTATGGTTTGCTTGGGGTAGAAGTTGGGCTTGACTGTCTGCCTGAGAAGGCGTCAGGTTGGACCGTCGCATTTGAATGCGACTGTTTACCCCATTACAGTTTGGTTATGAACACGACGTAGTGGTCCATCGCGTTCATACATCGATTGGTGTGTTTGGACCAGTTGGCATAAACACGTCATTTAGGTCAGTCGCATTCATACATCGATTGGTGTGTTTGGACCAGTTGGCATAAATGCGTCGTTAGGTCCGTCGCGTTTATGGCTTTGGTTACTGTGTTGGTTTGAAGGCGACAGGTTGTGTCATCGCATTTCATGTCCGAATGCATGGTGGCGATGTGCCGGGCCATCGCGTTTATGTTGCGACACTGGCCCTGTCACGTTAGTTTGGTGGTCGCGACCGGTGTGGTCGTCGCATTTTGAAAGGCGACGTCTGTGTCCATTGCGTTTAAGCTTTGGAGGTGCGTTTGTGCTGGTTGGGCTATGATGGTTCTGAGTGGACCTAGCCTTGACTGTTTAAGGTTATTTTAGGTTGTTTTAAGTTGGTAATGTTAATAAAGCATGTTATAGGTTTAATGTTTTGGTTTATGGTTAATTAGTGAGTTATGTTGAGCATGATATTTATGTTAATCATGTTAATTATGTTAATCATTTACGGTGATTATGTCAATCATATTAGCTTGTAATTATATGATTATAATAAGGTTTAATGGATTGTATCCATATCTGTATGTGGTTATGTGCATCGTGGTGTGTTGTGCTATGGAGGTCATGTGTTGACCAATGACAAGCAAGTCTAATGTGAGTTATCATGTTTTATGAATGTACGTTTTATAAGTATGTTAAGTATGCATCGTGGCTTATGTGGTTGCCGAATGGTTCAGCGCCTATTCTGGAATGCCTCTTCAGTTGGGTACCCCAGGTTCTGTATGAGCCAAGCATGTTGGGTTTGTTGTGCTCGGGGTTGTCCCGGTACTGTGTGTACCATAGATGTCTGTGTTTTCTTCTTGGACACCCTCACTTCTGTGTTTGAGTTGTACATCCGGTGAGGGAATGACAGTAGTGGACAATGACTTTTGAGTTGTGATTTGTGTTTAGTCACTTGTAGCACACTCGTGGTGGGGTATGGACACCAATACGTACTGGGCCCCAGCTAGTCCTGTGTTTCCAGTGCCTCACTTTAGAGAGCTCAGGCCAGAGTCTCTAAAGGTGCCAGGCATGGGCCTATAGTTGTGTCGTCTGCAGGTGTGGTGTTGGTTTGACTCCACTGGACTTTGGCCTTACTGTGTGGTTGTGGAGCGGCAGTTGGACCTTCATCCTTGACTGTGAGACTTAGAGGTAGATCTTGTGCTGTGTTGTCTAGGTGAATACTTGCTCATGAACTAGTAGTTCGTTCCCGTGTGGGGGGCGTCGTTTCTTCTGACTCATGTTGTCACGCCCCGACGCGGATATCGGAACGCGAGGCAGTTGCAAGTAAACGGGTATAGAGCGAGTACTAGACATCAACCATTAGACAAGAATAAATACTAAAGCAAATTAATTTCATTAATAGTCTTTCAAATGTCTAGTTACAACCACTAATATCAGAGCCATTCTATAGGGCCCAATTGCATTGAAATAGAGCAAAAGACTGACTAAGACTCTAACATAGTACTAGGATGCTAGGGTACTCATGACGTCACTCCTGGTCGTTCCCATCCTCTTGAGTGTATGTATCATCCTCAGTTTCACCTGAGAACACAACGACAAATAACGCAGGGTGAACGATAACGCCCAGTAGGACTTAAATCTCAATAGTCAAGCAGATTTTAAATGATTAATGTATTAAAGGCAACTAACTAATGACAGAGCGAGAGAGTCAAGTATAGTGAGAGATAACATGATAGCACGTGAGCGAAATAGCACAGGTTTCCAAATATAGCACAAATGTCACTTATAGCACAAATAGCAAGATGGCCATAGCATAATAGCACAAAGTATAGCAATAGCACAACGAGTATAGCATGGCACTTTGTTGTCAACAGACAACGAGAGAATATAGCACTTTTAATTGTCATTAGATTAATCTAGATAGTATGGAACTTGGATGTAATGCCGACATCCTGATCATTTAACTCCCATGAGCAAATGGCACTTTCGGGCGCTCTCCCCAGGACCAGATTGGGCCCTATTGCGCTGGCATTGGTTATGTTGTTTATCTTTAGACAATCAGTCAATGGCCAATATAGAGTACCAAGGAAATAGATCAGAGCACTAGATGAATAGACGAGATAGTAGAGTGAACGTGAAAAGATGAGCGAGTAGAGCATAGATGAGAGCTAGTGGACATTGTACGTAACACGTCGAGTAATCAGGCAATAGTAACAGTTGAACAACACGCGCACTTGGTTTTGGCAGTCAGGGGGAACTCACGACTCTACCACTGGCCATGTTAAGCACAAGTCCAGAGGTCCGACGTGATTCAAATAAGAGCGAACTTCTATAGCCGTTTGGATCATATCGATCCCTAAAGGGGGTAATAGGTGTTAGGGTACAACAGGCTCGTCGACCATGTGGGAATCCATGGACAGAGGAGACTTACGGAGGCTTGAACAAAGACTCACTATTCCGACAGAAGGAGTATCCGACGGAGAGTTCGTCCAAGTCAAGAGAAAGTGTGTATATAGAAACAAGTGCTCGACATTTTAGAGGAATTCTAGAACTGTGGAGCGTCGATAATGGTATTCCAAAACATCGCACGAATCGTAAAATAAAGCAATTAAGTTCCATAATTTACCAGACATATTTAGTAACATGTTAATGACAATTAAGCCATATTTGGAAGGTTCAAAGTGTGTGCATGTGTCATGAAATCATAGATGGAAATTGTCGTGTGTATGTATTTTAAATCACATATAAATGTTCAATTTATATTAAGTGAAATTACTGCGGGTATAACTGGGATTAGAGGGTATAAGCACAATAGGCATTTAAAGCATTTCAAATCAGGGGTTTTTCTGCAAAAATCCTGTGAACGCGACGCACCCCAGTAAGGGTCGCGACGGGTTCAGGGTAGATCATGATAGGTGTTAGATGGATCGCGACGGGTCGGTCATGATAGGTGGTCAGAACGCGACCGAGGCATGTAAGGGTCGCGACTGGTCGGTCAGGTCAGGCACACGGATCGCAACGGCAGGGCTGTCGCGTACAGAACACGACGATACTGTACGTCGCGACCAGACCCCAGAACGCGGCCTATCGGGCCATCGCATTCGCAGGGCCTGCGCCTGAGTCCGACAGGAATCAGACAGGACTTTGGATTACGGGCCAATCTTAGTATATTGATATAGGAGGATTTAGAAAATAAGAACAAATAGCACAGTCGATGAAAAATAATGAAACTAGTTGCGTATTGATCTAGACATGCGTGAGTACTTACAGTAAATAGGAATTTGATAACGGATAGGTTTTAGATAGGTTTTAATCAAATGAAACATGGAATACAACAAACTGCGAATAGTGGAGATGCAAGAATTTATAGAGTAGATGAAAATTAAGGCTTTTAGGGGCAAAAGATCCCTAACAGCCGTCAGTATTTCAGTAAAATGTTCGTGTCAAGTTATTAAGTGTACATGGGGAACAAGAATTTTGATGAGAGCTCGAGGTCAAGCAACTTGCAGAACTTCGAAAATCCTTAACAAAAGATTGGGTTGAAGGAAAATTACAAAATTTGAGGGCTTTGTCCATGATGATGGGAAAAATACAGTTAAATTCTCATAGTTTATGCTCATGAGAATGCCTACCTTTACGCTTTTCCTCTTTTAGGGTTTAAAGATGAAGAACTCGGGAAGAAGCTTTGATGGATCTTCCTCTCCACGATTTCTCTTCCTCTTGGCCTCTCCTTCTAGTCCAACAACCCCTTGGCATGAGCTAGGGCCGACCATGAGGGATTTGAGAGAGTATTTAAGCTTTCTTCCTTCCCTTTCCTAGTTGGACTCTAATTTCCATTAATTCCGAGTTTTTCTTATCTCATACCTTCCTTCTAAGTATTCCACTTCTGTTTGGGTTGGGAGAGAGCCAAATTTGTGGCCAATCAATTAGGGTATGTTTAGGATTCCAAATCTAACTCTATTTACTTATTTAATGTATTAAATTCCACTTTTCTAATTAGGTAATAATTAGGTTGCGAATTTAGGGTATTTTCCCATTATTCTCTATTTATAAATCCCATTTTTGGCTCACTAATTTCTAATGGTCCATTTAATAAAGCTCATTACTTATTTTCATTTGATGGGTTTTATTTAATTATCTTTTCTTTGATTTTCTAATTATTTAATTAGTTTTCTTTAATTTGATTTTCCAATTATCAAAATTTTAATATTATTTAGTTTTTTATTTTTCGGAAAAAATCTAGGTTGCTACATCCTCCCCCTCTTAAAAGAATTGGTCCCCAAATTCATATGATCATATAGGAGAGAATGTCTTACCGAAAAGATCGGGGTAGTTCCGTCTGATGATTCCTTCGGGTGCCCATGTAGCTTCTTCCACTCCGCGGTTATTCCACAGAACCTTAACCATGTGGATGGGACGGTTCCTGAGTTGTTGCACTTTCCGTTCTAATATCTTGACTGGCTTCTCTTCGTATGTCACATCCTTGTTCAGCACCAACTTCTCGTGGTGAATGACGTGGGTAGGATAGACATATTCCTGAGCATGGAGACATGGAATACATTGTGTACACATGCCAAATCGGTGGCAATGCCAGTCGG
Organism: Colocasia esculenta; assembly: GCA_014218235.1. Taxonomy (NCBI): domain Eukaryota; kingdom Viridiplantae; phylum Streptophyta; class Magnoliopsida; order Alismatales; family Araceae; genus Colocasia; species Colocasia esculenta. Next base: position 58,913,320 of record CM024758.1, on the reverse strand, counting down.
TATGCAACCTCACCAACCCTTTCGAGTACTTCAAAAGGACCGATGAATCGAGGGCTGAGCTTTCCTTTCACGCCAAATATTTGGATGCCACGAGTAGGGGACACTTTTAGGAATACGTGGTCACCCACTTGAAACTCCAGATCTCGCCTCCTCTTGTTAGCATAGCTCTTCTTTCTGGATTGAGCAATCTTGAGCCGATCTCGAATCACTTGAATATCCTTGGTAGTACGTTGTACCATGTCTGGGCCAAGCCATTGTTGTTCTCCAACCTCATTCCAGCATGCAGGAGATCTACAATTCCTTCCGTAGAGTGCTTCGAATGGTGCCATCTTGATGCTCGCCTAGTAACTGTTGTTATAGGCGAACTCAATAAGGGATAGGTGCTTGTTCCAATATCCTTGGAAGTCTATAGTGCAAGCTCTCAACATGTCTTCCACTATTTGGTTGGTTCTTTCAGTTTGCCCATCAGTTTCTGGATGGAACGCGGTACTAAAGTTGAGTTTAGTACCCAGTGCACCTTGTAGTCCTTTCCAAAAATGAGATGTAAATCTCGGATCTCGATCCGAGACTATGAATGATGAAAACTCCGTGCAGTCTCACTATCTCCTTGACATATAGGGCAGCTAGTACCTCCACTGACCACTTACTCTTTATAGGCAGAAATGGGCGGATTTGGTTAGTCGGTCCACAATGACCCATATGGAGTCGAGTCACCACGAGTCTTGGTAAACCCATGATGAAGTCCATGCCAATGCTTTCCATTTCCATTCCGGAATATCTAGCAGTCTGAGTACACCAGCATGGCGCAGGTGTTCCGCTTTTACTTGTTGGCAAGTAAGGCAGTGTGCGGCATGTTCAGCTACCTCTCTTTTCATGTTCGGCCACCAGAACGTTCTTTTCATGTCTTGATACATTTTGGTACCTCCTGGATGAATAGTATACTTTGTCTTGTGAGCTTAATCCATTAGCTTCCTCTTTAGTTCTTCATTGTCAGGGACGCATGTCCTCCCTTGAAAGACAAGCCTTCCATCCTCTGTCATAGCGAAGTCCGGTCTTTCAGTTAGAGTTTCTTTAACGTGAACTAAGAATGGACCATCATCTGTTGAGCTTTGATCTCTTCCAACAAGTCAGATTGAATCCTGATGTTTGCAACTAAGACTCGATCATCCCTATGTTCAATATTTAAGTCTAACTTTGCGAATTGTTCTAGTAGTTGCATCTCGCTAAGGACTAGACTTGAAATAGATGCCATCGGCTTTCTACTAAGAGCATCAGCCATGACATTTCCCTTGCCTGGATGGTATTGAATGTTGAAGTCAAAATCTTTGAGGTATTCCAGCCATCTTCTCTGTCTCATGTTGAGTTCTTCTGGGAGAATAAATACTTCAGACTTTATGGTCTGAGTAGACAGTGAATTTCTCTCCATACAAGTAGTGTCTCCAGATCTTCAAGGTCAAGACCGCGGAAACCAACTCCAGATCATGCACGGGGTAGTTGACTTCATGAGTCTTCAATTGTCGAGAAGGGTTGGAGATAACTTTCTCCTTCTGCATCAGTACACACCCTAGCCCAATCCCTGAGGCATCGGTGTAGACAGAGAAACCTTCTCCCTCTATTGGCAGAGCGAGAAAAGGTGCTGAGGTAGGATGGTCTTTAAGAGTTTGGAAACTTTTCTCACACTCTTTACTCCAGGAGTAGGGATTTCTCTTTCGTGTCAGTCGCGTGAGAGGAACAGCGATCTTTGAGAAGTTCTTGATGAACCGCCTGTAATAGCTAGCCAGCCCCAAGAAACTTCTGATTTCTGTGACATTGGTTGGTCTCTCCCAGTTGAGTACAGCTTCGACTTTGCAGGGATCAACGGAGATGCCATCTTAGAGATGACATGGCCCAAGAAGGACACTTCTTCGAGCCAGAATTCACACTTGCTTAGCTTTGCGTACAGCTTGTTGTCTTGCAAGACTTGTAGTGCTATCTTCAGGTGTTCTTCATGCTCTTCCTTGGTCTTGGAGTATATGAGGATGTCGTCTATAAAGACGACCACAAACTTGTCGAGGTAGGGCCGATATATGCTGTTCATGAGTTGCATAAAGGCTGCAGGAGCATTGGTTAGCCCAAAAAGCGTAACAACGAATTCATAGTGCCCGTACCTGCTCCTGAAAGCCGTCTTGAAGATATCGTCCTCCTTGATCCTCATTTGGTGATAGCCAGATCGAAGATCGATCTTGGAGAAATATTGAGCTCCAGATATTTGGTCGAACAATCATCGACTCTGGGCAAAGGGTACTTGTTCTTGATGGTGAGTTGATTGAGTTGTGCGATAGTCGATGCAGAGCCTCATCGATCCATCCTCTTCTTGACGAACAACACAGGCGCTCCCCATGGGGAAGTACTTGGATGATGAACCCCTTTTCTAATAGCTCCATCAGCTACGTCTTCAACTCCTTTACCTCGGCAGGTGACATCGGTACGGTTGACGCAATACCGGGGCAGCTCCAGGGATCAACTCTGTGGCGAAGGACATCACGTCCGAGGGAATCCCTGGCAGATGTTTAGGAAACACATCGGGGTAATCCGAACTATGTGAATGTCTTCTATCTTAGAACCCTTCTTTTCCACGATTACGGCTGCTAGGAAAGTGATACACCCTTTTCTTATCATGTTATGGGCTTTTATGGCGGAGATTAGAGACATCTATCTCTTATGTCTAATCCCGGAGAATGCCAATTTAGGAAAGTCACTAAAGGTCACCCTTCCTTCTTACAATCAACATTTCCCCATAAGTGGACAACCAGTCGGCTCCCAAAATTACAACGTAGCCTCCATAGGCATACACACCAGGTCGGCTTTAGGTTATGGTCTCCGATCATTACATCGGCAGAGGGAAAGTATTTGTTCAATTTCTCCTTTTCTTCTACTGGTGTTTGCTAGTTATAGGTGCCCTGCAAGCTAATTCACGTAGTGATGGCACTTGTAATTATGCACAATATCTTTTGGTAATATATTAATGGTATTTTTCACTGTATATTCCATGTGTATGTATACTGTGATGTCCATGGGTCTGTGCAAGGGAATTGGATCATGATGAGATCATGATAATGAGGCCGATCCTCTTTAATCACAGATCCTAAATATTCCTAGTCATAGGTGTACACACCTGGTTCCGACTAATGGGTTGAACCACATTTCATGTCATCCTAGTTAGCCCCTAGTGGTCACTCACCTTGAGCCCATCATTAGCCTTGATTGAGCCCATTAACAATTTAAAATTGCCTTGAAATCCCACCCATATATTTTGGAGAGTCCTTACGCAATTATAAATCGTATCTAAATGCAAAATAATTCGATTTCCTAGTCGCGACATATCGTAGCGCCGGACTCTAGTCGCGACGGTCCTAGACGCCGCGACAGCCATGCATGATATCCATGCACGTGGGCTTACTGCGCGACGCCCCGACCCGTCGCGTCTCTAGTCGCGACCCCACAATACGCTGCGACAACGCCTGAGCGCACCAGACTCCGCAACAACCTCCCATTTATCCTCCTATTGATCCAGCTTTATCCCTAGGAAATATCTCAACCCTTGGGGCGAGATTTGGCCCTAAGGACTCTTGTGAGGATCCCTTGGACTCTCCTTGCAATTTAAAAAGGCCATTCTCCCATTTCGAATTTGACCATTTTGAAGAGATAATATCACCCATTTCTCTCTCATGGCTCTATAAAAGAGAGGCCCTCCTCAAGGACGGGGAGAGCCTCATTGTTACCTCGAAGGGCTGCCAAAATTTCCTTTGACAAATACTTAGCCTTGCAGCCACCCTTTTCTTCATTTCCCTCACAATCCCTCTCCACCAAAGCGACCATTCCATCACCTATGGAGCACGGGACGTGAGAAGGGCAACTTCAGCATCTCATGAAGCTTTTAGACGATCCTTCAAGCTGCAGCCACGCCAAGGAGTCGCCCTAATGGGGCTCACTCTCTCCCTTCCCTTTCTCCTTCTTTTGCATGCATTTTTCATGTTATTCTTAGATAGAACATATTCAGCACACACCCACGTTTTCCTATCCCAAAGGGGTTTAAAAAACCTCCCAGGTTCGTTCCCACCATGTTCCCATCCTTTCTTTCTATTTTAGAGTAGATACTATGTTTAACGTGTCTAATAGGGTTCCTTTCGTTTGTTTCTTTTGTGGCAGGCATCCAGCGTCATCCACGAGGAGCTCTTGCCTTCCGGCGGCTGGAAGACGAGAAGAAGGTCCACACTCCAACAACTCCCGCACAAAAGAGAACGCGGCGGCAGGACGACGCGATAAGAAACGCGACAGGAATCAGCGTCGCGTTATCAGCACTGTCGCGACCGCTAAGGCCACCGCGAAACTAGGTCCGCCCCCCTTTCTCTCTCCCTCTTCCTAGTTAAGTTAGCATCTTCATTTTCTATTTATAAGGCAGCTTGCTAGGTGGCGATCACATTCCATGTTCACACACCACTAGATTTAGTATTTGTTCGGGTCGAGGGGGGCGTCAATCCCATGATTACACCTTTTGGCGATCACGGTGGGACCTTCACTGCAACCCTCGTGGATTTTGACTGCTTGCTTGCCATATTTTCTTCTTTGTTTCTCATTTGGTGCCCTGTTAGTCTCTTGCTCTTTGTCCTGTGTTTTCGTGTTCTGTTCTTGTCGCGACCTATCGTGGCGACGGATCAGGTCACGTCATTTGTTGAGGATGCATTATCAGGTCAGTCTCCTCTTCCTTCTATCTGCCTTGTCTTGTTTCTATCAGATCATGCATCCTTGTGATATCTCCTTGTATCATATGTTGTCGCGTTCTGAATGTTAGAATCCTGCTAGGGTCCGATTTTCCTTTTATTTTAGTGTAAGTTTTCGGTTCTAGTCATGGTGTCGCGAGGATGCGACAAGGTCGTCGTGTGGAGAGGCGTCGCGTCATCAGGTATGCTCTATATGTTAATGTTTTGTGTGCTTCTTGGTCCATGTGGTATTGATTGCTGTTTTGTGTCTTTTCTCATTTGATAGGGTAGTCTGTTTGAGTTAGTTGAAGACTTTTGGTGTTTCGGGCCTCTGTTCTATCGCGGCAGGTCGTCTTGTCGCGATAAGGTCACGGGTGTACACGGACAGCCGCGACTCTGCCCGAGGGCCATTTCTGTTTCATCTATCACCTGTGCATACATTTCGGGCATTTAGGCCATTGCATACGCTATTGAAACCCATTTGTTTAGGTTCCCCCTTGGATGAGTGAGTCCTCTCACTACGAGCACTAGTAGGCTGACTCGGGCCCACCTTCCGAGGACCTCCGTAAGACCCCGTGACCGTACGCACGTTGCGGTTCGCCAGGCTGGTTGTACCAGTTGCCCCTTAGTTTAAGCCACCCCTTTGTGTGTGAGTATACCATCCCTTAGCTTCACCGGAGGACTCGAGTCCATACCTATTAAGGTCCACTTGACCGAGTGACATCCTCTTAATTAATTCAGCTAAAGGTCAAGTTCAAACCTTAAGAAATTTGCGCTTTAAACATGGCAACTTGAATGTTCATCCCTCCTCCTCTCAGTCTTTCTTGCTGTGATTGAGTCTAGGTTTTGTCTGTATCACCCCCTATTAGTCTTGGGGGGGGGGGTGTATGCGTCGTTGTTTAGGGAGATCGAGTCAATCCCGTTCTTTCTTTGTATCTTATCATAACCCCTCTTTGACATGGACCAATTTCGGGTCCTTGCCGATGATGCTCTTCCTCTCGGTTGCTCGAGGAGGTGGCCCAACCCTCTATGGCCATGCTCCCGGGGCATATCCAGCCTCCCTCCGTCACTGGGATTCGATCCCGTCCTGCCTCTCCTCATGAGGGTGATGACCCCCACTCACAATTCAGCTAGCTTCTTCCACACTCACTCCGGACCAAGTCCGAGAGCTTATAGCTGCCGCCAAGGGGAAACACCTTTATCTCCCCGGGGTCAGAGTTCAGTCCGACCGGCGGATTCCTCCGCCCATGTCGCTTCATCACCTCACCTTCCTTCATCAGGGGCAGATCCTACACCCCTCCGCCCTCGGGCCATCCATTTTCGGAAAAACCTACCTTCCTCGCGAGAGATCCAGCCTCGGTCTCCCCAACTACATACTACACGGCCGACCAGCTCCCCTTCCCCGTGAGAGGTCTCACTCATTCGAGCACCTCACTCCCTTATTCTGCGCATCAAGTCTAGTCTCCCTCTGACTTCCTTGGGAGTGGACGAGCATGAAGAAGGAGCTTCATGACCTCTGGAGGCAAATCGATCCTCGGAAGGTAGCTGATATTGCCCTCCATCCTTCCAGTACCTCCGGGTGCCACCCCAGTCAGAGCTCCTGTCTACCGGCGATACTCTGGGGTAGGGGACCCTATGTTCATCTGAAAGACTTTGTCTACGAGTCAGCACCACAAATGTATGACCGCCACCTCATGGCATACTTGTTCAGAAAATCCCTGGATGGTCCGGCTTTGTAATGGTTCTACTCATTGCCCCCGGAGGAAGCCGAGGATTCCAAGTTGTTCAAGAGAGGTTTCTGCAGCAATTCCAAGATTGGGTGGGACCCAATACTCTTTTGTGGATCTAGTAGCCGAAAAAATGAAGCCAAAAGAGGAGTTTCTACCTACGATGACGGGGGCATTCTTGGTCACCAAGGTCCGCTGCCCCATGCCCGAGGAGGAGAAGGTGAAGTTGTTGATTTCCAATGCCACTCCAACCTACCGAGCTATTTTGGCCATGAACGATATTTCTACCATGCACCAGCTATATAGACGAGCCCGTTTCATTCAGACCCAACTTAAGGACTCGCCTATACACTCTGTTTTGAGACCCCCAAGGCCCGTTACACCAAGAAGCTGCAAGGCCCAATCACCGAGGGGATCCAAACCAATGAACAAGTGGGTGCAGTTAGCAATCCCCAAGCCCAGTAGGTAGGTCTCCCTACACCCAGCAAGCCCAGTAGCCATGGAAACACAACAACAATAGACAGACACCTCACCAAGGACAAAAATCTCCACAAGATCAGCGCCAGTACTCCTAGGTCCCTCCACTTCAAAATGGCTACGCCCTAGGAAGCCCAATGGACCCAAAAGAGCCCAATACCCTCCTTTGCCTGAGTCCCTGGCCGACATCTTTGCCGCCCTCATGTCCCTGAAGCATGAGAGACTCCCCTCCTGAGAAGGCGAAGGGAATATGGCGGCGATCAAACAAAGTACTGTGTCTACCACCGCCATCCGGGCCATAATGTGTCGGATTGTTTTCAATTCCGGGACATGATATATGATCTTCATGAGCAAACCCAAATTGACTGGGCAGAGATGAAAAGATTAATCCAGACTCTGAGGGGACCAACAGGGTCAGAGGCAACAACAGCAACAGCAGAGGCGACAGTAGCCGCAGCAGCAACAGCAACAACAACAACAGCAACAACAGCAGCAATACCAACCCTTCCAACAACAATATCAACAACAGCAACAACAACAGCAGCCGCATCAGCCGGCGAATGACCTAGGCATAATCCGCAACCCCATGCCGCAACATCAGCCCGCTCCAAACCCCCAGCCAGCTCCACCACCTCCTCCGCCCGCACATGTTAACCCTGTCATCCACCATCCACCACCAGAAGCTCAGTGGGCCTTCGATGACGAACATGAAGTTGGCCAGCTTCTGGTTATTCCCATGCAAAACCACTAACCCCGCGCCCTACATCCACCGTACCTCCTCCTTCATGCCCACATTGCTACCATCACCTCACCATCTATTCCCCCGTCATGTCACCCATATCCCACCACCGGCAAATCCCTTTCTCCCCTACGCCAGCACCCTTACTACCAACCCTTCTATCCTTGACACCGCAACCCCTCCACTCCACCTAATCTTGCCCTCCGAAGCGGGCGAATGTTCCATCGATGTACCCTAAAGCATCCGTGTCCATGCCATGTCAACCGGCCCAACAAACCAGCAACCAGCAGTAGCAAGATATGGAAGAAATCGATCCGGTCCCGGGACTCAATATGATATCCTGAAGCATTTGGATCAAACCACCGCCAAGATTTCCATACTAGAGTTAATCAAAAGATCACAGACTCATGAAGACGCCCTAAGGGCCTTTCTGCAAAGGGTCATGGTCAGTGAAGACATGAACCCGGATAATCAGCCTTCAGTGCTCTCGATTGTAAATAAAGGACCCACTATTACCTTTTCTGATGGTGACTTAGCTGCCCTAGAAGCCAGAAAAATGCCCTTATGTGTGACACTCACCATAAACAAAGTGGCTGTCGATGCAGCTCTAGTGGACACGGGAGCTTCTATCAATGTTTGTCCATTAAGCACCCTTAGAGCATGCAATATATCGGAGCGTCAACTGCAGCCCACCCCCCACCCCACGTGCTTATGACAATTCACGACGTGCCTGCCATGGAGTCATCACATTACAAGCAGAATTGGGGCCACTAGTCATGTCAGTGGAGTTCTATGTATTGAACATTGATCATATTACAAGGCCATCTTAGGGCGCCCATGGATTGAATCATTAGGGACAGTGCCATCTACAACGCATCAGTGTTTGAAGTTCCCCTTCCAAGGGCGAAATTCAAGGTGAAAAGCGTGGCAACGACACACACAGTAGAAGCGGTTAGAGGGTGCTGCCATCAGTATGGCCCTCCAATAAGCCCGTTATCTCTGTGTTGATGTCAACTATACTTGGGCCTACACATCTCTTTTAACGCCCAATTGGGTCTCCCCCTAGTGGCAGTCAGGAGAGATGTGAGCACAAATATAAAGGGGTGGGATATCATGTTTAGACTGGGTTATCAGTCAGGAAAAGGCCTGGGTGCCCATCTCCAAGGGCGAACCAAGACTGTGGCCAGCACTAAGAATTCACAAAAACATGGGCTGGGATACTTAGAAGGGCTGCTTTCTCAGTTCCTTCACAATCGGAGCCAGGCCCACTTACCTGGTCCTTGTATGAACACTTCGTCAGAGGGCCGTGCAGCCCGATAAACACTCTACAGAGGCGCTAAAATCAGCTTACCAGTCTTTGAAGAGCAGTAGCGGCCCAATAAGAAGAAGAGAGCCGAGGCAGTACAGAGGACCCACAATCAGGAAGATGTCATCTCATCAGTCAGTTACTTTTTGAAGAACCAGAAGCTGGGGCAGAAGAGTCAGAATAGAAGACCTTGTTTCTGCAGTCAATCGCCTGTTCAGCGAAGAAGACATGCCGCAGTAGCAGATTATCAGCATCAGCAACCACCACCAAGCGACAGTTGCTTGGATTTGGTGAGGAAAGTCAGCCAACCAACTTAACGTTTCAGCAAAGGAGCTCTGGCCAGGGTTTTCCCGGCCTCCCATTCATCTTATTTATCCATACTTGTTTATAATTTTGATGTTATTCCCTTGTCTCCCCCTTTATTATTCAATTCTCTCCAACGCCGTTGAAGCATTAATTCGCCCTTCACCCCTCTTCACCATTTTCTTTGATGGCTCGGTTCTGTTTCTCCGGTGCCTTTTAATGTAATGTAGTTCCTTTCATAAAAAAAAAAACAATAATAATAAATATAGAAAAACCAGAAATCCAAAAAAAATAGAAATCCAAATCCAAAAATATGTGCCCCCCATTCATTTCTTCTCTTCCTTCTTTGCGGACGGCGATCCCCGTCTTCCTCCTCCCCTTTCTTCGAACGGCGATCCCCTTCTTCTCCTTCCTATATCATCGGCGGCGATCCACGTCTTTCTACTCTTTTCTCCCTGATTTCTGCCTCCAGCTGTTGATTTCCCCTTACTCCCTTGACGGCGATCCCGTCACTCCGCACTCCTCCTCCCTCTCAAACGGTGATCCCCGCCCCCTATCTTTCTGTGCAAACCGTGCCTTCGTCTGACTGACCGACATGGTCACGTGGGCGTTCTGGGCGAGGGGCCTTTGTTCCCCTGCGCCCCGTTCTTGCGGACGGCACCCTGAGCTCGGGTGGCCCGCCTCTTCCTCCAGTCCCATCGGAGGACCCTCGCGGCTCTGCCACACCTTTTGCTCATTCCAATAAACCTCTGGACACTCCTCCAGAATCTCCTGTAAATATTGGGCTTAGTTTAGAATCAGGGGTAGAATCTAGCAAGTCCTCGTCCCCATCTAAAAAAGAAGAAGGTAATGGCATACCCCGAAGGTATCTGCTTGACTTAGTTCAAAGGTGTGGCGCTCTTCTAGCAGTCGAAAGAGTTCGTCCAAGAGCAGTAGTTTTGAACTTAGAGGATCTACATATAAAGGAAGAGCTAGACGATGGTTTGGGAATTTATGAAAATCGTAGCCGAAGGAGACCCATTAGATGGAATGATTGTGAGATAGAGGATGCTGCGAGGCATATGCTAGTGGTATGAGGAGATTCGATGAACCTACCTCAGCAGTCGATGAGCCACTAAGGAGGTAAACGTAGGAACTAAAGAGGGGACCCAGGCTTTTAACCATAGCTTCCAGCCTCCCTCCCGAAGAAGAAGAAGCGCTCATAGAAATGTTGAGGGAGTTTAAGGATTCCTTTGCCTGGTCCTACAAGGACATGTCCGGCATTGACCCTGATTTGGTGGAACACAGGCTGATCTTGAAGCCAGGGGCAGTTGCCGTCAAACAAAAGTTAAGGAGGTTCCTCCCCCACATCGCTTTGAAAATGAAAGAGGAAATTGATAAACTACACAAGGCTAAGTTCATCCGTGTAGTCCTCTATCCATTGTGGGTGGAAACATCATCCGGTCATGAAGAAGGACGGAAGGGTGCGAATCTGCATAGACTTTCGGGACTTAAATAAGGCATGTCCTAAAGATGATTTCCCCTACCTCACTTGGACGTTCTGAATGATAATACTATAGGGTTCGAAACTCTCTATTTATGGATGGGTATTCAGGCTACAATCAAATTCGTCTAGCCCCGGAGGATCAAGAGAAAACCTCCTTCACCACCCCATGGGGAACATATTGCTATGTGGTTGCCGTTTGGATTAAAGAATGCCGGCGCCACTTATCAAAGAGCAATGTTAGCTATCTTCCACGACATGATCATATTGATGTTGAAGTCTACGTGGATGATATCGTGGTGAAGTCTCGGACCAGAAGAGAACACTCCTCCGTGCTTGCCAGGGTATTTGCCGCGCACAAGAGTATCAATTAAAGATGAATCCAAAGAAGTGCGTATTCGGGTTTCTTCGGGCAAGCTGTTAGGCTTATAGTTAGCACGGGGGATTCAAATAGACCCACACAAGGCCAAGGCAATAAATGAAATGCCTCTCCCAAGAACATATCTGAGCTTCGAGGTTTGATTGGTCGGCTCCAGTTCATAAGGAGATTCATATCTCAGCACTCTCAAAGGTGTCGTCCTTCTAGAACTGTTGAAAGGAGGAGTCAGCTTTGAATGGAATGCTAAGTGCCAAGAGGCCTTTGATGAGCTCAAGAGTTACCTTATGAATCCTCCCGTGCTTCAGGCGCCCATCCCTGGGAAACCCTTGATCCTGTATCTGTCAACTATGAGGACTCCCTAGGAGCTGTCCTTGCTCAGCATGATGAATCGGCAAAGAAAGGGCAGTCTATTACCTATCTAGGCTCTTCAATCCCTCCGAGCTCAAACTCACACAATGGAGAAAACATGTGCAGCGCTAGTTTTGGTGGTAGAAGAAATTGAAGCACTACTTCCTAGCTCATAAGGTGAGTTTGATTTCTAGAATGGATCCTATTAGGTATCTCCTTGAGAAGCCAGTCCTCGCCGACAATTGGCACGCTGGCAAAGCTTCCTCTCCCAATTTGATTTCCTTCATAGTTCAGAAAGCCATAAAAGGGTATGCCATTGCTGAGAACCTTGCTCACCTTCCTCTTCCCCATAGTGACACGGTTCAAGAGGAATTCCCGATGAAAACCTGTCACTCATTTCTCGCGATCCCTTCTGGTCGCTCCACTTCGATGGGGCTCTCAATCTAGGGGACGGGCCATAGGAGCTACTTGCTCACCCCAGAAGGGATCACCATTCCTCTAGCCTATCGGCTTCAAT
>CM024758.1:58671669-58901202 GCA_014218235.1 Colocasia esculenta | reverse complement strand
CTACTCCTCTCGCTCGGAGTCGCTCCACACAATGCTAGAGGACACATGTCTCACCTGTATGTTAAAGCAAGTATGAGTCTTCACAAAGACCCAACAAGTAACCCATTGGCACATCTTTACACATATCACATTCATGCTATCTAGTTAAACAACAAAAGGAATCTTACCACATGGTTCATGTCAAAATAAATAATTACACATGAATAACCTATAACATGCTTTCTACACATGGTCCTTAACTTGATTCATGGTATCAATTGCAATTCATTCTCATCATATTATAAACAAATAGATCATGGAATTAAGCACATGGTTACTAGCAAACACAACAAGAAAAAGCAGCATTTCCGACGGGAAAAATCTGTCGGAAATCTGTCAGAATACACATCTTCCAACAACTTTCCAGCGAACGACCGTTGGAAACGGTCCGTCGAAAAAAATCGTCATAAATTACCGACGGACAAAAAATCCATCGGCAATATGTCGGAACTTTCGACAGAACATTCTGTCGGAAAGTTCGTCGGTAAATTCCGACCGAAAGTGGTCGGCAAATGTTGTCAGAAAATTGGTCAGTATATTCTGACAGATAATCTGTCAGAACATCTGTCGGAAACTCTGTCGGTAAATTCCGTCGGATACGTTCCGTCGAAAAATAATCCGTCGGAAGTTTCGACAGGTTTGCCGACGGATAAGTTCCATTGGCAACTTTGTGTGCCGACGCTATTCCGACGGATAATATCCGTCGGAAAATCCGTCGGAAATAACCATCTTATTTTTTAAAAACAATACTAAAATTAACAATGATAAATACAAAACCTACTAAAATATTCATACATTCCATAATAATAAATACTAAAAATCAAACATAAATCATCAAACACAACAAATATAAAATCATACACAATAATAAGTGCTAAAAAATCAAGAAAGGTCTACTGGATCGTCCGCTGTCCCCGCCTTATGATCGTCAGGTGCAGAGGATCCTATATTAAAATATATATATATGAGAAACATAAATATAAAATAATATACAAACATTATTTTGAAAATTTAAATTAAAATATGTGATTATTCACTAAGTTTCATTAGAAAATTTTTTGATCCTTAGGTTTTTTTTAGATTAGTGATTTGAGCGCCGAACCCAAACCGGGAATCCGATTAGTATTCTGTCAGTTCCCACACGTCACTTTCACCCACCGGTCGAGTCAGAGCGAACAACACGCTGATCAAATCCCTATTTGTGATTTTGGACCCCCGTGTTGCTTATTTTGATCCTTTACATAGGTTTTTTTTAGATGAGTGATTTGAGCGCCGAACCCAAACTGGGAATCAATTAGGATTCCGTCAGTTCCCACAGTCACTTTCACCACCCGTTCATGTCGGAGCGAACGGCATGCCGATCGGATCCCTATTTATGATTTTGGACCCCCGGGTGCCTGTTTTGCTCCTTTACACTTAGTTTTTTTTTAGATTAGTGATTTGTGTGCCGAACGCAAACCGGGAATCTGATTAGGATTCCGTCAGTTCCCACACATCACTTTCCCACTTGGTCATGTCGGAGTGAACGGCACGCCGATCGAATCCCTATTGTGATTTTGGACCCCCGGTTGTGTGTTCTGATCCTTCACACTTAGGTTTTTTTTAGATTAGTCATTTGAGCGCTGAAACCAAACCGGGAATCCGATTAGGATTCTGTCAGTTCCACACGTCACTCTCACCCACCCTGTCATGTCGGAGCGAACGGCACGCCGATCGGATCTGTACTGGACCACTGTCACTTTCAACTATTTGTGATTTTGGACCCCCGGGTTGCATGTTTTGGTCGTTTACACATGTTTTTTTTAGATAAGTAATTTGAGTGTCGAACCAAACCGAGAATTCGATTAGGATTCCGTCAGTTCCCACATGTCACTTTCAACTACTCGGTCGTGTCGTAGTAACAGAATGTCGATCGGATCCCTATTGTGATTTTGGACCCCCGGGTTGCGTGTTATGATCCTTTACACTAAGCTTTTTTTTTAGATTAGTGATTCGAGCGCCGAACCCAAACGGGAATCCGATTAGGATTCTGTCAGTCCCACACGCCACTTTCACCGACCCATTTGTGTCGGAGCAAACAACACGCCAATCGGATCCTATTTGTGATTTTGGACCCCTGGATTGCGTATTTTGATCTTTACACTTAGGTTTTTTTTAGATAAGTAATCTGAGTGCCGAACCCAAACTGAGAATTCGATTAGGATTCCGTCAGTTCCCACACGTCACTTTCACCCACTCGGTCATGTCGGAGTTAACAGCACGCCGATCGGATCCCTATTTGTGATTTTGGACCCCCGCGTCGCATGTTATGATCCTTTACACTATGGTTTTTTTAGATTAGTGATTCGAGCGCCGAACCCAAACCGGGAATCCGATTAGGATTCCGTCAGTTCCCACATGACTTTCACCCACCCGGTCGTGTCGGAGCAAACGACACGGCGATCGGATCCCTACTTGTGAATTTGGACCCCCGAGTTGCATGTTCTGATCATTTACACTTAGGTTTTTTTTAGATTAGTGATTTGAGCGCCAAACTCAACCGGGAATCCGATTAAGATTCCGTCTGTTGCCATACGTCACTTTCACCACCCAGTCGTGTCGGAGCAAACGACACGCCGATCGGATCCCTATTGGTGATTTTGGAGACCCAGATTTCGTGTTTTGATCCTTTACACTTAGGTTTTTTTTAGATTATGATTTGAGCGCTGAACCCAAACCGGAATCCGATTAGGATTCCGTTAGTTCCCACAAGTCACTTTCACCCACCCATTCATGTCGGAGGGAACGACACGGTGATCGGATCCCTATTTGTGATTTTGGACCCCCAGTTGCGTGTTTTGATCCTTTACACTTGGGTTTTTTTTTTATATTAGTGATTTGAGTGCTGAACCCAAACCGGGAATCCGATTAGGATTCTGTCAGTTCCCACACGTCACTTTCAGCCACCCGGTCTTGTCGGAGTGAACGACATGCTGATCGGATCCCTATTTGTGATTTTGGACCCCTGGATTGCGTGTTCTGATCCTTTACACTTAGGTTTTTTTTAGATTAGTGATTTGAGCGTCGAACCCAAACCGGGAATCTGATTAGGATTTCTTCAGTTCCCACACGTCACTTTCACCGACCTGTTTGTGTCGGAGCAAACAACACGCCAATCGGATCCCTATTTGTGATTTTGGACCCCCCGGTTGCATGTTTTGATCCTTTACACTTAGGTTTTTTTTAGATAAGTAATTTGAGTGCCGAACCTGTGGACGTTTCATTTCGCCTCCGTCTTCGAATGCCGACGATGTGGTCTTCTTCGACGGTGGTTCACGGACGTGCCGCTCCTTCGTTGGCGATGGAGAATGTGCCGGTTGACCCCGTTGACCCCGAGTTGACTGCGTTGACTGAGGAGAAAACAAAGGAAACCGGTGATATAAGGGAGATAGTTGCGATCGCCAGGGCCTTACCTGTGCCCAAGGGGTTGTTCTGATCACGTTGATGTAGCAGCCTCGCGTCGCGGGTGATGGTAGAGATCCAACTTCTCCTCCTTCAGCCGGCCAAAGGAAGAGAGCTCCACGTCTTCTTAGGATCGTTCCTGCCACAGAACAAGACTCAATAAGACCCTAAATAGTGCAGCAAATGTTCAAACGAAATGTGGAAGGCCCAAAAGGAGAGTCCCGTACCGGTTGCGGACTTGAGAAGAGGGGTGGCCAAGTGTTATGACCACCCTTCTTCCCTCCGTTTTGGTTGGGAAACCCCTTTCTAGGTGTGTAGGAAGGTGCCCTACGTGCCTAGAGTGTGTGGGAAAGGGTGTGTGACATGCAAGTATCTAAGAGAGAAAAGGAAGAAGAGAGGAAGAGGGGGGAGGTGTCCTCGTTGTTGGTGATGCTAGCTTGTTGCAGAGGCTCCTTCAACTCTAGAGAAGCCTCCTTGGACGTCCCAAAGGTGAGAGGAAGTAGAGGATGACTTGGTGAAGCTTGGGTGCAATTTTCTCTCTCCTCACTCAAAGCTTGAGCATATGGACGTCCAGCCTCTCCCCCCTTGTTCAGAGACCAAGGGGAGTTATATAGACAGTGAGCTCGGGGTTGAGCATTGGATGCTCAAGAGTGAAGAAACACACTTGTACATGTGGCAATCCTTGTGTTTAAGCTCCAACCAATGGGTAGAGGCTATGTAGGATTTTTACCGGGTCAAGAGGGTGCCTAGGTGGCCCATATACCCGTTGGGAACGGCTATGTGCGTTGCATGGCCGAGACAAGGGCGCTAGTGGGCTGGAATCTCGGGTTAGTTGCGCAGACCAGGTAAACGCTCTTGACGTCCAGGGATCAGGCCGCCACCTCATGCAGACGTCCATCGAGGTGGACGCCAACACGGTCAACGTCCAGGGGGATTGCCGCCGACCTATAGTCGGCGGCATCGATGCTGCCGTCTACATGGGATCCGAGGCTGGTCAACACACGGTCAAACGAGGCTTAATGGGCAAATAGCCTTGCGGGAGATGGGCCAAATCTCGCGTGTACAAATGCCCCTCCGAGACATCCGTCCTTGCAAGGAAGCAGAGCGGACTGAAAGGTTGGTGTCTCGGTAACAAAGGACGCAGAGGGCCATCTCCGAGATAGGAATTCTAGCGAACCAAACGAAAGAGACAAGCTAGAAACAAATGACGAATCGTCTGAGAGACAAATAGGGGTAGGAAAAGGATGATCTACCCGTGTAACTACAACTGCGACCCAATGGCAGGGTCCCTGGCGTGGCCGTGTTGGACTTTGACTAGTTTCCGGCGTGTCTGAGTCAAAGGAGTTGTAATATGACGGTTGAATCAGGAGGGTCTCGTAACCGGAGTCGTGGGCTCGCTGGCCTAATCAGGACGTCGGTCCCGAATTTAGGAGGTCACGAAGACAAGGAGTTGGTTGATCTCTCAAAGGATTATCAAAAGATTCTAACTGGAATCACATGCCTGGAAAGCCTGAAGTCGGAATTAAGCTCGCGGCTGGCGAAGGCTCAAATGAACTCAATAAGGCTGCTTGATCAGTTATGAAAGCACGGTGGGACAAGTGGAGAATGGGGGCAACAAAACCCGATATCAACCTGGATAGTCATGAAGGGCGGACCCAGTAGGCTTCCTGAGCTGGGGGAGCCATGGAGCATCAAATGATCGAGGAAAATCACCATTTTTTTTTTTTTGAGTGTTAGTAAGAGAATGTTAGCATGAAGATGCATGCTGGTGTGGGTTGCCTATCTAAAATGCAAGTTAGCACCAGAGGAAAATTCTAAAGGCCATACGAATAACTGAGAGATCGCAAACCCATCATGGTTTTTGGTGAAGGGGAACTCAGGTTCACGGTCGCCAAGTTATTCGCCTCTGGTGGGGTCCTATGTTAGACATACCTGTAACGCTCAAAGTCGCATGAGCGTTCCGTAATTGAAGCGCAGCTTGTGCTTAGAACATCTGCAAGACAACTTGAAGCACAAGATTGAAGAGTAACGCCATAAGATATATGAGACTTTGAAATTTTGAAATCTGCGGATGGTTAACGTCCATATCGACAGCCGCCAATACATAGTTAATGGCCAGGATGTTGTCGTTTACTACCTACTGACGTCCGCCGATCTGGACGTCTACATGCCAGCGGATTAGGCCGAAAAAACAGGTGATAGGAGCCCATAAGGACTCTATCATCTTCCTCCTCCGTCCCTCCTTGCTCTTGTTGCGAACCAGAGAACTGAGAGGTCAAAGAACACAGAAAAATGGCCTCCTCATCGACCAGCAAGTCTACAGGACGAACCCGGGGATCCTGAGCGAGGTTCCGGGTCATCTGAGCACTCGTCTAGCCAATGGGGAGGTATTACTTCACTCTTTGCTTTTGCTTTTCTGAAAACGCCATGAACACTTCCCTTATAGCACTCCTATATACAGGAAGCTCCTGCATTTCCGAGTCAAGGCCAGGTACGGGCCTTTTCTTGGCTCGTGAACTTGGTGAACGCTATAACCCTAGACATGCGGACTTCATTGGGCTGTGGAACCTAGTTTCATGGTTGTGCTGGCGAAGAACATGAAAAATATGTGGTGGGGATTTGACGCCTTGGGGGCGTTGGTGGAGAGATGGCATCCGCACACGCACACATTTGTGTTCCAGGGATTCGAGGCGAGCGTGCTGCTGGAGGAGGTTGAGCTGTCTTTGTGGTGGAAGCGGTGTTTGGAGTATGATGCAGCGACTCCTCTCCTCCCGTGGGAAGAGATTCTTGCTGACATCGTGCGGGACAAGAAAGAGGTGTTGTGAATGACGAACAAGGATGGGATCTTCCTGGACCGGCTGGCTTGGTGGCTGATCCAGCATGCTCGGGAAATCGGCGGAGAGAGAGCGACGCGAGGACTGACTCTTTGCCTGGCCGGGGTGTTCCTATTCCCCATTAGCGGCGACTTCATCCTGTACGAGCATGTTGGGATACTCACTCTGCTATGGCGCGGGCAGTCACTTGCCCCTGCAGTGCTGGCCCACCTGTACAGTTCGCTCACCACCATGAGCCTAGGCGGACGCACGTGCGGGAGTTTGTTTCTGCTCCAGGTATGGATGGAAGCTCATCTAAAGTTTGATTTTGCTGATGCACAACCTACCCCCTCCAGAGTCTTCCTTCGGAGTTCAGTGCACTACAGCAGGGCATGGTACGAGCCAGAGGATGAGATCAAGTGTGTGACCGCGCACTTGAAGGGCCGCGAGATGCTTGGAGAGATCACTTAGCATATCTGGGCATGGATGAGTTCATCGTGAGGCCACTGTTCATGAGGACTATCGAGTTCAGAGCGCGGACCAGGGAAGACAAAGATTTATGGTTGATTGGAGCAGCGGATGGTGGCATATCAACCACATCGGTGCCACTGTCAGCTTGGGATTCCACGGGGAATTCCCATTTCATTCAACAGCATCGATATGATAGTCACCGGAAGAAATGAGAGGCTGATGAAGAAAGCGATGAAGGTTTGGGCGAGACATACAGTGAGCAAGAAGGTGGGTTTGGCTGTTCAGGAGAAACGGGAAGAGATCTTGAAGTATGAGGAATACAATTATAGCATCTTCCCGTTGCTTGTGTTATTTCATGGCCCGCAGGGCAAAGTGATGTACTTTTCAAATCTGAATAAGTGTAACACAATTAGATGAATAAAGATTCTTTTGCATTTGTGTTCAATTGACTTGCATTGATTGATGTGTGGAATGAAATGTGGTGAAATGGGTGTAAAAGGATCTCAAGATGTTCAAAAGACAGTGCTGCGAGGGCTGAGCGCGGAGTAGTTGGCGTCCACATCGATGGCCGCCAACCTCTGGTTAACGTCCAAATGCTGGTCGCCAACCACTGAGACTGACAATCGACGTCCACATCTGTAGCCGTCGACATTCAAATTAGACGGCCAGAGCTGGCCGTCGACCAGACTTCGAGGTCTGACATTGAAGAGATATTGGCGTCCACAGACTAGCCGTCGAGAGTACGTCAGCGGCCTAGGGTGACGTCAGATAAAGGTAAACGGCCAGCCCTGGACGTTAAACCAGTAAATGCCCTTTTTTTTGAACCGACGCCTTCTCCCGGGCGCCCTTCCATCTTCCCAAGCGCCGGGAGAAAGAAAACCCATACCCTTGCTCGAGATAATGAGGACCAGGGAGAAACGAACCATCACCTGGGGCCGTCGCCAATCGGAGGAGGAAGAAGAAGAGGTGGAGATGGCTACGACGGGGGAAGAAGAAGAAGCGGCGATAGAGGACGTACCGGAGGGGGACGAGACCGAGGGAGGAGATGAGACGGAGGCGGAGGCACCTCGACGACCTCGGGTGAGTACCCCAAAACCTCTGTGTGAGTGTGATTTCATTTGGTGAAAAGAAGGGGAAAGAGGGGAAGGGCCGTCGGGTTAGACAGGAACTTGACGGCAACATCGGTTGCCATCGAGTTCCTGTTGGCGTCCCAAACCCCTGGACGCCACTAAGAGTAAACGGCAGACCCTTGCCGTCAGCTTTGAAAAGGCCATCGATACTGACGTTAAGCTTTCTGTGTTTTTTGCAGGGCAAGGGCCAAATGAGGAGCAGGTGACCTGGGATTTATG
Organism: Colocasia esculenta; assembly: GCA_014218235.1. Lineage (NCBI taxonomy): Eukaryota > Viridiplantae > Streptophyta > Magnoliopsida > Alismatales > Araceae > Colocasia > Colocasia esculenta. Next base: position 58,893,089 of record CM024758.1, on the reverse strand, counting down.
CTGGGCGTGGTACCATGCGCTTCCAGAGGCCCAGCAGGACCAGATAGCGAGGATGGGTTCGGACATCTACTGTCGGTACGCCCTTTCCACTTAGATGTGCCGTACCTGGAGGCATTGAGGGAGAGATGGGAGGAGGACTGCAAGGCATTCATCATGCCTTGGGGTCACATGATACCCACATTGGAGGATGTGGCGTATCTGACGAACTGCCGGTTCAGGGAGAGCCGGTAGTCGGATTGGAGAGGAGGGACTACTATGACGACATAGTAGAGCTACTGGGGCCAGAGTTCGTGGCCGGGAGGAGGAGACCGATCCGGAGCATCCTGCTCGGATCGTTGTCGGAGGCAGTTGGATTGAGGGGAAGGAGGAGAGGACCCCTAGAGTCACTTGATGAGTTCTATGCTGGAGTGCGGGGGGCACTCGACCTAGGAGACCGGAGTGAGGGTGCTCGGTACGGATTTTTGTCAGCTACCTCTTCGGACGCCTGTTGTTCGCGACGCAGTCATCTCAGATGAACTGCAAGTTCGTGTTGTTGCTGAGGGACTTGGCGCAGGCGGGGAGGTACGCTTGGGGTGCTGCGATGCTGGGACACCTTTTCTCTCTCCTCCCAGCAGCTCGCAGCGCTCTCAGAGCACTGGGGGCTTCACCCCCTTCCTTCAGGTACGCAATTTTTCCTTTAAAGCTCAACTTGAATTTCAATTGATTAAATTGCTTGACTGACTGACTTTTCTTCTTGGAGATCTGGGGGTACACCCGCTTCCCCATGGGGCGCGAGACACTTGTAGAGGGGCGCCAGATGATGGTGCCTCTCATGACGAGGTGGGCGGTGGCCCCGGACCCCAGGGTCACCGACAGGAGGGCAGGGGATGTGCGGGTCGCACTTGACCACTACCCGCATGATCAGGTATGAAACCCTCAACTAGCTTTTGCATTCTCTCAATTACTGCTGCATTTGATGTTACTGACCAGTGTTTTCTCATTCTTCTCAGGTGGTGTGGACCCCCTATGTGGGGGAAGCGGACGCCTCGCCCGGCGGTGGCGGCAGGTCGCCCCTTGTTCGACCGCCACCTCCTTTTACTGTGCCTCGAGACATGTGAGGTACTGTACTTGGAGTTGGTGGTACGGACCCTGGGTTGGCACCAGCCGGCCATCGAGGTGCCCTCCCTCGGGAGAGAGGGACACTCACGCCGGCAGTTCTTTGCCGAGGACCGCGACTGGGGGGCAGACCACGGCAGCACCGTCGCATATTGGCGCGAGGGCGGCGAGCAGGTGGTACGAGTGACCGACCTCCAGGACAGCTCGGCTTATATGGAGGACTACCAGGCACGATACGCCGGGCGACTCCGGCTTGACCGACGAGTGGTGAGTGAAACTCCTAACTCTAAGCCTTGGTGGATCTAAATTTGAATTGATTCTAACCTTGAAGCATTTGGCAGATGCCCGAGTCACAGGCCATCCGCCTCTTGGAGGGGCGACTGGCCGAGCAGGAGGTGGAGCTGACGAGGCTCGGGCCGAGGTCAGGACATTGGTAAGTAACATTAACCATTGATCTTGAAATTGCCATTGATTTGATTTGATTTCTGACCAAGATTTTGTGCATGCAGAGAGGAGAGCTATTGAGAGCACAGGCGAGCCGGGATGCGGGGGCGAGCTCGTCCGCCCAGCCGGCCGGAGGGGACCTGGCGGTCCGCTTGCAGAGGGCCCTGGACCGAGCGGAGGCGAGGGTCCGGGAGCTTGAGGAGCAGGCTCGAGAGATTGGGGCTCAGGTAAGACACCAGACTAGCACTTTCTTTCAATGTCTATTGAATGTTCTAACATGCTTGCCCCTTGACATGCAGCGGCAGGGAGGAGATGTGGCTACTCTCCAGGCACAGATGGAGAGTCTGCGACTAGAGTTTGAGGCGAGGATTTCCGATCTGGAGGCTGAGGTAAGACACTTCCTTCCTTCTTCTTCTTCTTACACATGTTCGAGACTAATCCTCTTTTGCTTTTGATGGGCAGCGGCGGACCATGGTGACGGCCATGGAGGAGCTGAGGGATGACCGGACCCTCATGAGGGGTCGCCTACTCGAGGCTCGAGAGCGAGAGAGGGAGGCCGAGACGGCTCGAGCACGGATTGCCGCGGATTACGAGATCCTCAAGGACCGGGTGCTGAAGAAGCGCCAGAAGCAGCAGCGGCAGGCCCAGCAGGTGACGCCGGCGAGGACCGGATCGGCGTTCGCCTCCCTTGACGACATTGTGTCGCTAGGGGACCCCTCCGTGGTGCGAGGAGGGGTGCCGAGACCCGAGGCGTCTACGGCTTCCAGACCTCCTCTCCCAGACCGGCGTCGGAGAGGGAGGAGGAGGAGGTGAGCAGCTCCCGTAGGAGAGGCCTACGGAGGGGGAGCAGAGAGATGAGTGACACTTTTGTACCACCAGGGGTATGCCCCTGTCATGATATGTACACAGACTTGATTATCATAGTGGAATATTGTGGATTTTGTGACTTGAATGGTTTGCTTCTGTTCCTGCATCCTGCATCCACAACACTCAAAGAAACAGGTTAGTGTAGATCTGTTTTTAGCCCCTTGCCTACGATATACCTTTCTTGAGATCTGGTCAAGGGGCTAATTCTAATCAAAGATAGGAACATAACAAAATAACCGAAGGGAGATATGCACATGCATTTTTTTATTTTGTTGTTTTCTTGATTTTTTTGTTGTTTTGTTTTTCATAAGAAAATAAGGAGAATGTTAGCATATATACATGGTACCACTATTTTTTTTTTTTGGATTTTGGATTTTTTTATTTTTTTTTACTTTTGAAAATAAGGGAGAAAATTTGGGAGAAAATATGTACAGCGTGAAATATGTACACTAAAAGACCCTCTTTTTGTTCTTTTTTTGCATTTTTTTTTGACTCTAAGACACATATTCATCACATGTTGTAGTGTAGGGTTTACGCGATCTACTTAACCACAGAGGCCAAGAGTGAGGAGGGACGTGCACGAATTCCTTGATGTTGGAAATTGCCCCTAGCCTTCTTGATATTTTCCACTACAGAGGATCTTATGCAATCAAATTGCCCCTAGTGAGAGAAATGAGAAGAAATGTATAGGAAGTCATGTAGGACTTTGGTTCAAACTACTTTTTGTTTCCAAACGACATCTCATATCAAGCAGACTTGGTCAACCATTGTTTTCAGGGGGATTTTTCATTTCTTATTTTATTTCTAGGGTGGAGGCACGTACTTTTTGCTACCTCCTTGAGTTGGTCAGCCTTTTTCCGGGTACGTACTTTTTGCTACCCTTTTTGACCTTTTGGCTCTTCTTTTCCCCATTGAGGATTGATTTGACATCTTGCCCCTTGTTCTTATTAGTTGCCCCTGTTTATGGTGACCTTGTCCTTTTAAAAGAGAGTGGGTGGTCCCTTACTCGTAGTTTGTTCCGCTTCTAGACACGACCGAGGGAAAAGAATAGGGGAAACATATTGACCGGATGAGATCGCCCGAGTGTTCTAGTGATTTTCTAGCCGAAGGGCAATATCTCAACATCGTGTGGTGTGTGAATAAGTCCTACCTCACTAGTGACCGAGTGGAAAAGTAGAGACTTAAACCCGAACCGCTGACAAGTGATGAATGACTGAATGAACTGACTAAGGATAGAACTTCTTGAGGTAGACTACATTCTAAGGGTGCGTCAATTCGACTCCTTCGGCATCCACTAATCTATAAGCATTCCCTGAGTATGCTTCCTTAACAACGAACGGACCCTCCCAATTTTCTTGCAATTTGCTCCTGGGACCTGGTGCCTTTAAGATTTTCCGCTTCAGAACCAATTCACCCACTTCAAATTTTCTTTCTAGAACTCTTTTGGCATAAAAACGTGCAATTCTCTGACGATAGACTTGTGCATGGTCAGCTGCTATCATTAGCCTTTCATCCAATAGTTCAAGTTGTGCTAATAAAGCTTCCCGACGTTGACCGGGGTCAAGTTCGGAATCTAATTGAACTCTCAGTGAAGGGAGGAAGATCTCATATGGGAGTATCGCATCCGATCCGTATGTCAAAGCGTAGGGGGTTTGCCCCGTGGGAGTACGGACAGAGGTGCGATAAGCCCAAAGAGCGTCAACTAAGCGTTCTGGCCAGTCAGGTGTTGTGAGATTTGCACGTTTTCTTGATTATTTTGATAAGAGTTTTATTAGTAGCTTCCGCTTGTCCATTACCTTGTGGATAATATGGTGATGAATGATGCAAGTTAATGCCATATTTACCACACATGTCGCGGAGCTCCTGCGAGGTGAACTGTGGTCCATTGTTGGTGACGATGTCCCGAGGCACGCCGAACCTTGCAAGGATGTTGCGCTTGATGAACTTGACAATCGTTGATGCTTTGACTTCTATGAACGCTTCTGCTTCAGCCCACTTTGTGAAGTACTCTGTGGCGGTCAGAATGAAGGATTTCTTCCGGATTTCTCCAGTTCTATCCGCAAGGGGACCTACCACATCGAATGCCCATATGGCGAAAGGCCATGGAGCAATAAGGGGATGAAGAGAGGAAGAAGGAGCATGAATTTTATCACCGTGTAATTGGCATTTAGCACAGTGACGGACGAAATGGGTGCAATCTTCTTCCATGGTAGGCCAGTAATAGTGTCGTAGCAACTTCTGGGCAATTGCTCTACCATTGACATGGCCACCACATTCACTAGAGTGAGCAGCTTCAACAATGCTTTCAGATTCGATTTCATCAAGGCAACAGAGATAGACCCCATGAGGGATTTCTTGTAGAGAACGCCACCTATGATCTTGTACCGTTCGGAGACACGGCGAATAGCCATCTATCGACAGAAGTGGCGTAATCCGGGAAGGATCCATCTTTGAGGTAGTTCTCGATGTCAAAATACCAGGGATGGCCATCATCGAGGTCGATTTCAGGCTCTTTTGAGAGTGCATTGATTTGATGGGAGGGAGATTGAAGTTGGACAAACCAGGGATCAGTATGAGAAGGGATTCTTAGCCTTTGAACAGAGATGTTTCGGAGGATCTTTCTAAAGGGATGGGAATGGAAGAGGCCAGAGAGGCGAGGGAATCTGCTAGGATGTTTGGGCCCTAGGAGTTGGACAAGGGTGAGCTTCCTAAACTGCCGGATTACCTTTGCTACCAACTCTTGATATGGTTTCAACTTGGGGTCCCGGGTTTGGTACTTGCTGAGAGATTGCCAGAGTATCAACTGCGAATCTCCAATAATCCTTAATTCCTTGACTCCAAGCAACAACGCCATCTTCAACCCAACTAGGAGAGCCTCATACTCAGCCACATTGTTCATGGCACAGAAGGTTAATTGGTAGGCGTGCGGGATGACTACCCCTTCCGATGAGAGGATGACTGCCCCTATTCCACTCCCTTTGGAATTTAAAGCCCTGTCGAAGTAAAGCACCCATGAAGGCTCACCATCGATGATGGCTCCTAACTCTTCATCGGAAAGGTTTCGTCGACAGGAGAATACGAAGGTAAGGGGTGATGGGCTAGGTGTTCGGCTATGGCATGCCCCTTGATTGACTTCTGGTTGACGTAGGTGATGTCAAATTGATTGAGAAAACTTTGCCACCGCATCAACCGCTCAGTTAGGACAGGCTTCTCTAGCAAGAATCGAATTGGATCCATTCGTGCCAGAAGTTTCACTTCATGTGCCAGGAATAGTGCTTCAACTTCTGGACCACCCAGATGACGGCTGCACATGTTCTTTCTATGGCGGTGTACCTCTTTTCAGCTTCATTGAACAATTTGGATAAGTAGTACACCGCCTCTCCTTCTTCTCGTCGTCGTATTAGGCCAAAACTGCTCAGTTGAATCTTCAGTAGTTGATATATAGAGCAATAAAGGCTGACCCGGGACGGAGGAGGAGCGAGAACAGGGTGATTGAATAGGTATGTAAAACCCTCGAATTCCTGTCGTATTCTTCGTATCTATGTGTATGATTGTGCTTGTGTAATTATGTACGTATTTATGTAGGTATTAAAATAGTATAATTACGTGTGCGCGTGCTTATATAAACGTAAATAATGTATGTATTGCATAATGATAGTGTGGATATAATACCATGTACATATTGCATGTATAGGAGCTTGGTATGCATGGTTTTCTGCATAATTAGGGTTCTGGCCGAAGGCCTTATTGGCGTCAACCCCTGGCCGCTTAGGTGGTGTCAGCGTCCAGACATGGACGCCAACACTAGATCCAGCGTCCAGCGATCTGGACGCCAACTTCTCTGACCTGCATGCGCAGCAGAGCTGCTATCTTCTGAAGCAAGGCAAGGCAACCATTGGGGAGGTGTCCCCAACGGCTCTGAACATGTCTAATCGGTTTGGTGAGTGGGTGAGGGGCTCTTCTTAGGGTCCAACCCGAAATTGGCTCCTCTCACTCCTCCCTTCACCTTGTGAGAAGAGGAAAAGAGAGAGAAAAACCCTAGAGAGCACTCTGTGAGAAAACTCAGAGTTTGGAGGCTTTAATCCGGCTTCCTGGAGCTTGATCCGGCCGACTTCCCCGACAAGGAGGTAGCTGATATGAAGGGCAAGGCCTCCGGTCTTGTTTTGCTGAGGAGATCATCCAGGAGCTCGGAGGAAGGCGTTTGTGGAGGTGCTTCTGCAACTTCTTGGGACTGCCCAAGGAGAGCTTCTCCAAGCCCTAGACCCTTTGGTGTGATTTTCTAAAAGGCAAGTAACCTATCTATGGTGTCCCCGTATGAGTCTAGGAGGTTCTCATCATTTTTATGGAATTTATCTCGAGTCCTAGACCCTCCATTTCACCCAAGTTTTGGAGCTCGGGTCTGTGTTTTCTGCACAGACCTGAGTAGACGGCAGGATCCCTGGACGCCCAGTTCCTCCTTGGCGTCCATCGACCATGCCGCCGACCTTTAGTCAGCGGCCAGAGACCGCCGTTTAGTTCTTCTGGGCAGAGCAGTGAGCTGTTCTGTCCCACTTATACATTTAATTTCGGTATGTTTATGCGATTAGGATATATGGTAATCCTATAAGCTATGTACATTATGTATTGTGGTGGTGGATGTGTGTGGGTTGTGTGAGGAATGTGGTAATGGTGTCTTGTAAGCATGTGAGCATGACTTGTAGACCATTTTTGCAAAGTCCATGATTCATGATTAGATAATGTGAATGCCTTGATTTCGGTCTAATCATGATGAGTTGTAGGTCATGTGTGTATGTTCTGGAATTTAGGTAATCCATACATGCTTGTGGAATTGTTAATAAGTGGTTCGGAAAAAAAAAAAAATAATAAATAAAAACATGTAAAAATAGTTTTGTGGCAAATGATTATAGATGTATGAATTAGGACGATGTTGTATTCTAAATTCATGCATACGTTAGTAGTTTCTGTGCAAAACAGTAAGTGGATAAATCGTAAATTGTGTTAGACCCATGTTAGCTTAATTGTGAATAATATGCTAATTTGGTGTTTGATTTCCTATAAATCCTATTTAGCTCAGAAAAATCTGAAAAATTGAGGGTATGATTTTGAACCCGAAAACAGCATGTGGTTAAATTTTCAGGCCAATTGGAACAGTAGATAAAGAGTTATGTGATTTCATGTGAGATGTGAATAATTCGGGCATATGATCGTAATGTGATTAGGTTTTGTTTAAAACAGCATGATTTGGGTTTACTGTGTGTTAAAGCCTGAAACTCTGTAGTACCATGTTAGTAAAAACAGAGGTGTTCATATGAGTGAGGAAGTGAATGTGATGGAAAGTGTAAAGTGTAAATACCATGTGTAAAACGTTAATTGTGTAAAAGTGTGAATTGTGCCAATGTGACACTGCTTCCGAGAAGGCAGTGGAGCTGTATCAGGGAAAAGTCCCCCTGAGAAAGTTCATTGTGTTAAGTGACCCTAAGGGCATTAGGGGGAAATCCTGGAGGTGGACAAGTACCACTGGTTAGGGTGGAGACTTGTTCTCCCGGTCTGCGCAGTCCAAGAGTCACCATTGCATTGCCTAGATGGTGCCTATGTGTTATGTGATGTGAATGTGTCCTTCTTTGGTGGTTTGGACTATGTGTCACGGCACCTAAATTGTGTAAATATGTGTAAAGTGTAAAGTGTAAAGTGTATGTGACCATGTGTAATGTGTAAGTGACATGTGAATGTGTATGTAAAGTGTAACCATGTGAAAAGAGGAAATTGTGTAAAAAGAAATGTGAAATTTTAGATGTGAAAATGTGTATTGAACCCGTGAGACTAAAACTGAAAATATGTGAATTTAGAAATGCATGTTATCTTACTCATGTTCGTGTGTACAATTGCTTAGAATCCATGCTAGGAACCACAAAGAAACATGTGTGCAAAATGGCATTATAGATTGTTATATGTGATGTTTTAAGAAACGTTGTAGCTCTCATGTGTGGGGTTATAGCCATTGGAACATGTAAAATCAGCAACCTTAAGTTTGATAGAAAGTTATGCATGCACTTATGAACATGTGGAATCCATGCTAATTATGTTCCCCGTCCATGTATGTAAGTTGTCCATGTTAATAACTCTGGTGAATGGATTAGAGACCATGTGATAGGTAAATTTTAGTTTTGAAATCTGAAAGCATGCGTTATGTATAAAATTGTAGAACCTTCATGATAGGTTGAAAACTTAAATGGACTAGCATGCTATGTGATTGCTAATGTATGTGCTTGTAGAAACCACTAGGACTTGTACGTGTATATCATGTATAGTGTTATTTGCTGAGTCTTTAAGACTCACTCTTGCTTCGGCGTACAGGTTTAGACGGTGACGAGACCTTCGTGGAGGAGACAGTGGAGACAGACTCCGAGCGCGGAGTCTAGCTTGTGGAGTCGTGCACCCCTTTTGTTGTAGTCTTCATAGTATGTAGGGAACATTGTATTAGAGTTTATATGGAAGAAATGTATTATGTGGACATTTTGTATTTAAATTTTCAGCAGTTTAATTTATGAGAACTTTAGTTCCCTTTTTGCAAATGTTGAAACTGCATGTATGTCTAATGTGGATGATGAATGAATGGAGATAGTTCTCTTTTGCTTCCGCTACTCTGTTATGTATATTCGCGTGTATCTCAGCTGTTTGTATCGTTGGGTAAATGTCCCACTGTGACTGGCAGCACTCGCTATATCGACGTGGGTCGGTATGACCGTACCGGTGTAACGAGGGCCGTCACAGAGATTGGTATCAGAGCGACCAGTTGAGATTGCACATGAATATAACTAAGTCATCATCCCCATTGCATGCTAAATATGTCCACATGTGTAGAAAACATTAATAAGAAGTGCAAAATAGATAAGAAAATGGTTAGAGGACTTAGTAACCTAGCTCTAATGGTGGCTGAAATTTTATGACAGCCATGGCTTCCCGTGGTCGACGTGGAGGTGCGCCAGCTCGCGACGACGAGCAAAGGCATGATGGTCAGGCGGAGCAACAGGCCCCAGCACCACGAGGCCCTGTGCTTCCCCCACCGCCGCCTGTGGATTATGGAGTGTTCATGCAAGGTCTGGTGCAAGCCATGCAGACCCAGGCACACACTCAGGCAGCACTTCAGGCCCAGTTGGAGGCCCAGGTAAATTAATAAAACAACTTAAGTAGTCTGCTATCTGAATTGTATGGTATTGTGTTTATTATATATTGTTATTGCTTAATGTAGCAGGCTCAGGCCCCGGCTCAGGACCATGGTGGACCTCCCATCATGGAGCGATTCAAGAGGATGACCCCACCCTCTTTTAAGGGGGAGAGTGATCCGCTTTTGGCAGAAAGCTGGATGAGGGAGACCGAGAAAATCTTCCGAGCTATCAGGTGTCCTGACGAGGACAAGGTGACCTTAGCCACCTACATGCTACAGGTATGCTTTAGTTTGTGCTTGAATGTTGCTTTAAGTTAGATTTATTAGTCGGTGCTTATGAAGGTTATGTTGCAGGAGAGAGCCGATGTGTGGTGGGCTTCATTACTGCGTACGCGGTTTGAGGACGGCGCGATTGATGTCGCTTGGGACGAGTTCGTGAGGCTCTTTCGGGCCAAGTTCGTTCCCGAGCACATCCAGGACAGGATGGAGCAGGAGTTCCTCACCTTGACTCAGGGCTCCATGACCGTACTTGAGTATGAGGCCAGGTTTGCAGAACTGTCTAAGTATGCACCCCATATTGTGGCTGATGAGCGCAGGAAGGCGAAGAAGTTCGTGATGGGTCTCAAACCATCACTGCGGACGAGGCTTGTAGCGTTTGATCATCGTACCCTGGACGAGGCTCTCAGCGCAGCCTGCAGACAGGAAGGCGAAATGGAGCAATACTTGGAGGAGAAGAAGGCATCGCAGAAGAGGCCGGCAGCAGCTTTCCAGAGGCAAGACAAGAGGAAGACGGTGTACCAGACACCGCAGAAATCATCATCAACCAGCAGCTATCAGGTACCTTCTGTACGTTCCTCTGGTGACAAGAAGGAGTGCCCTCATTGCGGAAGGCACATGGTGGTACGGAATGCTGGATGATAGCGGGCAAATGCCTAAAGTGTGGGAGCGGCGACCATAAGATCAAGGATTGCCCAAGGCTTCAGCAGGGAGTTCAGCGTGGAGCGCCAGCACCAGCAGTAGCGGCAGCCGCGCCAGCTACAGGTCGACCAGGAAGGCCTCGAGCCCCGGCTCGAGTGTTTGCGTTAGCTCGTGAGGACGCCGAGCAGGCGGAGCATGTCACCGAAGGTACAGTTCTACTTTTCGGTGTGCACGCTCGGGTTTTGTTTGATACGGGTGCTACTCACTCGTTCATTTCCGAGCGGTTCGCTAGGCAGTTAGCCCTAGAGTCAGGCATAGAGTCTGAGGAGTTAGAGGTTCCTTTGTCTGTGCACACCCCTGCGGGTACGGTATCGACTAGGAAGTGTATTCCGTCGTTACCTGTGTGCATTGAGGATAGATTCCTAGATGGGTGTTTCTTCTTGCTAAAGATGAAGGACTATGATTGTATCTTTGGTCTGGATTGGCTAGAGGAGCACTATGCGTTAGTGGATTGCCGTAGAAAGAAGATTGTTTTCCGCATTCCTGGTGAGGATGAGTTCTCTCATCCCTTGCCAAAGAACTTAGCGGGAAAGTTAGTTATCTCTGCCATGAAGGCGATGCGCATGGTGAACAAGGGGTGTGACGCATTTCTTGCCAGCGTTATGCTAGTACCCGATGCTGATTCGTCACTGACTCTTGCAGAGATCGATGTGGTGCAGGACTTTCCAGATGTCTTTCCCGATGACTTGTCTGGATTGCCACCAGATAGGGAGATAGAGTTCACTGTAGAGTTGCTTCCAGGCACCTCTCCTATCTCGAAGGCCCCATATCGGATGGCCCCTGCAGAATTAGCCGAGTTGAGGAAGCAATTGCAAGAATTGCTTGATAAGGGATTTATTCGCCCTAGCGTTTCCCCTTGGGGCGCGCCTGTATTATTCGTCAAGAAGAAAGACGGGTCACTTCGGTTGTGCATTGATTATAGAAAGCTAAACCAGGTGACTGTGAAGAACAGGTATCCCTTACCTCGGATTGATGATCTGTTTGACCAGCTGCGAGAGGCATCAGTCTTTTCCAAGATTGACTTGCGATCTGGTTATCATCAGTTGAGGATTAGGAGTGAGGATGTGTCCAAGACGGCATTTAGAACCCGTTATGGACATTATGAGTCTTAGTTCTTCCCTTCGGATTGACCAACGCCCCTGCAGCGTTCATGGATCTCATGAACCGGGTGTTTAGTCCGTATTTAGATAGCTTTGTTGTTGTGTTTATTGACGACGTGTTGGTCTATTCTCCGGATGAGGCCACGCACCGTCGGCATTTGAGGTTAGTCTTAGAGGTTCTCCGTGAGCACAAGCTGTATGCGAAGTTCAGCAAGTGCGAGTTCTGGTTGCGCGAGGTTCATTTCCTCGGGCATGTTATCTCCGGCGCTGGTGTAGCTGTTGATCCAGCGAAGGTCCAGGCAGTTATGGATTGGGATGTTCCCAGGACCCCTTCGGAGATTCGTAGTTTCCTTGGGTTAGCTGGTTATTATCGGCGATTCATTGAGGGTTTTTCATCTATCGCCGCCCCTATGACAAAGCTGACCAGGAAGGTGAGAAGTTCGTGTGGTCTGAGGCGTGTGAGCGCAGCTTTCAGCTATTGAAGGCTAAGCTTACTTCTGCTCCGGTATTGGTATTGCCTAGTGGTCTAGAGGGCTTTGCCATTTATACGGATGCATCTCGGATTGGGTTAGGCTGTGTGCTCATGCAGCAAGAGAGGGTAGTAGCTTATGCTTCTCGTCAGTTGAAGGAGCATGAGAGGAACTATCCGACTCATGATTTGGAGCTAGCAGCTGTGGTCCATGCACTAAAGATCTGGAGGCACTATCTTTATGGTGTCAGATTTGAGGTGTTTACCGACCACAAGAGCTTGAGGTATCTTTTCTCCCAAAAGGAATTAAACCTGAGGCAGAGAAGATGGATTGAGTTCTTGAAGGACTATGACTTCGACCTTCAGTATCACCCTGGAAAGGCGAACGTCGTAGCGGATGCTCTTAGTAGGAAGAGGTCTTCGCTCCAGCAGGATTGGAAGATGTTGGAGGATGCGGCGTGCTCTATGACCGAGTTAGAGCCATCGTTGTGTCAGGCTTTTGTAGCTCAGCTATCCCTTAGGTCCTCAGTTTTGGATGAGGTGATTGAGCAGCAGAAAGCCGATCCTAGATTGTTAGAGTTAGTGGGCAAGGCGGGCTTTGCTCGTGATGAGGACGGTGTGATTAGATTTCAGCACCGTGTTTGTGTCCCTGATGTAGTAGATGTCCGTGAGCATGTGTTAGCGAGGCTCATAGATCGCGATTTCTATTCATCCGGGTAACACTAAGATGTATCAGGATTTGAAGAGATCATTCTGGTGGTCCGGCATGAAGAAGGATGTTGCGGATTATGTGTCTAGATGTCTAGTATGTCAGCAGGTGAAAGCCGAGCGGCAGCGACCATCCGGCCTTATGCAGAGGTTGGATATCCCCGTATGGAAGTGGGAAGCTGTCACTATGGATTTCGTTTCGGGTTTGCCTCGATCTAGAAGGGGCAACGACTCGATTTGGGTAGTTGTAGATAGATTCTCGAAGACTGCTCATTTCTTGCCTATGAAGAAGAAGCAGTCAGTAGAGAGTTTAGCTAGATTGTATGTTAGCGGTATCGTTAGATTGCATGGTGTGCCGAAGTCGATCATTTCGGATCGAGATCCGAGATTTACTTCGAGGTTGTGGAAGGGTCTTCAGGATGCGTTAGGTTCGGAGCTTAAGCTCAGTTCGGCGTTTCATCCCCAGACCGATGGACAGTCCGAGAGGACTATCCAGACGCTCGAGGACATGTTGAGAGCGTGTGTTCTGGATTGGAAGGATGATTGGGAGCGTCATTTACCTCTTGTGGAGTTCGCATACAACAACAGCTTTCATGCTAGTATTGGAATGGCTCCATTCGAGGCGTTGTATGGTAGGCCCTGCAGATCTCCTTTATGTTGGGAGGAGACTGGTGATAGGCAGTTGATCGGACCTGAGTTAGTTCAGGAAACCTCGGATAAGATCCAGCTTATCAGGAAAAGGCTTGTTGCGGCACAGGATAGGCAGAAGAGTTATGCCGACAACAGGAGGAAGGATTTGGAGTTCGAGGTTGGCGATCATGTTCTTGAAGATATCGCCTACTCGTGGAGTTGTCAGATTTGGCAGGCATAGCAAGCTAAACCCTAGGTTCATGGCCCATATGAGATTCTCAGACGTTTGGGCAACGTGGCGTACGAGCTAGCTTTACCCCCAGCTTTGGCTAGCGTTCACCCGGTATTCCACGTATCTATGCTCCGGAAGTATGTCCGTGATCCGTCTCATGTGATTAGTCATGAGCCAGTGGAGATCCAGCCAGATCTTTCGTATGTCGAGCAACCAGTAGCCATTCTTGACCGGAAGGTGCAGCACCTCCGGAACAAGAGTATTGCGTCGGTGAAAGTTCTATGGCGAAACTTTTCACGTGAGGAGGCTACATGGGAGCTTGAGGATGCGATGAAGAAGAAGTATCCCCTTTTGTTTGAGTAGTGTCGTTCTAACTTCGAGGACGAAGTTTTCTTTAAGGGGGAGAGGGTGTAAAACCCTCGAATTTCTGTCGTATTCTTCGTATCTATGTGTATGATTGTGCTTGTGTAATTATGTACGTATTTATGTAGGTATTAAAATAGTATAATTACGTGTGCGCGTGCTTATATTAAACGTAAATAATGTATGTATTGCATAATGATAGTGTGGATATAATACCATGTACATATTGCATGTATAGGAGCTTGGTATGCATGGTTTTCTGCATAATTAGGGTTCTGGCCGAAGGCCTTATTGGCGTCAACCCCTGCCGCTTAGGTGGTGTCAGCGTCCAGACATGGACGCCAACACTAGATCCAGCGTCCAGCGATCTGGACGCCAACTTCTCTGACCTGCATGCGCAGCAGAGCTGCTATCTTCTGAAGCAAGGCAAGGCAACCATTGGGGAGGTGTCCCCAACGGCTCTGAACATGTCTATCGGTTTGGTGAGTGGGTGAGGGGCTCTTCTTAGGGTCCAACCCGAAATTGGCTCCTCTCACTCCTCCCTTCACCTTGTGAGAAGAGGAAAAGAAGAGAGAAAAACCCTAGAGAGCACTCTGTGAGAAAACTCAGAGTTTGGAGGCTTTAATCCGGCTTCCTGGAGCTTGATCCGGCCGACTTCCCCGACAAGGAGGTAGCTGATATGAAGGGCAAGGCCTCTCCGGTCTTGTTTTGCTGAGGAGATCATCCAGGAGCTCGGAGGAAGGCGTTTGTGGAGGTGCTTCTGCAACTTCTTGGGACTGCCCAAGGAGAGTTTCTCCAAGCCCTAGACCCTTTGGTGTGATTTTCTAAAAGGCAAGTAACCTATCTATGGTGTCCCCGTATGAGTCTAGGAGGTTCTCATCATTTTTATGGAATTTATCTCGAGTCCTAGACCCTCCATTTCACCAAGTTTTGGAGCTCGGGTCTGTGTTTTCTGCACAGACCTGAGTAGACGGCAGGATCCC
The DNA here is from genome assembly GCA_014218235.1 of Colocasia esculenta. Lineage (NCBI taxonomy): Eukaryota > Viridiplantae > Streptophyta > Magnoliopsida > Alismatales > Araceae > Colocasia > Colocasia esculenta. The sequence continues at coordinate 58,878,055 of CM024758.1, read as the reverse complement.
TGGACGCCCAGTTCCTCCTTGGCGTCCATCGACCATGCCGCCGACCTTTAGTCAGCGGCCAGAGACCGCCGTTTAGTTCTTCTGGGCAGAGCAGTGAGCTGTTCTGTCCCACTTATACATTTAATTTCGGTATGTTTATGCGATTAGGATATATGGTAATCCTATAAGCTATGTACATTATGTATTGTGGTGGTGGATGTGTGTGGGTTGTGTGAGGAATGTGGTTAATGGTGTCTTGTAAGCATGTGAGCATGACTTGTAGACCATTTTTGCAAAGTCCATGATTCATGATTCAGATTAATGTGAATGCCTTGATTTCGGTCTAATCATGATGAGTTGTAGGTCATGTGTGTATGTTCTGGAATTTAGGTAATCCATACATGCTTGTGGAATTGTTAATAAGTGTGGTTCGGAAAAAAAAATAATAAATAAATAAAAACATGTAAAAATAGTTTTGTGGCAAATGATTATAGATGTATGAATTAGGACGATGTTGTATTCTAAATTCATGCATACGTTAGTAGTTTCTGTGCAAAACAGTAAGTGGATAAATCGTAAATTGTGTTAGACCCATGTTAGCTTAAATTGTGAATAATATGCTAATTTGGTGTTTGATTTCCTATAAATCCTATTTAGCTCAGAAAAATCTGAAAAATTGAGGGTATGATTTTGAACCCGAAAACAGCATGTGGTTAAATTTTCAGGCCAATTGGAATAGTAGATAAAGAGTTATGTGATTTCATGTGAGATGTGATAATTCGGGCATATGATCGTAATGTGATTAGGTTTTGTTTAAAACAGCATGATTTGGATGTTTACTGTGTGTTAAAGCCTGAAACTCTGTAGTACCATGTTAGTAAAAACAGAGGTGTTCATATGAGTGAGGAAGTGAATGTGATGGAAAGTGTAAAGTGTAAATACCATGTGTAAAACGTTAATTGTGTAAAAGTGTGAATTGTGCCAATGTGACACTGCTTCCGAGAAGGCAGTGGAGCTGTATCAGGAAAAGTCCCCCTGAGAAAGTTCATTGTGTAAGTGACCCTAAGGGCATTAGGGGGAAATCCTGGAGGGGACAAGTACCACTGGTTAGGGTGGAGACTTGTTCTCCCGGTCTGCGCAGTCCAAGAGTCACCATTGCATTGCCTAGATGGTGCCTATGTGTTATGTGATGTGAATGTGTCCTTCTTTGGTGGTTTGGACTATGTGTCACGGCACCTAAATGTGTAAATATGTGTAAAGTGTAAAGTGTAAAGTGTATGTGACCATGTGTAAATGTGTAAGTGACATGTGAATGTGTATGTGTAAAGTGTAACCATGTGAAAAGAGGAAATTGTGTAAAAAGAAATGTGAAATTTTAGATGTGAAAATGTGTATTGAACCCATGTGAGACTAAAACTGAAAATATGTGAATTAGAAATGCATGTTATCTTACTCATGTTCGTGTGTACAATTGCTTAGAATCCATGCTAGGAACCACAAAGAAACATGTGTGCAAAATGGCATTATAGATTGTTATATGTGATGTTTTAAGAAACGTTGTAGCTCTCATGTGTGGGGTTATAGCCATTGGAACATGTAAAAATCAGCAACCTTAAGTTTGATAGAAAGTTATGCATGCACTTATGAACATGTGGAATCCATGCTAATTATGTTCCCCGTCCATGTATGTAAGTTGTCCATGTTAATAACTCTCGGTGAATGGATTAGAGACCATGTGATAGGTAAATTTTAGTTGAAATCTGAAAGCATGCGTTATGTATAAAATTGTAGAACCTTCATGATAGGTTGAAAACTTAAATGGACTAGCATGCTATGTGATTGCTAATTGTATGTGCTTGTAGAAACCACTAGGACTTGTACGTGTATATCATGTATAGTGTTATTTGCTGAGTCTTTAAGACTCACTCTTGCTTCGGCGTACAGGTTTAGACGGTGACGAGACCTTCGTGGAGGAGACAGTGGAGACAGACTCCGAGCGCGGAGTCTAGCTTGTGGAGTCGTGCACCCCTTTTGTTGTAGTCTTCATAGTATGTACTGGGAACATTGTATTAGAGTTTATATGGAAAGAAATGTATTATGTGGACATTTTGTATTTAAATTTTCAGCAGTTTAATTTATGAGAACTTTAGTTCCCTTTTTGCAAATGTTGAAACTGCATGTATGTCTAATGTGGATGATGAATGAATGGAGATAGTTCTCTTTTGCTTCCGCTACTCTGTTATGTATATTCGCGTGTATCTCAGCTGTTTGTATCGTTGGGTAAATGTCCCACTGTGACTGGCAGCACTCGCTATATCGACGTGGGTCGGTATGACCGTACCGGTGTAACGAGGGCCGTCACAAGGTAACTCTTCAACTCATCAAAGGCCTTTTGACATTTATCGTTCCAATCAAATTTTGCCTCTCCTTTAGCATCTCGTAGAAGGGCTTACAACGAATGAATGCTGGGAAATGAATCTCCTAATGAATTGAAGTCTGCCAATCAGCCCTCTAACTTCTCTGATGTTCCTAGGAGGCGGCATTTCGATTATTGCTTTGGCCTTGTTGGGATCAATCTCAATCCCCCTTTTGCTAACTATGAACCCAAGCAATTTCCCCGAAGAGACTCCAAAGACACACTTCTTGGGGTTCATTTTAAGCTTATGCTCTCTAGACCGTTGGAGAACCGCCCGGAGGATGTCAGCATAGCCATGTCGAGTCTTCGATTTCACCAAGACATCGTCCACATAGACCTCCATGTGCACATGCATCATGTCATGAAAAATTGCCATCATTGCCCTTTGATATGTTGCTCCTGTGTTCTTCAATCTGAAGGCATGACGACGTAACAATAGGTCCCTCAGGGTGTTGTGAAAGAGGTTTTCTCCTGGTCTCCTCCGCCAGACGGATCTGGTTGTACCCCGAGAAACCATCCATGAAAGATAACATTTCAAACCCGGCAGTGTTGTCCACTAGGACATCTATGTAGGGGAGAGGGAAATCGTCCTTAGGCAAGCACGATTAAGGTCTCGGAAATCTATACAGATCCTAACCTTACCGTCCTTCTTCATCACAGGGACGATATTAGCTACCCAATGTGGATATAACACAACCCTTATGAACTTAGCTTTGTGCAATTTGTCAATCTCCTCTTTGATCTTGAGTTCTAGCTTGGGATGTAGCCTCCTTAGCTTTTGTTTGACGGCGGTTTCGTCGGCTTTTAGGACTAACCGGTGTTCGACCAAAGAGGTGTCGAGTCCCGGCATGTCCTCGTAGGACCAAGCAAAACCGTCGGAGAATTCTTTAAGGATAGCTACCAACGCATGCTCTTCTTCTTCACTCAAGTTGGCACTGACTAACACTGTCTTCGGGGATTCCTTGGTGCCAAGATTGACTTCCTTAGTAGGTTTGTCTGCAGCCGTGGTGGGCTCGTCGAACCTTTTTGTGCCATCCACATAGGAGCTCACTGGGTCTTCTTCTTCTCTGACCCAAGACCTCCTAGCCCATCTTTCTCACTGAAATCTAGCAGATAGACTCCTAGACCGTCATCTACAGAATCACCTTCTTCAAAATCAGAAATGGTTTCTACTAAGGCAGGTTCCTCAAGAAATTCCGGGACTTGACTCAATTTGGCACACCTCTCGGCCAAGGCCATGACATATCGGGCAGGAACTTGCCTACCCTTCTCTTTGCGAATGCATGGTTGAGAGGGACCAGACTCTCCTAATCCTGACTCTAGACTGGACCCTAAACCTGACTCTAACCCAAATCTAAACTAGGATCTAGACTGCTATGTACATGACAACTATGTTCAAGGAAGTACCCCCAGAGGGATGAGAAACTAACGGGGAGAGCGTCGGCCCTTGGCCGAGCGGAAGAGATTCCAAAGAGGAAGGGTGCTCAATGGAGATCTCGCACTTCCAACTTTGATAATCGGCATTTTCTTTTGGGAATCAAGGCCCAAAACCATGAGTTGTTGACTCAAGGTAGCCTCGACTGGATGAGTGGGAGACAGGGATGGTGACAGGAATGGAGGGGAAATAGAAGAGAAGATGTGGATGGAAGATTGGAAGCAGGGGAGATGAGGGTAGAGATGGAGATGGTGAAGAGGGGAAATCAAATCCAAGAGAGAGAGGAGGCCGAAGTCATCACATACTTCTTCTATTTCTGCTTTTCCTCTTCTTCCTCTTCCTCCTCACTCTCAGAGCAAGGCAGTTCTTCTATCATGGCTCTCGGTTCCCATTTGGGTGGGTCCTTGGACGAAGTGCTCCTTCAAGGTCCAGGTAAGAGGTTGATAAGGTATGAACGGGTCGGGATGGACCGGGTCTGGGTGAAAACCTAGACCGGCCTTAGGTAACACCCTCCTAATTGCCTGGACACTCTGGGTCTCCCCCTTTTCATCCGTACCCAACCCGCGGCCATGAACATAGCCAATGTTCGCGATCACTTCCCAACCTTTTCCCGGAGACATGGACATGAGGTTCTACAGCGGGCTTGGGATTGGCTAAGCTCAGAGGGTGTGGGGAAGTCAAAGAGAGACATGACCGGCTTCTTCCCCTTATCTGGAACGAAAAGGTGTGGCATCTGCTCTGAGGTGATATCATTAAGAGTCTCCAAAGTGGGAATGCTCTTGATCTTGATAATCCACCCATTGTAAGGAATTTTGAAACATTGATGGGCGGTGGAAGGACTCCTAGAGTGTTCTAGCCAGGACGACCGAGGATGGCTTTGTAAGCCGGATTGACATCAAGAACTAGAAACTCAGTGGACATGGTGACGGTCCGATTTCCAGTTTAAGAGCAATTTTGCCTTTAGCAACCCTCTTGGAGTTGTCATAGGCAGCAATGGTAGAGCAACTCTTCTCCAGATTATTCTCCCCTAGACCCAGCTGTTTGAGGGTCTTCATCGGACAGACATTGATAGAGGCCCCGGTGTCGATAAGAGTAGAGTCCACCGAACCCCATTGAGGTTGATGGTGAGACAAAGAGGCAGAGAACGACACTCGGGTGTGGCGAGATCCTTGTCCGAAAAGAGATTGAGGGTCCTTGGGTGAGGGAGAGAATGGCGCCGGTGACCCCGCTAGGAGGGAGGTCATCATTAACCATGATTTTCTGGAGGAACTGGAGGAGAGTAGATTGGTGTGATGGCGACCTCCCAATCAATTCTAAAATAGACACCCTTGCGGGCGTCTTATCAAGATGTTGGAGAATATCATATTCGATGCCAGCCGGAGGTGGAGGCCCATTATCTTCCTCATCTTGAGTCGGCCGCAAAGGTGGAGGAACAATCCGATTCCTAAGCGTGACATGAACATCCTCTTGGGGTCTTGGAAGAATCAACTGGAGAGGCCTGGTGGATGACTCATGGCAGGGGAAGTGAGGATAGTGGGTAGGTGTCTCCCGAGGAGGTCGGATAAGCACTAAGGGTCTTTCCTCGAGAATGGCATCCACCGAGGTGGAAGGTTCCTGGGACTCTACAGTGGGACATGGATACCACTCATCAAAGCCCTCTACCCCCCATTGTTGTTCTCTCCTCATGACCCGGGGTTCCGAACAAGTCATGGTGTGGACATTTTCCTGGGACTTGGAGGAGGAGGGGTTGCTGTTTCGATGATTGGGGAGAGGGTTCTGGAAGATGCCTAATTCCTTCTTAGTGTACCTAGACTTGGCTATGGCTACACTGACATCCTCCCAGTTGATTCTCCCTTGATCATTCACATCATACACCCAGTCACGGAATGTGAAACAGTTGTTGATATCGTGGCCATGGTGCGGTGGTAAGGACAGTACTTGGAAGTATCCAGCCTTGGATTTGATTTTCCCTTTGTGGGGGGAGCCGGATAGCTTCACAAGACATGAGTGCGAAGAATATGTCCTCAAGGTCTCGGGGAGAGGAGGGTAGTGAGACCTCTTAGGACCAGGCTGAGTGTAGCTAGCAGAGGGAGGAGGAACAACAGAGTAAGGCTTAGAAGGATGTGACGGGATTGGTGAGGATTAGAGGGAGGATTGGACGGAGGGATAGAGGATTTGTTGGGAGGCCTCAAAGGCTGGCTACAAGCACTTACAGACTCATTGACGGTCACCCCCTCGGTGGTAGGCACCGCGGGAGCCTTGCGTGCCTTTGGCTTTCCTTCAAAGAAGTGTGGGAGAGAGGAGTCCTTGATTTGATTTTCAACTACCCTGGCTCTGTTATAACATGTAAGAAGGAGTGGAACTCACTTAGCATTAAGACAGAACGGAGCACAGGGGTAGTGTTAGTACCAAGAGGGTTATGGTTGAGACTCCGGGATAGGAATGTCGGCTCTTGAAGCATGGACCTCCATCGGTTGGCATAAGTTACAAAGTCTTCGTTCAACTTCATCTTTTCTGCCATCAAGTCGGAAAGTGTGGGGACTTGAGTGGCCATGTATGAAAAGTGTGAGATGAATCGCTCGGAGACTATGTCAAAATTAACAAGGTCAGATGCGGGTAGAGAGGTAAACCACCTCAAAGCTTCCCCTTCCAATGACTGTTGGAAAAGGTGAACTAAGAGAACCTGATCATATAACCACCGATGGGATCCATGGTGAAGCCGGCGAGATGAAATTGGGGGTCGGAGGTCCCATCATACTTGCAGTACTTTGGGGCCTTGAAGTCGGGGGGAAGTAAGCGTTGGGGAGCTTGCAGTAGTTTAGTAGCGAATGAGGTTTAGAGTGGGATAAGGAATCCGCTACAAGCTTCCTAATGAGACCTTCAACCTCCGAAAGGGGAACAGATTTAGATTGAATGGGGGTGCGATTTGGATAGGTGGCGAATAGGCGGAAGGAGGAGTGGAATTGGAGTAGGTAAAGGAGCGGGAGTGACAGGAGGAATGAAGGCGGAGACGGGAACTCGGGATGGGGTGACTGGTTTAGGAGTGGGCCTAGATGTGGAGGCATTGAATGGGGATAAAGATGGAGTGGAAGGGGAGTAGCTGCCCGGACAGTATGCTTTGAAAGCATAGAAATGATATCCTCGGGCGAGTACCGGGACATGAGTTTAGAAAACTCGGGGTCTTCTTGACTGTTTTGGTCATGAGTGGGATTGACCCTCAAACTCACTTCTTCATTATCAGCCTGAGAGGATGATTGGACTGACTCCTCAGGCTGGACATTGGAGTTAATCATACCGACCATTTCATTGATATTATCATCATACTCAAAAGCCGGTCCGTTAGTCATGTCAACAGGATCCAACCAAGTGTCCATTAGCACACAACCTAGGATTTTGAAGTGATCAAAGTTGAATAACTTTACTGTTTAGACAGAAATGTGGGTTTCTACCAAACAATGTTAGCAATCAACGTCCCCAAAATTTTAAAAATTACCAAAGTTGTGTGTTGAGTTAAGTTGATTGGTAAGACCGTTCTCTCAAAGCTCACTCAAATCCCGGTAAGTAGGTGACTAGACAAGGTGGGTAAAGGTCCTCCTGCCCCGTACCGTGAGGGAATCCACGGAATTTAGGGACTTATAGAGTTTTTCTCCGGAGCCAACCCGATTTACCCGAGCGGGAATCCCCGAGTAAAAAGTTGTAAACCGAAGAAGGGTGATCCTAGAAATGTGAGGGGAGGCTAGAAAAGAGGAGAAGAAGACCCCCTGGAGACTGAGAACTGTTAGTGACAAACAGTAAGCAAACAAAAAGTAAAAAGAAGCAAAACAAACAGAAAACAGAGGAAAAACAGGTTTCTGTGAAACTAAACGGCAAACTAGTTGACGCCAAGTTTATCAGAAATACGTAGACGGCAATATCGACTGACGCTAACAGACAGTAAACGGCACCCTATATGGACGCTAAGAATAATTCAACGGCAGGAAGACTGGACGTTTACCTGGGTAGGCGGCAAGATCGCTTGCCGTCTACCTGGATGCACTCAGACCGCAGTAGCACTGTTGTCCCACCGTGATCGCCAGAAAAGAGCTGTGGACGTTTCGTTTCGCCTCCGTCTTCGAATGCCGACGATGTGGCCTTCTTCGACGGTGGTTCACGGACGTGCCGCTCCTTCGTTGACGATGGAGAATGTGCCGGTTGACCCCGAGTTGACTGCGTTGACTGAGGAGAAAACAAAGGAAACCGGTGATATAAGGGAGATAGTTGCGATCGCCAGGGCCTTACCTGTGCCCAAGGGGTTGTTCTGATCACGTTGATGTAGCAGCCTCGCGTCGCAGGTGATGGTAGAGATCCAACTTCTCCTCCTTCAGCCGGCCAAAGGAAGAGAGCTCCACAGTCTTCTTCGGATCGTTCCTGCCACAGAACAAGACTCAATTAGACCCTAAATAGTGCAGCAAACGTTCAAAACGAAATGTGGAAGGCCCAAAAGGAGAGTCCCGTACCGGTTGCGGACTTGAGAAGAGGGGTGGCCAAGTGTTATGACCACCCTTCTTCCCTCCGTTTTGGTTGGGAAACCCCTTTCTAGGTGTGTAGGAAGGTGCCCTACGTGCCTAGAGTGTGTGGGAAAGGGTGTGTGACATGCAAGTATCTAAGAGAGAAAAGGAAGAAGAGAGGAAGAGGGGGGAGGTGATCCTCATGTTGGTGATGCTAGCTCGTTGCAGAGGCTCCTTCAACTCTAGAGAAGCCTCCTTGGACGTCCCAAAGGTTGACAGGAAGTAGAGGATGACTTGGTGAAGCTTGGGTGCAATTTTCTCTCTCCTCTCTCAAAGTTTGAGCATATGGACGTCCAGCCTCTCCTCCCCTTGTTCAGAGGGACCAAGGGGGAGTTATATAGACAGTGAGCTCGGGGTTGAGAGCATTGGATGCTCAAGTGTGAAGAACCACACTTGTACATGTGGCAATCCTTGTGTTTAAGCTCCAACCAATGGGTAGAGGCCATGTAGGATTTTTACTGGGTCAAGAGGGTGCCTAGGTGGCCCATATACCCGTTGGGAACAGCTATGTGCGTTGCATGGCCGAGACAAGGGCGCTAGTGGGCTGGAATCTCGGGTTAGTTGCGCAGACCAGGTAAACGCTCTTGACGTCCAGGGATCAGGCCGCCAACCTCATGCAGACGTCCATCGAGGTGGACGCCAACACGGGTCAACGTCCAGGGGGATTGCCGCCGACCTGTAGTCGGCGGCCATCGATGCTGCCGTCTACATGGGATCCGAGGCTGGTCAACACACGGTCAAACGAGGCTTAATGGGCCAAATAGCCTTGCGGGAGATGGGCCAAATCTCGTGTCTACAGAACCCAAACAGAGAATTTGATTAGGATTCCGTCAGTTCCCACACGTCACTTTCAACCACTCGGTGGTGTCGGAGTTAACGGCATGCCGATCGGATCCCTATTTGTGATTTTTGACCCCCGGGTTGCGTGTTATAATCCTTTACACTAAGATTTTTTTTAGATTAGTGATTCGAGCGCCGAACCCAAACCGGGAATCCGCTTAGGATTTCGTCAGTTCCCACACGTCACTTTCACCTACCTGATCATGTCGAAGCAAACGACACGCCGATCGATCCCTAATTGTGAATTTGGACCCCCCGAGTTGCGTGTTCTGATCCTTTACACTTTGGTTTTTTTTAGATTAGTGATTTGAGCGCCAAACCCAAACCGGGAATCAGATTAAGATTCCGCCTGTTCTCACATGTCACATTCACCCACCCAGTCGTGTCGGAGCAAACGACACTGCGATCGGATCCCTGTTTGTGATTTTGGACCCCCGGGTTGCGTGTTCTGATCCTTTGCACTTAGATTTTTTTAAGATTAATGATTTGAGCCCCAAAACCAAACCGAGAATCTAATTAGGATTCCGTCAGTTACCACACGTCACTTTCACCAATACGGTCGTGTCGGAGTGAACGGAATGTCAATCGGATCCCTATTTGTGATTTTGGACCCTCGGGTTGCGTGTTTTGATCCTTTACACTTAGGTTTTTTTTCTAGATTAGTGATTTGAGCGCCGAACCCAAACTGGGAATTCGATTAGGATTCTGTCAGTTCCCACACATCACTTTTACCCACCCGGTCGTGTCGGAGTAAACGACACGGCGATCGGATCCCTACTTGTGAATTTGGACCCTTCGAGTTGCTTGTTCTGATCCTTTACACTTAGGTTTTTTTTAGATTAGTGATTTGAGTGCCAAACCCAAACCGGGAATCCGATTAGGATTCTGCCTGTTCCCACACGTCACATTCACCCACCCAGTTGTGTCGGAGCAAACGACATGCCGATCGGATCCCTATTGGTCATTTTGGAGCATTTTGGAGCCCCGAGTTTCACGTTTTGATCCTTTACACTTAGGTTTTTTTTAGATGAGTGATTTGTGCGCTGAACCCAAATCTGGAATCCGATTAGGATTATGTCAGTTCCCACACGTTACTTTCACCCACTCGGTCGTGTCGGAGTGAACAGCACGCCGATCGGATCCCTATTTGTGATTTTGGACCACCGGGTTCCGTGTTCTGATCCTTTACACAGGTTTTTTTAGATTAGTGATTTGAGCGCCGAACCCAAATCGAGAATCCGATTAGGATTCCGTCAGTTCCCATACGTCACATTCACCCACCCGGTCATGTCGGAGTAAACGACACGACGATCGTATACCTATTTGTGATTTTGGACCCCCAAGTGGCGTGTTCTGATCCTTTACTTTTAGGTTTTTTTTAGATTATTGATTTGAGCGCCGAACCCAAATCGGGTTCCGATTAGGATTCCGTCAGTTCCCACACATCACTTTTACCCACCCGATCGTGTTGGAGTGAACGACATGCCGATCAGATCCCTATTTGAGATTTGGGACCCCCGGGTTACGTGTTTTGATCCTTTACACTTAGGTTTTTTTTAATTAGTGATTTGAGTGCTGAACCCAAACCGAGAATCCGATTAGGATTCGGTCAATTCCCACACCTCACTTTCAGCCACCCGGTCATGTCGGAGTGAACGGCTCGCTGATCGGATCTCTATTTGTATTTTTGGACCCCTGGGTTGCATGTTCTGATCCTTTACATAGGTTTTTTTTAGATTAGTGATTTGAGCGCCGAACCCAAACTGGGAATCTGATTAGGATTCCGTCAGTTTTCACACGTCACTTTCACCAACCCGTTTGTGTCAGAGCAAACAACACACCGATCAGAACCCTATTTGTGATTTTGGACCCCCGGGTTGCGTGTTTTGATCCATTACACTTAGGTTTTTTTTAGATAAGTGATTTAAGTGCCGAACCCAAACCGAGAATTCGATTAGGATTCCGTCAGTTCCCACATGTCACTTTCACCCACTCAGTCATGTCGGAGTTAATGGCACGACGATCGGATCCCTATTTGTGATTTTGAACCCCCGAGTTGTGTGTTATGATCCTTTACACTAAGGTCTTTTTTAAATTAGTGATTTAAGCACCGAACCCAAACTGGGAATTCGATTAGGATTCTGTCAGTTCCCACACGTCACTTTCACCCACCCGGTCGTGTCGGAGTGAACGGCACGCCGATCGGATCCCTATTTATGATTTTGGACTCTCGGGTTGCGTGTTTTGATTCATTACACAGGTTTTTTTTTAGATTAGTGATTTGAGTGCTGAACCCAAATCGGGAATCCGATTAGGATTCCGTCAGTTCTCACACGTCACTTTGAACCACCCGGTCGTGTCATAGTGAACGACATTGCGATCGGATCCCTATTTGTGATTTTGGACCCCCGGGTTGCGTGTTCTTATCCTTTGCACTTAGGTTTTTTTTAAGATTAGTGATTTGAGCCCCGAACCCAAACCGACAATCTGATTAGGATTCTGTCAGTTCCCACACGTCACTTTCACCCATCCGATCGTGTCGGAGTGAACGGAACGCCGATCGGATCCCTATTTGTGATTTTGGACCCTCGGGGTGCGTGTTTTGATCCTTTACACTTAGGTTTTTTTCTAGATTAGTGATTTGAGCGCCGAACCCAAACCGGGAATCCGATTAGGATTCTGTCAGTTCCCACACATCACTTTCACCTACCTAATCGTGTCGAAGCAAACGACACGCCGATCGGATTCCTACTTGTGAATTTGGACCCCCGAGTTGCGTGTTCTGATCCTTTACACAGGTTTTTTTTAGATTAGTGATTTGGGCGCTGAACCGAATCCGGGAATCCGATTAAGATTCTGTTTGTTCCCACACGTCACTTTCACCCACCTAGTCGTGTCGGAGCAAACGACACGCCGATCAGATCCCTATTGGTGATTTTAGGCCCTCGGGTTTCGTGTTTTGATCCTTTACACAAGTTTTTTTAGATGAGTGATTTGAGCGCCGAACCCAAACTGGGAATCCGATTAGGATTATGTCAGTTCCCACACGTTACTTTCACCCACCCGGTCGTGTCAGAGTGAACGGCACGCCGATCGGATCCCTATTTGTTATTTTGGACCACCGGGTTGCGTGTTCTGATCCTTTACACTTAGGTTTTTTTTAGATTAGTTATTTGAGTGCCGAACCCAAACCGAGAATCCGATTAGGATTCCGTTAGTTCCCACACGTCGTTTTCGCCCACACGGTTGTGTCGGAGTGAACAATACATTGATCGGATCCGTATTTGTGATTTTGGACCCCCGGGTTGCGTGTTCTTATCCTTTACACTTAGGTTTTTTTTAGATTAGTGATTTGAGCGCCGAACCAAAACTGGGAATCCGATTAGGATTCTGTCAGTTCCCACACGTCACTTTCACCCACCCAGTCATGTCGGAGTAAACGACATGCCGATCGGATCCATATTTGTGATTTTGCACCCCCAACTTGCATGTTCTGATCCTTTACAGTTAGGTTTTTTTAGAATATTGATTTGAGCGCCGAACCCAAATCGAGTTCCGATTAGGATTCCGTCAGTTCCCACACATCAATTTTACCAACCCGATAGTGTCAGACTGAACGACATGCCGATCAGATCCCTATTTGAGATTTTGGACCCCCTGGTTGCGTGTTCTGGTCCTTTACACTTAAGTCTTTTTTAGATTAGTGATTTGAGCACCGAACCCAAACCGAGAATCCGATTAGGATTCCGTCAGTTCCCACACGTCACTTTCACCCACCTGGTCGTGTCAGAGCAAACGACACGTCAATCGGATCCCTATTTGTGATTTTGGACTCCCGAGTTGCGTGTTCTGATCCTTTACACCTGGACTTTTCTTACATTATTGATTTGAGCGCCGAACCTAAACCAGGTTTCGATTAGGATTCCGTCAGTTCCCACACATCACTTTCACCCACCTGGCCATGTCAGAGCGAAGGACATGCCGATCGGATCCCTATTTGTGATTTTGGTCCCCCGTGTTGCGTGTTTTGATCCTTTACACAAGTTTTTTTTAGATTAGTGATTTGAGCGCCAACCCAAACCGGGAATCTGATTAGGATTCCATAAGTTCCCACACATCACTTTCACGCACTCGGTCATGTCGGAGCAAACGGCACACCGATCGGATCCCTATTTTTGATTTTGGACCTCTGGGTTTCATGTTTTGATCCTTTACACTTAGGTTTTTTTTAGATTAGTGATTTGAGCGCCGAACCAAAATCGGAAATCCGATTAGGATTTTGTCAGTTCCCATATGTCACTTTCACCCACCCGGTGGTGTCGGAGTGAATGGCATGCCGATCGGATCCCTATTTGTGATTTTTGACCCCTGTGTTGCATGTTTTGATCCTTTACACTTGGGTTTTTTTTAGATTAGTGATTTGAGCGCCGAACCCAAACTGGGATTCCGATTAGGATTCCGTTAGTTCCCACACGTCACATTCACCCACCCGATCATGTCGGAGCGAATGACACGTCGATCGGATCCCTATTTGTGATTTTGGACCCCCAAGTTGCGTGTTCTGATCCTTTACACTTAGGGTTTTTTTTAGATTACAGATTTGAGCGCCAAACCCAAACTGCGAATCCAATTAGGATTCTGTTAGTTCCCACACGTCACTTTCGCCCACCCGATTTTGTTGGAGCGAACGGCCCATCGATCAGATCCCTATTTGTGATTTTGGACCCCCGGGTTGGGTGTTTTGATCCTTTACTGTAACACCCTAGAAATTCAGTAATTAGAAAATTAGAAATAAATTGAAAACGATATATTCAATATTTGTGAAATAAAAAAAACGTACGTGCCATTATCCTACATACAAAAACCTAGTAGAAAATTTCATAAAAACTATAGTTCAACTCTAAATAATACTCCAAATGACCCACGGAGAAATTCGTGCAAAGGAAAATCGGATGGTCCATGTTTAACGCGTTTTGCGATGAGTATTGTAATTAGGGAATAAGTCGGAAAATCATTATCACACATACTTAGATGAGTCAGAAAATTAAATAAAAATCTTAGAGGGACTTCAAATAATATCCTCTAATGATCCATCAAGAAATTTGGGCCAATAAAAGTCATTTGAGGTAGGTTTAAGAGTTATTGTGACTTATTATCGTAATTGGGAAATAAGTTGGAAAATCCATTATCATGTGTATAAAATGTGATCATAAACTAAATTATAATAAAATTTATGGGTGGACTCCAAACAATATGTGGGGATAGTCCATAAAATAAATTAGACCAATGGACAACTTATGACCCATGAACAAGTTCAAGTATGAAAATAGTAAATAAACAATTTTCGTATTATCGGAATGGTAGAACAGACGTACACTATCGTACGTGCAAGAACACCTCAGAAAATTTCTTCAAAATTATAAATGAACCCAAAATAGTATCCCTAAGCGTTCCACGAAGAAATTCATGCAACGAAAAATCTGATTGGCCTTGTGTACTTCACAATGTGATGAATTACCCAAATTAGGAACTAAGTCAAAAAACCGTTAACGCGGAAATATAACGCAACCATAAATTAAATAAACATGTTGGAGAGACTTTGAACATCATGTATTAAGGACCATTAGCAAAATTGGGCCAATGTATCACTTTTGGCCCAAGAATAAATTGGAGCAAGAAAATGCCCAGAAATTCCTAACCTTAATTGAGCTGAAAATAGGAGGAGGTAATTAGTGCAAAACCCAATGCAATTAGGCTTTCTGGGAAACCCAATTTCGTGGCTAACCATGGTGGGAGGTTTCCTAAAGCCTCACCCACTCTATTCGGGTGAGAATCATCAAAATATGGAAGGGAAGGCCAAAACTGCACCTTGCCTTTCCTTCACCCAATGGGACTTCCAAAACACACTAGATGCATATATACATGCCATGAACCCCTACGGGACGAAAATACACATTGTTGTGGTTGTGGGCGGCTGTTCTTGAGCACCTAAAGGAGGAGGAAACCACCCCAACTCGGAGCTTCTTCTCTACTGTGTTCTGCATCAACCTGTGCAGAAAGCTCTTCTTGGAGTCGACCTAAGGTGAGTCAAACCACAACCAAACCGTGCAAGGCTTATACCCCTAGAAATAGGGTCAAGTCTAGTTCCTAATCACACTGGTTTGCCTATTCATCATCCAGTAGATTGAGAGTATTAAGCGTTCTCCAACAAGTGGTCTGAACGAGGACTGTCTAGAGAATGAGACTTCTTCAACCCAAAAGGTAGGTGATCTCGGGCCAAGACTAAATGACAATGTTCCATCTTGTATTGATGCATGTCTAGTTTCATATTCACTTGATTTGCCCAATTTGCATGGTGTATTCGTTGAGTATTAGTCGTTTTCCCTAAGTCACGCATGTTTGGGCTTTTTACGTTCTTCATGTGTTGCACGTGAATCGAGACCAAATTAGATCCAACCCAAAACATGAAAGTACTTCTACTATTGTTCTCGTCATATTTTGTGTTGGGTGTTTTGTCTAAATGTCAATATATTTCATGTTATAGGTCTGACATGAAGGTTGCAACGAAGTCACGTATGTTTAGGACTTTTTACGTTCTTCAAAGGTTTCACATACATCAAGACCGAATTAGATGCAACACAAAACATGAAAGTTCTTCTACTAGTTGTCCTCGTCATCTTTCATGTTGAGTGTTTTAACTAAATGTCAGTAGATAGAGAGATATTAGTGTGGTAGGAGGGGCACTGTTGGTTCCTGCGTTTTCGTGTTTTGGGTTTGAGCCTCGTCCGGTCCAGGCGACGCAATTCCAGCGAAGGCCGACGCGATTCAGTAAACCGTGATGTGCAGTCCGACACGATTCAACATTTGACTAGTCAATGGTCCACGTGAGACTTCGCGCCGCGTGGGTTTCTGCACCGGTCTCATACGCGACGGGAACACCGCACGCGATTCTGCATGATTTCCCACTCAAAGTTTTTTGCCGATTTTTATATTGTTCTTTTAATGCATTTCATGAACGCGACGGATACCCTGTCGCGATTCAAGTTAAAAGGCGGCCAAGTAGGCCGATGCGATTTAGATTTCTTCACAGTTGGCCCTGTTTGACTGTACATCATGTTATGAAAAGCGTCTACTATGTAGGACGTGATTCAAAGACTGACCCGAGACTTTACTTTTTGGTTAGTCAGTCAGCATATTTAATCTCTTAGTCTGTAAGCATGTCACTTAGTGTGCATTAGCCTAAAAGCAATCAACCTACTTGAAAACTATATTGACTTGAATTTGATTCTAATATGACTGATATTATGTTAATGAACTATTGTCTTGTGGTCTAGTTTGACGTGAAATTGACATGATAAGGATATAATATGATAGTGTGTATGAACACATGTTAGCATGGACTTGATTAGTTAAGTGTCTTCCATGATGTGCTTATGTTTATTATATGCTTTCTAATGTTTCACAATTTAATCATCAATTGCATACATGTTAGTAAAGATCCGTGACACGTCACTTACACGTTTGCATGATTAGGCACACCCCTCTTGGGGAATTGGGAGCTCTCTGCCTGTCATTCCATATTGGCAGACTAGCGATCTTTTCCCTAAGACCTTCATAAGCCTATGTACTCTATGGATTCCCTCACAGAGACCGAGCTGGTTGTACCATGAAGTACCCTGGAGATAGAGAGCACTTGTTCCACATACGATCGGTCATTAGTCATCCTTTGTTAAGACATTAATGGATTATGAAACATAATATATGTCGTCATACTGTCCAATTGATCTCTTGAGCTTTTGTCATACCTTGACTCTATGAGTGATCATGTCCTTATTACTATGAGCTTGTTATTAAAACTCTGGGCCATAATATGAATATATTTGTTCGGCACAATACGGAACTTCGGTCCATTTGACCAATGCCTGTGCAATAGAGGTCCTGTCTGGTCCTGGGGAGGAGCGCCCCAACATACTTATAACAGCAGGACTATGAACTTGTGGTACTTGGCATGGCACAAATTTGGGTGCAAGATTTGTCAGAATGTGCCTTCGTTTGATATGATAAGTTTGATATGATACGTCTGATCACGTGAATATGTGATATCTGTGTGAATATGGCCAATCCTTATGATAGGCTTCCAATTTGAATTACCTGTCCATTGTACATGAATTCGATATTTGATTTGATATGATATTTGTTCTATTCAGCTATTTGAATTGTTAGAAAAGCATGCATTGTCATCATGTTCATGTTCTTATCCTGCCCATTTAAAATGTTAATCATGTGTATTAGTGCCCGCACATTGAGATGTAAATCCTACTGAGCTAGTTCGCTCACCCTATCATCCTATCCTTTTTAGGTAGTGATGAGGATCCAGTGGACTCCGATGGGGCAGGGCAAGAGTGAAGAGCACCCGTCTTATGAGGAGTCGCCAGTTTAGGAATAGATGTTTGAGTAGTTTATGTAATATCGTAACATTTTTATTGAATAAAGGGCCCTATGGTTGGCTCGGATGATGTAAGGTTGTTAATTAGTTAAATGGAAATGAAATAAAGAGTATTTTAGCTGACAATATTATTGTCTCAAGTATGTGGTTATAATTAGTTGTTGCTCTGAGTTACTCGACTGTGATACTTATATTTGTATCGTTCACGCATGATATTTATTCCGCTGCTAAATTTCGGGGCGTGACAGTTGGTATCAGAGCCTGGGCTTTCCCTAAGTCCTAGGCAATCAGGAATGATAGGATAAGTGTCATTAGAACCCTCAGATTGTGTCAAGAACTCTATACCTACCTGGTGAGATTGGGTAGAAACATGGGCTAAGTCCAAAATTTTATTTAGTGACTAAACATTGTATGATTACAAGGTATTAACAAGAATTAAAGAAGGCTGACCTTGTGATAATTTATTTTTGAAGGAAGTTAAATAAACAGCAATGGAGGATATACCTACACCATCTATGGACGGGCAGAGATCGGTCCAAAGATTAACCAAAGCACTACGACAAGCTGCTCAACTATTAGAGGATGCTCTAATAATGGCTAAGGGAGATACAAATGGAAAGGAAAGGTCTATAGATGACAAAGGAGTTGGCGAAACTAATAAGAAAGATCAAATTACAACCACAGGAAACTCCAAACCTATAGCCAGAGAGAAATGGCCCAACAACAGTAACAGATTGCACAAGAGAAAGAAGTGCAAGAAGTGCAATAAGAAACTAGTTCCTGCTCCTGAAGAAAGATGACAGCATTGCAACAAAATAAATCATCGGTCCGAAGAGTGCTGGAAGTTTCAGGATAAATGTTTCCATTGTGGTATCCAAGACCACAAGGTTAAGGATTGCCCTAATGAGAAATCAAGCTCAGGGAATAAATGGCAGAACAAACCAAAGAAGTAGGTATGAGAGAGGTATTCTTTCTAAACGCTTTTATTTGACCCTGAAGTTACATCACAATCAATCATTATATTATGAGTAATTCACAATTAGATTCTCTGTAAGTCCAACTCATAAACACGTGAATTGGGGACCAAATTCTTTTAAGTACGGGAGGATGTAACACCCCGAAAATTCAGTAATTAGAAATAAACTGAAAAGGATAAATTCAATATTAGTGAAATCGCAAAAACGTACGTGCCATTATCGTACATAGAAAAACCTAGTAGAAAATTCATAAAAACCATAGTTCAACTCTAAATAATACTCCAAAATGATCCACGGAAATTCATGCAAAGGAAAATTGGATAGACCATGTTTAAGGCGTTTTGCGACTGAGTATCGTAATCAGGGAATAAGTCAGAAAATCTTATCACACATACTTAAATGAGTCAGAAAATTAAATAAAAATCATAGAGGGACTTCAAATAATATCCTCTAATGATCCATTAATAAATTTGGTCAATAAAAGTCATTTGGTGTAGGTTTAAGAGTTATTGTGACTTATTATCGTAATAAGAAATAAGTTGGAAAATCCATTATCATGTGTATAAAAATGTGATCATAAATTAAATTATAATAACATTTATGGGTGGACTCCAACAATATGTGGGGATAGTCCATAAAATAAATGGACCAATGGACACTTATGACCCATGAACAAGTTCAAGAATGAAAATAGTAATAAATAATTTCTGTATTATCGGAATGGTAGAACAGACGTACGACTATCGTACGTGCAAGAACACCTCGGAAAATTTCGTCAAAATTATAAATCAACCCCAAATAGTATCCCTAAGCATTCCACGAAGAAATTCATGCAACAAAAAATCTGATTGGCCTTGTGTAGGTCACAATGTGACGAATTACCCAAATTAGGAAACTAAGTCGAAAAACTGTTAACGAGGAAATATAACGTGACCATAAATTAAATAAACATGTTGGAGAGACTTCCAACATCATGTATTAATGACCCATTAAAAAAATTGGGCCAATGGATCACTTTTGGCCCAAGAATAAATTGGAGCAAGAAAATACCCAGAAATTCGTAACCTTAATTGAGCTAAAAATAGGAGGAGGTAATTAAGGAAAACCCAACGCAATTAGGCTTTCTTGGAAACCTAATTTCGTGGCTAACCATGGTTGGAGGTTTCCTAAAGCCTCACCCACTCTATTTGGGTGAGAAATCATCAAAATACGGAAGGGGTAGGCCAAATCCGCACCTTGCCTTTCCTTCACCCAATGGACTTCCAAACACATTAGATGCATATATACATGCCATGAAACCCTAGGGGATGAAAATACACATTGTTGAGGTCGTGGAAGGCTGTTCTTGAGCACCCAAGGAGGAGGAAACCACCCCAACTCGGAGCTTCTTCTCTTCTGCGTTCTGCATCAACCTGTGCAGAAAGCTCTTCTTGGAGTCGACCTAAGGTGAGTCAAACCGCAACCAAACCGTGCAAGGCTTATGCCCCTATAAAGAGGGTCGAGTCTAGTTCCTAATCCCCCTATTTTGCCATTTTTTCATCCAGTAGATCTAGAGTATTAACCGTTCTCCAACAACTGGTCTGAACAAGGACTGTCTGGAGAATGAGACTTCTTCAACCCAAAAGGTAGGTGATGTCGAGCCAAGACTAAATAAAACCTGTTCCATCTTGTAGTGCTGCATGTCTAGTTTCATATGCACTTGATTTGCCCAATTTTCATGGTGTATCCGTTGAGTATTACTCGTTTTCCCTAAGTCGCACATGTTAGGGCTTTTATGTTCTTCATGTGTTGCACACGAATCGAGACCAAAAGTTCTTCTACTAGTTGTCCTCGTCATCTTTTGTGTCGAATGTTTTGTCTAAAGGTCAATATAGTTCATGTTATAGGTCAGACATGAAGGTTGCAACGAAGTCACGTATGTTTAGGACTTTTTATGTTCTTCAGAGGTTTCACATGAATCAAGACCGAATTAGATCCAACCCAAAACATTAATGTTCTTCTACTAGTTGTCCTCATCATCTTTCATGTTGAGAGTTTTGTCTAAATGTTAGTAGATAGAGAGATATAAGCATGGTAAGAAGAGCACTGTTGGTTCCTACATTTTCGGGTTTTGGGTTTGAACCGCGTCCGCTCCAGGCGACGCGATTCTGGTGACTGGTATCGCATCAGCCTTGGGCGATGTGATTCAGTAAATGGTGACCGTGCAGTCCAACATGATTCAACGTCTGACAAGTCAACGATCCGCATGAGACTTCGCGCCATGTGGGTTTCTGCGCCGGTCTGATATGCGACGGGAACACCAGATGCGATTCTGCATGGTTTCCCGCTCAAAGTTTTTCGTCGATTTTTATATTGTTATTTTATTGCATTTCATGAATGAGATGGGATATCCCATCGCAATTCAAGTTAAAAGGCAGCCATGTAGGCCGACGCGATTTAGATTTCTTCACAGTTGGCCCTGTTTGACTGTACATTGTTTTATGAAAAGCATCTACTGTGTAGGATGCGATTCAAAGACCGACCTGAGACTTCACTTTTTGGTTAGTCAGTCAGCATATTTAATCTCTTAGTCTGTAAGCATGTCACTTAGTGTGCATTAGCCTAAAAGCAATCAACCTACTTGAAAACTATAATGACTTCAATTTGATTCTAATGTGACTGATATTATGTTCATGAACTATTGTCTTGTGATCTAGTTTGATGTGAAATTGACATGATAAGGATATTAATGAATGTGTGTATGAACTCATGTTATCATGGACTTGTTTAGTTAAGTTGTCTTCCATGATGTGCATATGTTTTATTTATATGCTTTCCGATGTTTCACTATTTAATCATCGCATACATGTTAGGAAAGATCTGTGACACATCACTTACATGTTTGCACATTAGGCACACCCCTTTTGGGGAATTGGGAGCTCATTGCCGTCATTCCGTATTGGTAGACTAGCGATCTTTTCCCTAAGACCTTTGTAAGTCTCCATACTCTATGGATTCCCTCATAGAGACCGAGCTAGTTGTACCATGAAGTACCTTGGAGATAGAGAGCACTTGTTCCACGTACGATCGGTCATTAGTCATCCTTTGTTAAGACATTAATGAATTATGAAACTAATATACGTCATTATACTGTCCAATTGATCTCCTGAGCTTTTGTCATACCTTGACTCTATGAATAATCATGTCGCTATTAATATGAGCTTGTTATTGAAACTATGTGGCCATAATATGAATATGTTTCTTTGGCACAATACAGGACTTCGGTCCATTTGACCAATGCCTGTGCAATAGGGGCCCTGTCTGGCCTGAGGAGGAGCGCCCCAACGTACTTATAACTGCGGGAGTATGGACTTGTGGTGCTTGGCATGGCACAAATTTGTGCGCAAGATTTTTAGGAATGTGCCTTTGTTTGATATGATATGATACGTCTGATCACGTGCATATGTGATATCTTTTTTAATATGGCCAATCCTTATGATACGTTTCCAGTTTGAATTATCTGTCCATTGTATATGAATTCGATATTTGATTTGATATGATATTCGTTCTATTCAGCTATTTGAATTGTTAGAAAAGCATGCATTGTCATCATGTTCATGTTCTTATCCTACCCATTTAAAATGTTAATCATGTATATTAGTGCCCGCACATTGAGATGTAAATCTTACTGAGCTAGTTCGGTCACCCTATCATCATGTCCTTTTCAGGTAGTGATGAGGATCCAGTGGACTCTGATGGGGCAGGGCAAGAGTGAAGAGCACCCATCTTCTGAGGAGTCGCCAGTTTAGAAATATATGTTTAAGTAGTTTATGTAATATCGAAATATTTTTATTTGAATAAAGGGCCCTATGGTTGGCTCGGATGATGTAAGGTTGTTAATTAGTTAAATGGAAATGAAAAAAATTGTATTTTAGTTGGCAATATTATTGTCTAAAGTATGTGGTTATAATTAGTTGTTGCTCTGAGTTACTCGACTGTGATACTTATATTTGTATCGTTCACGCACCCCGATATTTATTCCGCTGCTAAATTTCGGGGCGTGACATTTACACTTAGGTTTTTTTTTTATACATCTTTTTTCAAGTGGCTTTTTTATCCTTTCATAAGTTGATTGTATAAAGGGACCTTCTTTATAGGTTTCTTAATTTAGATTTCTTTTTTTCCCTTTTGAGCTCTTTGGACACGACTCATAATTGACCTGGGTGGGCCAGTTGTAGTGGTTTCATTTCATTCAAAGTATATGAAATTAATAGTAATACTGACCTGAGGGGCTTGCTGTGAGGGGCCTACTCCTCGGATGGCAGAGATCAGCTGCTCGACCATAACGCCAAACTGCAGCTGTAGCTCTTCCCGGATGAGGGTTCTCTTGTCCTCTCCACCACTGCCGGGCGGCACAGCAGATGAACTCGCATAGGTCGGAGGAGCGACCGAACTCGCATATGAGGACAACATTGGAGTATTATCTAGGCTGTCCCCAAAGCCGTACACTCGGCCCTCCTGCTGCGTCGACCCAAGCCTCTGGATCCAAGTCTGGCGGGGGAGTGCCCTCTGCATAACGATCCGCCATCGTCTTGTCATAGGTCTCCTGTAGAACAAATTAAAAATGTATTATTGAAATAATATTTTTTTAATATCTAAATTGAATTCAAAAATTATATTTTGACTTACAGCTATCGTGCGAGCACTCTCACTCACATAGTCATTCGTCTCCTTCCGCTTATGAGTCTGATCAAATAACTCGCGAAAAGTAGGGGCACGCTCGAACTCGTGACGCTTACAATTCAATAAAAGTATTTAGTTTCACAATAATAATTAATGTATTATGCAATTGAACAATAATATTCTTACCAATTTTGGTTGTGTGTCGCACAAGATACGAACCCACTAGTATGCACATTCTTCTTCGGATGAGCTGCTCGATTGTGTTTAGCTGCCTGTGACATCTCCTGCCATGGTCCAGTAGCCCAACAATGACAAAGGGACTCCCAATAGTTCCTCCTCAGCCACACAGGGTCATAATCCATCCAAGCCGTAGGATCCCGGCTGCCTGTGGTCTTCGTTGCCTTGTCTCGGTTCTCCCACATCGACTTCTGAAATTAGTCCAGGCAGTAGACTCCCAACATCTTGTGCTCGAGGGAGATCCTCGGTCTCGTGAACACGTACCTCTGCTATTTAGAAATAAAATTACTCAACTTTGTGCACTAACGGAGAGAGATAGTAATTAAAGAAATGACTTCAAATCAGTAAAAAATAATAATACTGTGAACATGTCAAATAATAATTCCTGGACGTAGGGGGGGAACTCTTTCCATGTGTCCACTGGTCCTGGAACGTGTGCATGGACCAATGACGTAATATAGTGGGAAGCAGAACCTAGATCTATCTTCCCCTGCAATTGCACATTAATTTTGTACATGAACTATAAAACATAAATAATAAAACAGTAGTAAGTTGAAGTGATCAAGTTTACCCAGAAATCCAGCATGGCTGGCGTCCAAGTAGCTGAGGCCCCTCCTCATCCACCGTTGGATGATGGATCTCTACCTCTGTTGAAAACAATTAAGTACTATATTATTAAAAAAATGGAAGACAATAACGTACTAAAGTATGGAAAATGGGAAAGGTGACGCTACGGGCAAGAGGCGGACCTTGCAAAATTATATACATGTTTGAAAATATGAATTTAATATGAACAATAATATATAGAGCTTTGTGTTTAGGTGCATATACATATACCTGTCGCCCGGACGACCGGTGTGGTCAGGGAGGCGGTCCCTATAAAATTATATGTACGTTAGAAAATATGAATTTAATATGAACAATAATATATATAGTTTTGTGCTTACATATACATATACCTGTCCCCGGGACGACCAGCGTGGATGAGGAGGTGGACCCTGCAAAATTATATGCACGTTAGAAAATATAAAGTCAATATCAACAGTAATATATAGACTTTTGTGTTTGGGTACATATACATATACCTGTTGCCGGGACGACCGGTGTGGACGGGGAGGTGGAACCTGCAAAATTATATGCACGTTAGAAAATATAAAGTTAATATGAACACTAATATATAGAGTTCTTTGTTTAGGTACTTATACATATACCTGTTGTGATGATCCAACCAACAAACTGGCCCAACAACCGTACTAGTTGGTAGACTTCCGAAGAAGGTCACCCATCCTGAGACTACTCTCCCAACTGAGCACGCTTAACTTTAAAGTTCTTTTCCTGCTCGAGCTCTAAAAATGACTAGTCCAAGTTGTTGGTAGTTTGCTGATTTTGTCTATTTAACATATTCTTATATGGGTGTTACAATCGACCCCTCTTACATAAGAGACATCCTCGTCGCTGATCATATATAGCACACAATCAACCCCAGACATGTAGGATTCTAGAGGTGGCCCCCATAGGCTAAAGAGGTGGCTCCCACTATGTAGCACTTTGCACCATTATGGCCTCAGAGATGGCTCCCATAGCGTAGCACTTTGCCCTGTGTGGCACTTAGTTCCTACACTTCTGGCTGGGCAATGCTCTGATATCATTTGTGATGATCTAACCAACAATCTGGCCCAACGACTGTGCTAGTTAGTAGACTTCCCAGGAAGGTCACCCATCCTAGGACTACTCTCAACTGAGCACACTTAACTTCAGAGTTCTTTTCCTGCTCGACCTCTGAAAATGACTAGTCCGAGTTGTTGGTAGTTTGCTGATTTAGTCCATTTAACATATTCTTACATGGGGTGTTACACCTGTCGTCGGGACGACTGGCGTATACGGCGAGGTGGACCTTGCAAAATATATGCACGTTATAAAATATACAGTTAATATACACAGTATAAAAAAAGAATTGAGTTGAATACATATGTACCTATCCGCGTAGACCCTCGTCCTACAGAGGTGGAAACCCTCCCACTTCGTCTCCACGTACCATATCTCTATTGAGAAAAAAAAAGATATAACATGTCATCAACACTCAAATTTGAAGTAGCTATTTAATAACATATAATTAGAAACAACACTCAGTTCTTACAAAATTTTATAATATTATCTATATTCATCATCAGATGCTGAAGATATGTCTAATTCAGCATCATCTTCGTCATCCTCTTCGAATTCGTCCTCATCATTGGGGGACTCTTCCTCCTAATCAGACTCCACCTCCCGCTCAAGGGCATTTGGGTCAACTTCTTCCTGTTCGTTATCCTTATATAAGCAAATTAGTTCATTTATATCATCTACACTGAACTGCGTAGAAGGAGCCAACTCTCGTACGTCACTCCGGTCTGATTGAAAAAAAATTGTCATTAACACCTTCGAGCTCTATATCAGCCGGGAGAAGCTCATACTTAGGGAATAATCTTATTTTCACTCTACAAGCAGCCCACCAATCTCTCAATTTGAGAGACGAATAATTTGAATAATAAACTTGTTGGTCTTGTGCCGCTATAATGAATGGCTCATACGTACTCAACTTGGACTTATGTTTGACAACGATGATCCCATATGTTGTGTCATTACGAATAGAGGTCGGATCGAACCAATGACACTTGAAGAGAAATACATTGTTGTCTTGTCCCAAAAATTGCAGTTCAATGACTTCTTCGAGAATGCCATAATAGTCTACTTCATTTTCATTGTAGGCACTTCCCTTCACACATACGCCGTTGTTCATCGTAGACTTATTCCGTCCATAATCTCTCGTGTGAAATCGGTATCCTTTCACAATGTAGCCTGGATAGACACGTACAATCTTCGAGGGCCCATAACTGATCTCTTGTACTCTTGAATCAGTAATAAAACCTTGTTCAACCTATATAAAAAAAAGGAACAAACAATGCCAATTACAATAACTAATTATGCATAAGAACATAATACTTATGCATCAAATATTTAGACACTTACTTGATATCTTAAATAAGTAGCAAAAGACTTCTCCCGTTCCTTTTCAACCTGCACATCAGTCAGACGTGGATTACATTACAGTATGATTGAGTCAAACTCTCTGCAATGAAAATGTCACACAACCTCTAAGTTCTGCGAATTGCAAGCAAATGAGGTACATCATTAGTGTTGAGAGTGCAAATGAGGCATGGTGCCACGGGTAGCGGCAGCAGTGCGGGGACGCGACGAAGGCGTGACGGCGGGAAGCTGGGGCAGCGGCAGCGCGAGGTCGCAGCGGCGCTCCACGCCGGAGACGAGAGAGAGAGAGAGAGAGAGAGAGAGAGAGAGAGAGAGAGAGAGAGAGAGAGAGAGAGAGAGAGAGAGAGAGAGAGAGAGAGAGAGAGAGAGAGAGAGGAGAGAGAGAGATAGAGCGCGGGGGCGCGAGTGGGCATTTTGGAACACAGGGCGGGGGACAAAATTGGAAGTTTTCGACAGAATTATTCCGTCGGAAATTCCATCGGTATTACCGACAGAATTTCCAATTGATATATTTCTGTCGAAAATACCGACCGAATTCCCGATAGAATATGTTCCGTCAGAAACCCCTACTGATATTTTCGATGAAAGTATATCCATCATAAGGTCCGACGGATTTACCGATGGAACATTTCTGACATTTCCGTCAGAAAAATTCTGTCGGTTAACCCGCTTTTCCTTGTAGTGAAACCTAGCATGATATCTATCATTTTTCACATGCTTTTATATCACGTAATCACATCTTTTTCTTGCTGTTCTAACACAAATAAAACATATTCACATGGTTTCACATCATTTAACATGGTAGCATATTAACACGTCACTTTCATATGAACACATTGCACATTTACACATATTAAATTCTTACACATTATTTGCTGTGACACATAGTCCGAACCACCATAAAGAAGGACACACATATCACATAACACATACCCGTCACCTAGGCATTATAGTGACAAATCTTGGTAACTGCACAGAACAGGGAGAAGCCCTCTCCACCCTAACCAGTGGTACTTGTCCACCTCCAGAATTTCATCTTGATACCCACAGGATATCACATACACATTGAGTCTTCCCATAGAGACTTTTCTACAGTACGGCTCCACAGTCTTCTATGGTAGCAGCGTCAATCTCGACACATATTTCACTTAAACACATTATCTTAATTAATCACATGATTAACATCATTTACATGCACTATTTGGTCCATTCACATGCATATTATACAAATACATATACTTCAGTTTATAGAACCTATCATGATTGTCTAATAGTATTAAACCATGCATAATAGTACCTAAACATATTGCTAATCAATGAAAATACATTTTCCTTAACAATCATGCTTAATATGGTTTTAATACCTTTATAATTGCAAACAGTACCTACAAATATCAAAATAGTCCAAAATTTTAACCATAATCCCTACGCATGAAACATATCGTATGGTCAATGTTTCAGAATTTTCATGATAGTAATTCTATTTTTAACATTTAACAGAGATTCATGCAATTTAATAAGATAATTGAATTTATACATGATAGATAGTAAACAGTCGGATCTCACAATTCCAAAACATGTAAACAGTAACCCTAGTTTCAGATAAATTTTTTGTAACAATAACATGCATAAATTCTATTTATCCCAAATTTAATTCTGCCAAATCATGGATATTTCTCCATAACAGAAAATATATTAAATGAAATAATGATCAGAAATTGAACTGAAATTCATGGTTTGACCCTAAGACAATACCTGACCAACCATAATTTTTATAACATGTACAAACATCTAGAAATCCAAAAATCATATCACAGAGATTAAGCACATGTTTCTGTCAGAACCAGACGAACTGGCGGCAAGGGTCTTGCCGTCAGGGTGGGTTAACGGCACAATCGATTGCTGTTAACTCATGAACTTTGTGGCAACAAGCCTGCCGTCAACCTCCTGTCTACAGACACTGCAGACCGAACGCATAAAAAGACAGAATTTGGGGGTCCATGACACAATCTAAAAATCCCGAAAAATGCCTAAACTCTAGGGGACAAGTCTAGGGATGAAACCCCTAAGTTACTTGCCTTTGGAAAAACCTCTGAAGATCTAATTTTGGCGATGAAGCCCTCCACGGCCAAGCAAAGAAGGTGATACCTCTTGCCTTGCCTTAAGCCGATCTCCACGCTAGCACAGATGATCTCCCAGAGCTAGGAGAGCTCCTTCACCTCTAGAAGAGTCTTCCAGTCGAAGAAGATTGCCGGTGAAGCCTCCCAAATGCCGGATCAAGCCTCTCAAATTTTGCCTTTTCTCACCACGAACCCTAGAAATCTCTTTGTAAGGCCCTCGAACTTTATTCATATTATGTTTATTTATGTTCATATGGTATTTGTTGTAAATAGCATGTTTATTTAATTACTTATGTGCATATGTATATACATGTTTATTTATGCACATACTGTATTTATTTAATTCTATGCATATTGAATTTAAATAATGTTGTGCATATTGTATGTACTTATTATGTGTATGTAAGTTATTTGATATTTCTATTTTCTGCCGAAATCCCTGTTAACGTCAACATCCCTTGACGTTAAGGGTAGGTTGACGACAACCAGTGTGTCGTTGACTTCATGGGCAGGGGAGATTGATGTCCAGATCGATGGACGCTGACTTCCTATTAACGACAGCAAAGTGGCCTTTTACTTCTCCGGTTATGTTGCGATTCCAGATTTGAAAACGGCTGTGTTTTCTCTGGTTCTTGACTAGGAAACTATCCCCAATGGTAGGAAACATAATGCTAATCGTACCCCGACCCCATTAGCCCTATAAAACCAGTAGTTTTCGCTCATATTGAGACCTTTATCTCTAAGGGAAAAACTAGGGTCTGTGGAGAGAGAAACCTGAATTTTTACAAGCTTGATCCAATGTGCGTGGGGTTCTTCCAGCGATCTACTATGACTGGAAGGAGCTCCTGCTATTGGGGAATCTTCCCCGACTCTAAGAGATCCATCTACATCAGCAAAAAGACTGGATTCGGGATGGGATTCTACACCTTCTTGGCTTGGCTGAGGAGGGCTTCTCCAACAAAATTTGATCTTCCTAGATTTATTTCTAGGCAAGTAATCAGGTTAACATCCTTAGACATGTCCTTTAGGTCTCAGGAATATTTCAGAATTTTATTCATGTCCTGGAACCCCCAATTCTCCGTTTTGTTTGAGTTCGGTCTGCACTTCTGTAGACAGGAGGTTGACGGCAACCTTGTTGCCGCCAAGTTCTTGAGTTGACGACAGCATCCTGTGCCGTTAACCCTGGTTGACGGCAAGGTCCTTGCCGCCAAGTTCATCTATTTTCTGCAGAACTATATGTTGATTTTTGTATTGTGATTTTCCACTGTTTGGAGATCTGTGCATGGTGTAAAAATTAGGGTTTGTCAGACATGGTCTGTAGGTCATATAATGAGGTTCTGTCAAATATTTGAGCATGATGTTATTTAGTTTAATTTCTGTTAATAGAGAATAAGCATGTTATGGCTGTGATTAATTCAGAAAAATTAGTTTTACTGCATGTTAATGTCACAGAAAATTTCCATGACCTTATAGTGACTGTTCACATGTTTTGGACCTGTTAGAACCGACTACTTTACTGTCGAACATGTTAGGCTAATATTTCACTGAAATGTGCATGAAATCTGTTAAAATTGTTAAATTCTGTTTTACTATTTCAAAAGATCTGAAAAATTAGACATGTGATACCTGTATAAAGTCTGTGATAAAAATTTGATACTGTTTTCACAACCGTGGGTAATGTTTGTCTGTTAAAAGGGTATTCAAGTCATGATAAGTGTGTTTAATGTAAATCATGTAATTTCAAGAGAATTGCAGCATGTTAGGGCACTATTATGTTTGATTTAACACTGTGGAACAGTCATACTGAGTTATGTAAACTAAAACATGTTTATTTGTTTAAAGTGCATGTGGATGAGTTAAATAGTGCATGTGAATAATGTAAACCATGTGATTAAGTGATAATGTGTAAATTGTGCCGACATTGACACTACTACCATAGAAGGCTGTGGAGCCGTACTGTAGTAAAGTCCTTATGGGAAGGCTCATTGTGTATGTGATATCTTATGGGCATTAGATGAAATCCTGGAGGTGGACAAGTACCACTGGTTAGGGTGGAGAGGGCTTCTCCCGGTTCTGCGCAGTTACCATGATTCGTCATTATATGCCTAAGTGACGGGTATGTGTTATGTGAATGTGTGTCCTTCTTATGGTGGTTCAAACTATATGTCATGGCAAATTAAGTGTAAAAGTGTGAAAGATGTGAATATGTGGAATGTGAACACTAGGGTTTAATTTCATGTCCCAATGGTGTTAGGAAAGGGGGTTGCGAAATCTGCATTGCACCTTCCAAAAGTTGGGATTTCTCCTCCCAAATGGCGTAGCTACACCATAGGAAGGTCCCAAGCATGGTTATCCACGATTTGGCTTGCTATGCTTGGCTAATAGGATTATTTTAAACCCCAATTTTCCCTTCCTAATTACCCCATAATTACATGTGCGAATTTTGGGTATTTTTTTGCTCCACTTTTATTCTTTGGGCCAAAAGGGATCCATTGGCCCAATTTTGATAATAGGTCATTAATGGAATATGTTGGAAGTCTCTCCAACATATTTATTTAATTTATGGTCGTGTTATTTTTCCTCGGTAATGGTTTTCTGACTTAGTTTCCTAATTTGGGTAATTAGTCACATTGTGACGTACACTTGGTCAATCGAATTTTTTGTTGCACATTTCTTCATGGAACACTTAGGAATAATGTTTGGGGTTGATTTATAATTTTTACGAAATTTTCCAATGTGTTCTCTCACGTACAATAGTGGTACGTAAGTTTTACCATTTCGATAATATGGAAATTATTTATTCCTATTTATTTCTAATTTTTTCAAATTTTCTAAATTTCCGGGGTGTTACACATCCAGAATGCGACAGGGTTGTCCAAGGATCGCAATGGGTCGGTCAGGTTAGATAGCCAGAACGTGACGCCAGAGCCTGTCACGTTCAGAAAGCGACGAGTGGCTTGTCACGATCGGCCCCTAAGAACGTGGCCTATCGGGCCGTCACGTTCACAAGTTCTGCGCCTGAGTCCGAGCTGGAAAAGGTCCTTGCCTTGGATTGCGGTCCAAGTTTCCATGTTTTGATATAGGGTCGATTAAAATAAGAATCTCTGTGTATAGTTGATGAAAAATCGCAAATCCACTTGCAAACTAATCTAGACCTGCGGGGGTATGCTCAATAAATAGGAATTTGTAAATCATCATGGTCTAGACAAGTTTTAAACATGAACATGCACGATGAACATGGAGTAGTACACAGTGAAGGAAAAAGAATTGATTCGGATAAGATATTGGATGAAAATTGGGGATTTCGGTGGCAAAAGTTTAATGACATCGAGCATTATCTCTAGTAAAATTTTCATGGCATGATATCAAGTGTACAGGGAGATCTAAATTAAACATGAAGGTTCAGGGTAAATATGAGAGAAAAACTTAAAAAATAAAGATCAAAAGATAGGGTCCATGAAAAATAGAGCAATGAGAGGGCTTTTGTTCCTGATGTTTAGAACATCCTACAAACGAATTAATTGAGTTTTGCTTGTGAGAATGCCTAACTTTAGATTGTTTTGTCTCTTAGGGCTTGGAACTCAAAGTATGGGTTGTAGCTCTTGAGCAAGCCTTCCCCCCACGATTTCTCCCTTCCTTTGGGGTCAAGATGAGAGTAGAACTTCAAAAATAAAGATCAAAAGATAGGATCCATGAAAAATAAAGCAACGAGAGGGCTTTTGTTCCTGATGTTTAGAACATCCTACATACGAATTTAATTGAGTTTTGCTTGTGAGAATGCCTACCTTTGGGTCGTTTTGTCTCCTAGGGCTTGGAACTCAAAGTATGGGTTGTAGCTCTTGAGCAAGCCTTCCCTCCACGATTTCTCCCTTCCTTTGGCCTCTCCTCCACGCACAGCAAGCCTCAACAATGCATTAGGGCTGGCCATGGAGAGATTGGGGTCTATTTATGTCACGTCCTGAGAATTACGTAGCAGATATTAATTTGAATAATTCGAGTCGATATCCCGAGACGTGGACAGTCGGCCAATAAGCCTCTAACTAGCACGCACTAAATGTGTAACAACACATCATCATAATAGGGACCAAATATTGAACTCAAATGAAATTGTATTCAATTCATCTCATTGTATTAAATCTAACTAATACAACTCTTTAACTATGGGATAACAGGACTAGACTCAATAAAATGAAAACTACATAATACCTCACTTCCTACTACATGAATCTAACACTCAAAGTAAACTAACTAAAGACAGACACAAGTGTTGGGAAGCTCATCACTCGGACGCATTCCCATCCTCAACATGCTCCTCTTCTTGCACTTCATAGTCACTAAAGGGGTTGAAAGTAGGGAATGAGCAATCTAGCCTAGTAGGAATTATATCTCAATGTGCGGGCAATGATATAAGTGATTAGCAATTTAGAACTAGGTAAGCACGATGATTGTAATGATATGTATGTATGAATAAAACTCACTAAAACATGATACATGAAACAAGCTAGATAGAGTGATCATGATAGAGCAAGATCTAGAAAAATATAACGAGCAAGATATTATCAATAGTGAGGCATGTAACAAGCACGCAAGATGTCACTTTAAATTGCAATAATTGCAGGATGGCCATAGCACGCAAGCAAGCAAGTACGAGCACGATCATGTAACACTAATCAAGCATGAAGACACTAATGTACACCAAGGAAAGATCCACCTTGAACTGCACACTAGGACGTGTATGTGGTTATTGTATCTAGCATTCAACACGCAAGTACTCCCAGCACAGATGCAATGCCAGTAATCATTATACCCCATGATTAATAGTATATTTATGACTCTCCATCATTGGGGCTAGACTGGAGCCCTTGGACACTCGCCGTGCCCGGTCAGCATTTCATTTCAATTTTAAATGTAGATACCCATAGTCATTAATAATGGCCAATAAGAGTTTCAATATGTAAGCATGTGTAATGTCATGTTCATGATGATGAGAACAAGTAGCATGTAATGTGAACATGATTCCATGATAATAATGGTCAAGAGATAAATTTGGCAGCATAACGACACAATTTATATTTTTGTTCAATCTTTACATTAATGGCTTGAGTTTAGATTATGAATCACACTCACGATAACAAGATGAGAAGGAAGTGCACGCTATCTCCAGGGAACTTCAATGGTACAACCACTCGGTCTCCATGAGGGAATCCATGGAGTACGGAGATTTATGGAGGTCTTAGAGAAAAGGTCGCTAGTCTACCGATACAGAATGACTGATAGAGGGCTTCCAAATCCCCAAGAAAGGGTTACCTAAGAGTGCAAGTGTTTAGTGATGTACGCATCTCAATCCATAATCCACCGGTTTCAAACTTGCGGAAAGCATTTAACATAACAACATGAGATGAAACTATGCACTTTAACTAAACATTGATTGCATGATTTTTAGATAACAATTATCATGTTAATAAGCTAGAACAATAAGAGGAGTAATTCACTAGTTGCATGAATGGTCACATCATTAAGAGAGCGATTAGAATGACGTTCGTGTAGTTATATATTTTAAATGGGTTAATTACTTTTAGGCCATTAAACCGTCCTCATGAAATGATCAGAACCAAGACATGCAAATCATGCACTTGGTACCATGTAAAATAGTCCTCGGGTAAGCCAGGAATTACGCGTCCTACATAGTGGACGCACTTCATAACGCAGTGCACAGTCAAAACAAGCGAAACTATGAAGAAGGTAAATCGCGTCCACTTAGGTGGCCGGCATTTGATGTGAATCACATCGGGGGAACCAGACACATTCATGAAAAATGGTAAATATGGAATGGGCAGGAAAACTGCCTGAATCGCATCGGGGGATCTTGCCGCGGTTCAGACAGGCGCAGACTCCCACGCGGCGCGAGGTCTCACTTAGGCCGTTGACCGGTCAGCGCAGGAATCACGTCGGGTATCGCGGATGCCTTTCACTAAGTCACGTCGGCCAAGGTTGACGCGATACCAGGCGTGGTAATCGCGTCGCCTGGACCAGATGCGGTTCTATAAACGACCAGAAAACATAGGAAAATGTAGGAAACAGGTGCTCGATCCATGCTACGCTTATATTTGTAAACTAGGGCTCTTTGGACAAAAGTGCCAACATGAAAGTTTCTGGAACATAGATTAGAAGATAACTATGATTTTTAAATAATTTTAAACGGCCTCGGGATGCATGATAAATCAACATGAATGTAAAAAGTCCGTGACATGCGCGACTTTGGCAAAACGCCTATAACTCAAGATGTACTCATTGGAATTTGATGAAACCAAATGGAAATGAAACTGGACTTGATGCTCTACACATTGGTATATGACTTGTTAAGGTTTGGCCCTAGAAAACCTACCTTCTTGGTTGAGGAAGTTTCATTCTTCAGAAACCCTTATTCAGACCACTGGTTGAAGAACGCCTAATACTCCGAGTATACTGCCTGAAAATTGTGCATTCTAATTGGTTAGGAAGTAGACTGGACCCTCTTTCCAGGGGTATAAGCCTTGCATGTGATGGTATTTAGGTTTGACCTACCTTGGTCGACTCCAAGTGGACGGTTTGCATAGGTTGTAGCAGACACAATGGGGAAGAAGAAGGGCTGGGTGTGCTCAATCTCCTGCTCCCCAGCCGCCAAGAATTCCTCCACACGACCCCAACAAGATGTAAAACTCATCCCCAAGGGTTTGGTGCAGAGTATTTAAGCATCTATGGCTTTTGGAAGTCCTATTGCTACAAGGAAAGAAGAGTTGCGGTTTTTGCATACCCCCTTCCATGTTTGGAAGATCTCTTCCCCTATTGGAGTGTCTTGGCCATCAAGAAACCTCCATGGATGGCTAGGCATGAATTTGGGTTGCCAAGAGAGCATTATTTCATCCAGTTTTACCCTAATTGCCTCCTTCCATTTTCAACTTGTTTAGGGTTGCGAATTTATAGGTATTTTTCAGGCTCCATTTGATTATTGGACCAAAAGTGATCTATTAGCCCAATATCGATAATGGGTCATCAATATATAATGTAGGAAGTCTCTCCAACATTTTTATTTAATTTATGGCCATGTCGCATTTCCGTGTTAACGGTTTTCTGACCTAGTTTCCTTATTTGGATAATTTGTCACAATGTGACGTACACTTGGTCAATCGGATTTTTCGTTGAACAAATTTTTGTGTGGAACATTTAGGAATAATGTTTAGGGTTGATTTATAATTTTCATGGAATTTTCAATGTGTTCTTGCACATACGATAATGGTACATATGTTTTAAATATTCTGATATTATGGAAATTATTTATTCCCATTTATTTAAAATTTTAAATCACTAAATTTTCTGGGGTGCTACACCCTCCCCCACTTAAGAGAATTTGGTCCCCAAATTCATGGATAGAAATTTATTAGACAAGCGAGGTGTACTTACTTGCGAATAGCTTCGGATATCTTTTGTGCATAGCTTCCTCGGTTCCTACGTCTCATCCTCTTCTCTGCAGTGATTCCATCTCACTCTTACTAG
The DNA here is from genome assembly GCA_014218235.1 of Colocasia esculenta. Lineage (NCBI taxonomy): Eukaryota > Viridiplantae > Streptophyta > Magnoliopsida > Alismatales > Araceae > Colocasia > Colocasia esculenta. The sequence goes on along the minus strand of CM024758.1, from coordinate 58,841,836 downwards.
TGGGATGACCTTGTTCCTTAGTTGACGTAGTTCTCGATCCATGATCTTAATTGACCTTTCTTGATAAGTTCCGTCTTTGTTGAACTCTAGAAGTTCATATTCTATAACATGATACGGATCTCGTACATACTTCTTCAACATGAATATATGGACCACATTGTCTATTCCATCCATTTGTGGTGGTAATGCCAGACGGTATGTGTGGAAATGGATTTTTTTAATAAATCTAATCTATTAGTTCTTTTTATCATGTTTTCTCATGTTCTCATGGATGTGGATTGCTAATCCAAGTCCCCTCGACTGTTACTTGAGCGTTGGTGACGAGAGATGAATTCGCAATTGCATAGTGAAGGCGTGCTAGCCACCGAAGTGGCAACAAATGTTCTGTCACCGAGGGTCGGAGGGCTTTAGGTCTATTGTGCACACCGTTTGACTTCGTCAAACGAAAGTGAGTGTCAGATCCTAGACCAATATCCTGCCGTTGCCTAAGCGCAACAGCGTTAATTACATCCCTCTGAGAGAGAAAAGCCTTGATTAATTGCCAGAATAGAAAGTCTTGTGGCCTAAATCGGAGACATCCGATGAAAGTGTGGAATGCATCTTAAATTTAGGCTGGAGTGTTAGTGAACAAGATGTCTATTCAATGTTAATTGATCTTTTATTTGTCAATTATTAGATCTCTTCGTCTATTTATTCATTTATTTCTTTTATCGTGAAATAGTTTAATGCACTCTTTTGTTCCATTTGAGACATGCAAAACATAGTTCTATTCGTGATTCGACGTTGCTTGGTCATTGGGTGACCAGACCTATTCGGCAGGGCAGGTACAGTTCAATTGATTCGGCAGACAGATTGATTCGGCAGTCAGACCCATTTGGCAGGATATGTACAGTCTATTCGATTCGACGAGGCATGCAAGCAGCAAGACAGATAGCGAATCGGCAGGATATGACTGAATCGGCAAGGCATAACCGAATTGGCTATCAAGACTGAATCGGCAGGATGGAACTGAATCGACAGGATATGACCGAATCGGCAGCCCAGCTGAAATGCTATTGATTTTATCAAACTTTGATGATTTCTTTTAAAGGTCTCTTGCCGATTCGACCCTCACGGGGAAAATTCGTGAGCATCTCCCCTTATCTTGGTTGACGGGGGGAGAGCGCAGTACGCATCCACCATAATGGAGACGGCACCAAAAGATAGGGTGTATGCCGAAAGACGACATAACCCCAATGGCACACGACGTCGATCCCCGAGGCATGCCTACGAGGAGACCGGGTCATGCCGTGACCATGCAAGTATCCGAGCGGCGAATGGAGGATGTGTGAACCCATGTATCCGGGCATAGACATCACATTGTATAACTCGGGTTTAGATGGGTCTCATCGGTCTATTGTCTCTTTCCTTGGTTGAACCCACATGGCACATGACTTTGTTCATGTGATTCGGCCAAGGACACGTTACCACCAGATCGAATCGACAGGCAATTCACTGGGCTGGCCGAATCACTGGAACTTTGTCCAGACTAGCGAATCAGAAGGCCATTCTCAGGGTTGGCCGAGTCGCTGGGACTGTCCGCAGACTAGCGAATCGGCAGCAGCGCTCCCTTTCTGTGGGCTGTGAAACAGCATTGTTTGGGCTGGGCAAACCCATGAAAAAGGAACAACACTGAGCTGAAATGAGGGCTTAATGGACTATTGACATTGGGTGCCAAGCTTTGGGCATGAACATTGATTGTTCAACCCATTTGCTAGCAAAAGGGGATATCCCCAAAACCGAAATGCTCATAAAGGGGGGCTGTCCAAACAGTGAAGAACACCTATTGGAAGGGGCTAAAATAGTGACAAAGCATCTATTGGAAGAGGCAAAATAGTGGCAAAACATGTCTCATAGGAGGGATCCATGCAAGCCCAATAAGCTCCAACCATGGGGCGATGCCAAGACACATGGGGAAAAGGGAGGAAAAGGAATTCCACCATCCCAAGGCCTCATTTATTGAGGCATGGGAGGGGAGTTTATGGGTCTCATGCATGCCATTGGAGGAGAGAAACGTCACCCCACAAGGAGTGGTTCCCCTCCCGTAGGCTTCTCACACCATTCACATAAAAAACTTAAATCACATACATACGATGGGTGATAGGAATGCATTAAATGCAAAAGGAATAGAATATTCATATCATAAGGAGAAGAGAACACATGGATGGGACATTCTCATAAAAAAAGGGTGAAGAGTACAAAGAAAACTCTAAGAAAAGAGAAGGGGGGAGATCCCATCGCCACCCACACTCACCCTCTCTTCTTTTCCCACTCCTTGACAAGACAAGACAAGACAAGAGGGGCTCCCTCTCTTCTCTCTTCCTTTTCTCTTCTCTTCTTCTCTTGTTCTTTCTCGTTTTCTCTTGCTCTCTTGTTTTCCTCCTCTTCTTTCTGCTGCAGAAGCCTCCACGGATGAGCAAAAACCAACAGCCCTCCTTGGATGAAGACGCCCTTTGCTTGACCTCCAAGCCTCCACTTCCCTTGGCTAAAAGCCCTCTAGAAAAATCTCCAAAAAGCCCCAACTCCCTCTGCCACAGGAACCTTTTCAGCTAGCTTTTTTGGCAGCTTTTGGGTGATGGTGGGGAGGTGTTAAGCTTTCTTAAGCTCACCTCCTTGCAAGGGGTTTTTGGGTCTTTTGATAGTGGGTCTTTTTGGGCCTTTGACATGGGTTATTTGAGTGGTATTTTGAGGAGAGTTGGGCTAGCCATGGTGAGGCCCAACACTTTTTTTTTTTTGGTGCCCACTAATGCCCCCCACCCGTGGGTGGTGCGAGAGGACACGCAAAGTGACATCCACGGGTGTACTTTGACTTTTCGACTGGTTTCATCAACACAGACGATCTTTGACTTGCTGCTGTACTAATGATCTCTTGATGTCTTGTCGTGTTAGTGGTCACTTGATTCCATTAGAATGATGATCGTCTTACATCAATAGCTTGATACTGTAGGTCGGCCATGCGCGCATAGACTTGTATTTTTGATGAATTGACATCCTCTTAATTTGCTAACACCATGAGTCAGCCGCATTGGGGGATTCGACATGGTCGGAGAATCGGCAGAGGGTACCACAAATTGGTAGGCTTGAGGTGATGGCCGCGATTTGGTGGGAGGCTCCCGAGAATCAGCACATGGATCTCACGAGTCGGCGGAGCTCAACTTGGTAAGCTTGATTTGGGTGCAGTTGACGAATCAGTATGAAGCTCCCCGAGTCGGCGGGCTCAAAGTGGTAGCCACGATTCGGCGTGGCCCACGCTAGTCAACAGGGGCTCGCGAGTTGATGAAGAGAACCGATGGGGTAATGAAGACCATTGAATTGATAGCTTGCTTATGAGCCTGTGGCCTTCATGAGTCAGTCAACCATTGTGTCAATTGAATTGTGTTGGCCTATTGTATGAGCCAATAGGGCATGCTGGCTTGCTATATGAGTCTGTGGCCCCTTATAGACTCAGTGAGTGGCCTTGTTGTGAATGTGTGGACCATTGGGATCTCCTTTCTTCTGGATTGTTTTGCCGACTAACGGTCTAGAAGCTCAGCAATTTGAGCGCGCAATCGTACCGAGGCTTTGTAGGAGGAGGTAGACCACCTCTCATAATATTGACAATTACCAGTGTTGCTTCATTTTGCTTATGAACTAATAAGCACTTGTCTTCTTTTTTTTTGACTTATGTGTCGGGTATCGACAGATTTCTTCAGCATTCTCCACCCAGTAACTTGAAAACTGTTAGGACACATCATCTGTTGACACATGCTTCGTTGGTTGTCGGCCAACTCTATCAGAAATTTTCCTCTAGAGACTTGAAATTTATTAGAATCCACTTCATATATAACGAAGTTTCACTTTGTCCATATGAGATAGAAATCCAATTGGAATGAAGACAAATTTTGACTAGCACAAAGGTGAGCTTTGGCTGGCATGAATATGAAGAGGAGCCTCGGCTGGCACCGACATGAAAACTAGCCTCGACTGGCACTGATGTGAAGATGAGCTTTGACTGTCGAGTACCACTTCTGTCAGGGTTTCTTTTCTAGAGACTTGAAGCCTGCTTGCCTTTGGCATCTATCTTTGATTGATTTTTCTTATTTTCTCATTATCGAATTGAGCGCCCTTTCGGATTTTCACCCAATCCGACCCCCTCTTACTTTTGCCTATGCGCCCTTTCGGCTTTTCATGTAGCGGGGTACCCAATTTTGTCCATAGCGTCCTTTCGAGTTTTTGCCATGATCGGGTTCTAGCACTTTTTACCCTTGTCCAGGGGAAACCTAGGCAAGTCCAACGAGGCACTCTATTTTAAGCTTCTTTTTTTGTTTTTTTTTTGTATACATATATATATTATAAAGAGAAATTCATGAGTGAAATATAACTCGACTACCATTCATACCATTATGTTGGTAGATGGTGTGAGGTTATTTGGGTAGATTGCGAAATGATAACCTAGAAAACCTATGTGCTGGTTTCAACATGGGTTCTAAAGGTAAACATATATTGGCCAGCCAAGTCAAGAAGTCAAGGCTGGGCTTTATTTGGAATTTTGCAAAGGCAATGGTTATCTAAACCTAGGGTTCTACTTGGCAAGAGCAAGTATATATAAGCGTGAGGCATAGATGGCAGAGACAGCTTGTCAAAGTTTTGAGGTTTTTTTTTTGACCAGAGAGTGCATAGCTGGATTCAGAGAATGTATAGCAAAAAGGAGATTTCTTGAAAGACTAGGGATGGAACTCCCCATTCTTACCATTTTGACATTTTGACTTCATTCATTTTCATTTTCATCTTTTTTTTTACCACATTATTGACCCAAGTGCCCTTTCAGGTTTTCACCAGAGTCAGCCCCTTCTTGCTTTTGCCTACATGCCCTTTCTGGTTTTCACGTAGCAGGGTCCCCAATTTTACCCACAACGCCCTTTCGGGTTTTCATCGGGGCCGGGTTTTCTTATCCTTTTTACCCCTACTCGGCAGCGAAACCAGAGTAGGTCCGACGGGCATCTCTATTTTGAACTCTTTTGCTCATCATTTTTTTATTATTATATATTTTTTTAGTATAGAAATGTCGCAGGATATGCACTGCGAGCATACATTCAATAGTGTACCCTCAAAGTTCTTGAACATGAAAGACTGGAGGGTGTATGTCGTCGAGGCAATGTCGAATTTAGTTCCATGAGTTGTTGGATCCTCCTAAGGTTGAAGCATAATGACGCCATCTCAAACCATCAACCATTGTGAAGGTGGCTCCACCATATTGTCTTGGGGGATCTTTGGGCATGGAATGTCAAAGCTCAATGTTAAATCCCCCGGACTGTCACAAAAAGGGATGTGATAATATATGGTTCCTGCAAAATAATCTGGTTATATAAACATTGAACATGGCAACCCGATTTTAACTCTTAAATCCTCGGAGATCTCATGTGGCAATTGTCCCACGGGCTGAGATTGAACTACAATGCATATCTTGTAGTTTCAACTCCTCGGAGATGGATGTTTATACTCTTGGAGACCCCAGATGTGGGAGATATTTCACAACTGAGGATGGACTACGAGACTTATTCTGCAGTTGCTGCTCGTTTAAGATGGTTTGTCTTTTATCCTTGGAGACCCCAGATGTGGAAGATATTCCGTAAACTGAGAATGGACTACGACACTTATTCTATAGTTGCAGCTTTTGGTAGATTGATTAAGAGTTCGAGTACGGGAGCCCAACAGTGGGCAGAGAGGCTCGACTTCTTAAATCAAATGTTTTTTTTTTTTTTTGTGCATTTCTTTTATCATGTTCATTTTTATGATTAATTTTCTCTTTTTTTTTCTCTTCTTTTTTACTTTTTTTCTTTTTTTTCTTCTATTTTCTTCTTCTTCTTTTTTCTTTCTTTTTTTTTTTGAACGAAATTTCATTCCATCCTCTCTTTAATCATTTCATTTTTCCATTCATCATTTCTTGACTTTATTTTACTATTTTCTATTCATTTTGTCCCTTTTTTTAATGTATGTCTTTTAGAGACCTCAAATGTGTGAAACATTCCACAAAAGGAGGCTGGATTACGGTACTTGTCCCGCAGTGTCTGTTTATAGGAGGTCAATTTTGATTTATATCTTTGGAGACCCCAGATGTGGGAAATATTCCACACTGAGAATGGACTGCGATATTTGTCTCGCAGTTGCTGCTCCTTTGAGATCAATTTGTCTTTTATCCTTAGAGACACCAAATGTGGGAAATGTTCCACAAACTGAGAATGGACTACGGCACTTATCCCGCAGTTGCTGCTCCTTTGAGATTTGTTTGTCTTGTATCCCTAGAGACCCCATATGTGGGAGATGTTCCACAAACTGAGAATGGACTACGACACTTATTCCATAATTGCTGCTCCTTTGAGATTAATTTGTATTTTATAAAGTATTTTGCTTGAAATGTCTTTTTAGTATGTTTTGGAAATGTTGGGCACAAAGGCCCGATTTGAAATCGTGAGGGCGTGGGAGCCCGATTTTGAAATTATGAGCACACGAAGGTCCAATTTGAAAACATGAAGGCGTGGAAGCCTGATTTTGAAATATGTGGACACAGAGGCCCAGTTTGGAAACATGGAGGCGAAGAAGCCCGATTTGAAATTTGTTAGGGCATAGAGGCCTCAATCTTTTTATTAAACATGTGGGCGCTAAGGTCCCGTTTGAAAAACATGATTTTGAGTTTTGAAACATGAATTTTCAAATATGAATGACGCATCGTTACTTCGAAAACGTCAATTTTATAATTTGACTGGCAAATTATCGCTTTTGAAATATGAATTTTGAAATATGATTGGCAAATTGCCGCTTTTGAAATATGAGTTTTGAAATATTATTGATGAATTGTCGCTTTTGAAATATGTCTTTTGAAATATGATTGGCAAATTGCCAGTTTTGAAATATGTCATTTGAAATATGACTTTTGAAATAGGGTGGGAAAATTGCCACTTTGAAATATGACTTTTAAAACATGATTACCAAGTTGCCGGTTTTGAAATATGGCTTTTAAAACATGATTGGAAAATTGCCACTTTTGAAATATGACTTTTGAAACATGATTGGCAAGTTATCAGTTTTGAAATATGTCTTTTGAAACATGATTACAAATTGCCAGCTTTTAAATATGTCTTTTGAAATATGATTAGCAAATTGCCAGTTTTGAAATATGTCTTTTGAAATATGACAGGCAAATTGCCAGTTTTGAAATATGTCTTTTGAAACATGATTGACAAATTGCCAGTTTTCAAATATGTCTTTTGAAATATGATTGACAAAACGCCATTTTTGAAATATGATGATTTTTTTTTTAAATCATGAGCGGCAAGCTTGCCGTTTTGAAAATATGATTGACGAGTCGCCACTTTTGAAATATGAGTTCTTTTGAAATCATGAATGGCAAGTTGCCAATTTTACAATATAATATTTGAAAATATGGTTGACGAGTCGCCATTTTTGAAATATGAGTTCTTTTGAAATCATGAATGGCAAACTTGCCAATTTAAAATATGACTTTTGAAACATGATTGGCGAGTTGCCACTTTTGAAATATGAGTTCTTTTGAAATCATAAATGGCAAGTTTGCCAATTTTAAAATGTGACTTTTGAAAATATGGTTAGCGAGTCGCCACTTTTGAAATATGAGTTCTTTTGAAATTATGAATGACAAGCTTGCCAATTTTAAAAATATGAATTTTTGAAAACATGATTGGCGTATTGCCACTTTTGAAATATGACTTCTTTTGAAATTATGAGTGGCAAGCTTGCCAATTTTAAAAATATGACTTTTTGAAAACATGATTGGCGTATTGCCACTTTTGAAATATGAGTTCTTTTCAATTTATGAGTGGCAAGTTTGCTAGTTTTAAAAATATGACTTTTTGAAAACATGATTGGCGTATTGCCACTTTTGAAATATGAGTTTTTTTGAAATTATGAGTGACAAGCTTGCCAATTTTAAAAATATGACTTTTTGAAAACATGATTGGCGAGATGCCACTTTTAAAATATGATTTTTTTTTAAATCATGAATGGCAAGATTGCTAATTTTAAAATATGGGTTTTGAAAACATGATTGATAATTTGCTAGTTTTTTTTTTTAATGTAGATGACGCCTGAATAAGGATAAATCCTTCGACGACTTTATAAGGGATCCGAAAAAAGAAATGCACTCAAAATCCGATAAGAAAACCCATGTATGAATATGGGCATAAGCGGTGAAAGCCCGGTGTGATATGATCATGCGGGCTCATATCATCGCCCTGCAGAAAATATGTAATTTTGTTGAGATATTATTTGTCTCAGAACCATAGTCCGACTAGCGAAATGGTTGGCCTATTTATTTTTGCTGCTCGTCATTGATGATAATACCTCAGGTGGCCCTAAAAGAGCCGATCGAGACCGCCTTGATGATCGGGTCTCATGTTGGGTGGTCGGTGTGACTACCTCAGTAAGATGCTTTTTTTTTCTTTTTTTGTCATCATTTTTTTTGAATGAGTATTTACATGAATGGACATTACACGTCCAACTGGCGTCTGCCCCAGAATAACTCACTCTTAGCGAGCTGGCTCTTATTTATTTGCTTGTGATGCGCCGAAGATCTTGAGGCTTCTCCAAGATACGTGGATTTCCTCTGTGCATTGAGCATCTTGAATTGCTTATGCTCTCCTGGCTTGGATATTATAGGTTGCGTCAACCCTCCCTCCAGGCTGGCTAGTGCAAGCTACTATATGTTTTTCCTTTCTATTGTGTTGGAGCCTCATGAGGGCGCGGCGGGTCCACTTTGTACTCGCCCACTTGCAGTTCTTCTTTTCTTATCAATGCTTCAATTTTATCTTTGAGGACATAGCAATCCTCTATAACATGCCCCGGCAGTTGATGATATAAGCAGAATCGGGGATCATCTTTCTTCTTGATGTCCTCTGCCCTTCTAGGCTCGGGTGGGACGATTTTGTTGTGCACACACCCACTCAAAAAGGGTATGTGTCTTTTCTTTTGGGAAAGAGTATGGCTTTTGCATCTTCTCATGCAATGAACCCCTTTTGTTTCTCTTCATTTGTTTGACATAAGGAGAGCCATCTTCACTCTTTTGTTGTGTAATAGTTTGAGGTTCACAGTATGATGATCTATAGGTGTTGGCCTTTTCCCAAGCAATCTATTTTCCTGACTTGATGCATAGGCAGGAGGATATTTGGAAAGGAATTGTTCAATCTCGGCCACAACTTTATTTAGCCGGTTGAACAACCTGATCTCAATGCCGATCATCTTTTCTAGAAGATGCCTGCCCAGGTTTTGCTTGCATATTTGAACGGCGTCCTCTAGATGTAGTGGTCGTCTGCATCTCATGCTGAGATCTCTCCACCTTTTGACATAGTCCAGAGCCGGTTCATCGCTTTTCTACCTGGTTGCATATAAATAGACCAGTGTGATTTCTCTTTCAGCAACATAGAATCTTTCTATGAACTTCATTTGCGTATCTAGCCAGTCTATAATGGATCCGACTGGTAATTTGAATTTGAAAGCCTGTCCAGTCAAAGAAGACCTGAGAATTTGAACAATATGACTCATCTGTGGCCAGATCTCCCATTACATTGACATAATGCGCAACATGTTCTTATGGCGATCCTTTCCCATTGAACTTTTCAAACTTGGGTGTCTTGCTGATGTCAAGAGGTAATCTCTTTGCAGCATGGCACACAGGTATGGTACCCGGTACATCTTAAAAAGGGCTTGATCAGACTTATCCATTCCAGATAGCTTTGTTTCTATGATTTGTTCCAACATTTCTCTATTCGTAATCTGTGTCTGGACCATGTTTGGACGAGGAGGATCCGACTGTATTTGAGCCATGGTGGTAGGCCCTTTATATACTGCTTGGGGGGCTATGGGCTGCTCTGGAGCTATTTGACATGGGATGCCCCCAGCAGTGCCTGATGTTGGCAGGAGTCTTATTGGATGCAATAGAGTGCCGGGGAAGTTGGTGTCAACTTGTGGTGCCCCCGTCATGCCCCCCTACTTTTTGTAATGCAGGAGTGTGAGAATCTCTTTCTTCAATTTGTCTTTTCAACATTTCAATCTCATGCTGGTATCTTTGTAACAATGCTGCCACAGTAGGCTCATATGTATGAGTGCTAGGGATATCATATATCACTTTAGTTGGAGCACCTCTTAGAAGGGTAGGTGGCAAATTGTTGATATTATCTGTTGTTATTATATCTGCAGCCTCTTCTTGGGCCACTGAGACTATCGGGGCTTTGCCCTTAGCTTCTTCCCTCCTGATAGGAGGATCGGGCCTTTCATTGAGCCTTGGCAATTCATCTTGCTCAGGGGCATATCCTTTTTTTTTGAATGGATATGACATTGGAGTGAACCTCCAGTGTCGATATCGGGTGGATAGTTTTATATATATGTGTGAAGAACATGAAGGAAAAAGGGGGATACATGGACATCGGGGCTCAAATTCGCATTAGACACCCTACGTAGAGGGGTCGACATTACATGATAGAGTTACTCCAGAACAACAGAACAAAGTACAATCAGTCCGCCAACTTTCATAACTGCAGTAGCCCAACCTACAGAATATGGTGCTACGTGGCCTCACTCCGGCTGGATCGGTGGACCAGGCCGAGGAATATCCGGGCTCCCCGGCGGAAGCGGTTCCCATCCTTTGAAAGCACGCATATGAGTCTTATATCTCCTCATGTTAATGTTTCCTCTTTTGTCTTTTTTCCGTAGTGCGTCTGCGAAGGACATTGAGGGGGTTGTCGGGGACGGCATGGTAGTCCTTTCAGGTGGTGTGGCGGGTGGAGCTGATCTCATTTCCTCGGTGGATGGCGGAGTATCTTCAGCTGGAACATTCATCAGAATTTCGGCAAATTGGGCCAGCATATCTGCACGGGCAGCTGGGCTTGATGTAGGAGGGGAGGTAGCCGGACTCCAGGCAGGAGCTGCAGCATTTAGGGTGTGGGGGTTGTTATGCTTTGACATGTTTCCATCCCCCTCAGCCCCTGGGGTGGTGACACTCATATCTTGTTCACCATGGGACTGGTTGACAGCACTAGTACAAGCAGAAATTAACTGTATAGCTGTTTGTGGAGGCAGCACTTTATCAAACATGGCATTCACTGCTGCATTACCAGTGAGACCTGTGGCAGAATTAACATGAACATCCTCATCTGGCCTTCCAGTGATCACGATAGCTGAAGTTTGTGCTTGTGCTTAATCTGTGACAGAAGAGTGAACAGCAGTGAGCCCTGCAATCATGTTCTGCTGTTCAGTTTCCTGCAGTGGCATTTTGTCGAGCATTTGGTTGACATCTTGTTGTGCTGCTCCCTTGACTGGTGTTTGAGAGTTCTGGGCATTGGGGGACACCACAGAATTGTCTACGTGACTGCTGTTCTCATATTGGGTAGTAATTGACAGAGATATTTCATTTGCATTACTACTTGGTGGAGGATTGTTTTGCATGCTAGGGAGATCGGTTTTTGCATCAGCTGGGGGGCATTTGACTACTTCAGATGTTAGCCCTGTGTTGAGTACAGGTCTCTATACTTGTTTACCAACCTGTCCCTGTGCCATTCTTTCAGAATTTGTGCCATTATTATGTGCAGAAGGATGGTCATCTTGGCCCTGGACAGAGCTTGTTGTAATCTGATTAACCTTGGCCTGCGCCTTGCTGCATTTGGGTGGCATATGCCCAAGCCTTTTACATAAGGAAGAATACAATGGAGGGTCAGGGGGCATATCCTCATGTTGACCATCCACTATGGTCATATCGCATGTGTAATCTGCAGAGTTTTGTCTGTTCTTTTGGCTTCTTTGCATTATACGCCGCTCATGGGTGCTGCATCCTTTCAGACCTATCCTCTAGCATCTCTTGGGGTAGCTGTTGATATAGAGAAATTACATTTACGGCTTTTTTTCGAGCTTCCTGTTGGGCTGGGGCTTCATGTGGGGATGGCGGATCCACCTTGTACTCGCCCATTTGCAATTCCCCCTTTTTGATCAAAGGCTCCATGATGTCTTTGAAAACATAGCAGTCTTCCAAAGGATGCCCCAGGATCTGATGGTATAGACAGTACCGGGGATCATCCTTCTTTTCTGCTTGCTCAGGTCTTTTGGGCACCAGTAGTGCAATTTTGTTGTATTCAGTTGCCCATTCAAATAGTACCCTTGTCTTTTCCTTGGGGAATGAATAAGGTTTTTTAACTTTATCCTGAAAAGGAATGATACGCCTTGAGCCTTTGGACGTGGTACTAGAGGGTCCAGTTGTAGATATACTTGCATCTCTCAGCAGCTCGAAGGCCTTAAGATCTTCAGTGTGTACCTCCCTTTTGGCAGGCTTCTTATCAACTGATTTCTCCCTTTGTCCCATAAATGAGCTACTGGAATATCTTTTCAGAAATGCTTCAATTTCTGCCACAATGTTATTTATCTTGTCACCTTCAGACTTCTCCTTTTTGTCTAGCCGGTCTAGTATAGATGCCGCCAGGAGATTTGAATGTGAATGTCTACTCGACAAGGATGCACGTGGTGTCATCTGACAAGGCGCATCTAGAGTCAAACGCCCCATTGCATCGACATAGTGCATATCATGACATATGGGGTATGGAGCTTGGCGAGTATTAAGTGTAGTAGAAGTACTATCACACGTTTCCATTAACTTTATCAAGCCGCTCATGAGTGCTAGATCTATTAAATTCAAACGATTGTCGGCCGACTGTAGTGTCAACCCTTCAGCTTGTGGAAGCTCTTGCCATGTTGATTGTTTCGAAGTCTCTTGACATGGATCTGCGGGTGAAATGCCCCCAGTGTGGCTTGACATTGGTCGTGTCATTGTTGGTAGAATTTGGGGCGAGCTGATGCAGCCTTGCAATGCTTTGACTGCGCTCTCTTTTTCTTTTAATGCAATGATATATTTATCTCTTTCTTGAATCTGTTGTCTCAGCATTTCAATTTCCTGTTGGCATTTCTGTAACAAGATGATCGCAGCAGGATCATGTACAGACATGGTAGGGATGTTAGTTGTTGCCCTAACCGAAGTCTCTTTTAAGGAGATAGGTGACAACTTGCTATCTTCCTCAAATATCATTGTCGTTGCAGTCACTTTTCTGACCATTGGAGTGTTGCTATCAGTCTTTCTCCTTCTGGCAAGAGAATTTGGCTCTTCAGTGAACCTGAGTGGTGCCCCTTCTTCTTCAAAGAGAACCCCACACTGGCTAGACATGCTAGCCATATAAAAGGGGAGAATGCGCAATGCATCATTTTCTTGAGCCAGTGGCTCACGACAATTTCCTCTTTCTCTTTCTTTTTCCTTTCTCTTTTCAACTATTTTTGCTCTTTCTTTTCATTGCATTTTCTCATTTTCTTTCGAATTTTCTCTTCTATTTCCTTTCTCATATTCTTTTCCTTTGTTGCTATCTTTTCCTCTTCCTTTTTATTTCTCATTTTCATTTCTATCTTCACAACATGATAGACCACCTTGGGCCGCTTCAAGGGAAGGTTTTTCCAGATCATAGAAATGATTGGACACGGTCAAGTTATCGTCATTAGCTGCTTGTATAAATGAAGGGATAGATATTGAACCCCTCTTCTGCAGCAGGGGCATATGGCCAGACGCTCCAAATTAGCTGCCTTGTTGTGGTATGAAGTGTAGCAGAAAATAGTCCCTTGTCGTGCATAAGATTTGAACACTGGCACGGGAGGTGCTGGAGCTAGCTGATCAACATCTATTTTGCCCTTTGCATTTGTTCCGTTGTCTTTGTCATGTTGTTGTTTTCTTGGTAAGAGGGCCTGAGTCTTCTTAGGCACCCAAATTTGCTTGAATTTGATTGGCTTTGGGGCCAATTTACTTTTGAAGGTGTTATACATGTCTTTCTTTCCCTCTAATGCTTGGAAGGAATTTCTTGTTGGCACCACTTGATTTGGTTCCATCACAGCACGGTCGTTCTGCAGATGGATTCTGATGTCGCCAATCAACACACTTTTCCCAGAGCTGAAGACATGTGCTTTGAGGGGAGTGACAGTTGTAGCCTTCACAACATTGGCTTGATGCCCCCTGGGTCCATTGGTCTTCCCAGCACTTGCTTGATGCCCCCTAGGTCCCTTGGCCTTCCCAGCACTAGCTTGATGCCCCCTGGGTCCCTTGTAGATTCTTCCATTAGCACGGTCCATATGATGCACTTGGCAACTGACTGTCTTTGGTATCTCTTCAGCTATTTTGTCAGTGTTGTTGTGCAGCATTTGGATGAAAGCCACCCCCAAGAAGTTGGAGAATTCGACCACCAGAGGAAAATCTCCAAAGCGAGTCGGCACAGCAAGATAGCCATATTGGACATGGTCCCGAACAATTTGCAGTCCGAACCGTACTTCAGCCATATGTCTGTTAGTCACCTGCAAGTTAGTTCAAACCAGCAGTCAGTATGGAGTATGAAGGCCACAAGGCTTTCTATTCTGGCGAAGAGATGAAGGGAAGTTTGGTCTCACCAGGCGTGCCACGCTGTGGAAATGGATTTTTTTAATAAATCTAATCTATTAATTCTTTTTATCATGTTTTCTCATGTTCTCATGGATGCGGATTGGTAATCCAAGTCCCGTCGACTGCTACTTGAGCGGTGGTGACGAGAGATGAATCGGCAATTGCATAGCGCATGCGTGCCAGCCACCGTTTGACTTCGTCAAAGGAAAGTGAGTGTCGGGTCATGGAACAATATCTCGTCGTTGCCTAAGCGCAACAGCGTTAATTACATCCCTCTAAGAGAGAAAACCCTTGATTAATCACCAGAAGAGAAAGTCTTGTGGCCTAAAGCATAGACATCCGATGAAAGTGCGGAATGCATCTTAAATTTAGGCTGGAGTGTTAGTGAACAAGATGTCTATTCAATGTTATTTGATCATTTATTTGTCAATTATTAGATCTCTTCGTCTATTTATTCATTTGTTTATTTTATTGTGAAATAGTTCAATGCGCTCTTTTGTTCCATTTGAGACATGCAAAACATAGTTCTATTCGCGATTCGGCGTTGCTTGGTCATTGGGTGACCAGACTCATTCGGCAGGGCAGGTACAGTTCATTTGATTCGGCAGATAGATCGATTCGACAGTCAGACCCATTCGGCAGGATATGCACAGTCTATTCGATTCGGCGAGGCATGCAAGCAGCAAGATAGATAGCGAATCGGAAGGATATGACTGAATCGGCAAGGCATAATCGAATCGGTGATCAAGACTGAATCGGCAGGATGGAACTGAATCGGCAGGATATGACCGAATCGGCAACCCAGCTGAAATGCTATTGATTTGATAAAACATTGATGATTTCTTTTAAAGGTCTCTTGCCGATTTGACCCTCACGGGGAAAATTCGGCAGCATCTCTCCTTATCTTGGTTGATGGGGGGAGAGCATGGTACGCATCCACCATAATGGAGATTGCACCAAAAGATAGAGTGTATGCCGAAAGATGACATAACCCAATGGCACACGACGCCGATCCCCGAGGAATGCCTACGAGGAGACTGGGTAATGTCGTGACCATGCAAGTATCCGAGCGGCGAATGGAGGATGTGTTAACCCATGTATCCGCGCATAGACATCACATTGTTTAACCCGGGTTTAGATGGGTCTCATCAGTCTATTGTCTCTTTCCTTGGTTAAACCCACATGGCACATGACTTTGCTCATGCGATTCGGCCAAGGTCACGTTTCTACCAGATCGAATCGGCAGGCTGTACACTGGGCTGACCAAATCAGTGGAACTTTGTCCAGACTAGCGAATCGGCAGGCCATTCTCAGGGCAGGCCGAATCGCTGGGACTGTCCCCAGACTAGCGAATCGACAGCAGGCACTCCCTTTCTGTGGGCTGTGAACCGGCATTGTTTGGGCTGGGCAAACCCATGAAAAAGGAACAACACTGAGCTGAAATAAGGGCTTAATGGACTATTGACATTGGGTGCCAAGCTTTGGGCATGAACATTGATTGTTCAACCCATTTGCTAGCAAAAGGGGATAACCCCAAAATCGAAATGCTCATAAAGGAGGGCTGTCCAAACAGTGAAGAACACCTATTGGAAGGGGCTAAAACATGACAAAGCATCTATTGGAAGAGGCAAAACAGTGGCAAAACATATTTCATAGGGGGGATCCACGCAAGCCCAATAAGCTCCAACCATGGGGCGATGCCAAGAGACATAGGGAAAAGGGATGGAAAGGAATTCCACCATCCCAAGGCCTCATTTATTGAGGCATGGGAGGGGAGTTTATGGGTCTTATGCATGCCATTGGAGGAGAGAAACGTCACCCCACAAGGAGTGGTTCCCCATCCCGTGGGCTTCTCACACCATTCACATAAAAAAACTTAAATCACATACATATGATGGAGATAGGAATACATTAAATGCAAAAGGAATAGAATATTCATATATAATAAGAGAACATAACACATGGATGGGACATTCTCTTAAAAAAAAGGGAGAAGAGTACAAAGAAAACTCAGTGAAAAGAGAAGGGGGAGATCCCATCGCCACCCACACTCACCCTCTCTTCTTTTCCCACTCCTTGACGAGACAAGACAAGACAAGAGGGGCTCTCTCTCTTCTCTCTTCCTTTCCCTTCTCTTCTTCTCTTGCTCTTTCTCTTCTTCTCTTGCTCTCTTCTTTTCCTCCTCTTTTTTTGCTGCAGAGAAGCCTCCACGGATGAGCAAAAACCAGCAGCCCTCTTGGATGAAGACCCCCTTTGCTTGCCCTCCAAGCCTGCTCTTCCCTTGGCCAAAAGCCCTCTAGAAAAATCGCCAAAAAGCCCCAACTCCCTCTCCCGCAGGAACCTTTTCAGCCAGCTTTTTTGGCAACTTTTGGGTGATGGTGGGGAGGTGTTAAGCTTTCTTAAGCTAACCTCCCTGCATGGGGTTTTTGGGCCTTTTGATAGTGGGTTTTTTTGGGCCTTTGACATGGGTCATTTGAGTGGTATTTTGAGGAGAGTTGGGCTAGCCATGGTGAGGCCCAACACATATATATTTTTTTGGGTGCCCACAGTATGTAACTTCGTCGATTCTCTCGAGGATTTCAAAAGGCCCGACGAACCATGGTGACAACTTGCCTTTAATGCCGAACCGCCTGATCCCACAGCTTGGAGACACCTTTAAGAATACATGATCACCAACCTGAAACTCTAGGTCTCTCCTTCTATTATCTGCATATGCCTTTTGTATTTGTTGTGCCACTACCATTCTTTCCCTGATAAGCTTCACCTTTTCTGTGGTTTCTCTTATTGTCATGCCCCTCCAATTTAGCAGCAGAATAAATTAGAGGGAAACGTGAGCAACGAGTATGGTAACGTAAATTGTGCATGCAGACGCAACATCAGAGCATCTAATGAACAATAATTGAAATAAACTCTTGATTTCATTATAAAATCACTAAGACTGTTACAACCACTAATTCAGAGCCAATACATAGGGCTCAATGACATCATTACATTGAAAAGAAATCTAAAGCAATAACTATTTGACTCCATAGTACTAGGGTAACTTCATCAACTAACTCCAGGTCGCTCATCACTCTGGTCCTGTCCCATTGGTGTGTGTAACGTCATTGTCCGACTTACCTGAGACACAATAAAAAATAACGATGGGTGAGCAATAACGCCCGGGGACTTAAATCTCAATAGTCAAGTAAGCTTTAAATGATTATTGCTTTAAATGGCAGAGTAACTAATGATAGAGAGAGTCATGTAAAGTCGAGAAAGTAATAGCATAAGTAACATGGTCCGAATAGCAGATGAATCAGGTATAGTACGATGATTAAAGTCAAGTCACGCAAAAAAAATGATAACAACACGATGGCAAATAACGTCAACGTCAAGCAATAGCAAGAAACATGTATAGCAAGGAGAGAGAAATTAGTTGGTCATGTAAAGAGTAAATGGCACTTTGATTAATTTTCATCAATCGAGATAGTATAGCACTTTTGATTAACTTTCGTCAATCGAAATAGTAATGGCACTTTGGTTATCCGTAGATAGCCAAGAGATAGCATAGCACTTTTATTGTCAATAGACAATGAGAGAGTATAGCACTTTGAACACGATTATGTCACATTAGAATGCAACAACTCAAGATAGCAAGTATCAAGTAGAGCAAGTAGAGAGTACGACAGTAGTCACTAAATAACAGGACAGTGGCAGTTCAGTAACAGTCAGTGGTAGTATAGTAATAGTGTAGTATGTCTAATTTAACATACTAACTATAATAGTGTAACAGTCAGATGTCTAGCTAATTCAAAACAGTCAGTCTGAACTGGTGCAATGCAGACACCGTCTATGGCCCCTGCAGGTATTTTCGGGTGGCTCTCTACCCCCAGGACAAGATTGGAGTCCCACAGACACTCTCTGTGCCCTGAACAGTATGCATTCAAGTCAGTAGAGTCACAAGACCCTTTTTAGCGCTAGACAGTCATGAACAGTACAAAATAGTAGAAGCCACAACAGCTCAAGGGTACCAAGAGAGTACGAGATAGACGAGATAGTAGAATGAACATGAATAGACGAGCGAGTAAAGTATAGATGAGATCTTATGGTCATTACACATGAAATGTCGAGTACGACCGATAGTAACAGTTGCTCAACACGCGCTTACGGTGTTGGCAGTCAGGTGGAATTCACTATCTTTCCACTGGCCATGTTACGCACAGGTCCAGAGGTCCGGCGTGATTCAAGAAAAGAGAGAGAACAATCTAAGGTCGTACGGATCTTACTGATCCCTAGAGGTGTCATAGCTGTTAGGGTACAACCAGCTCGTCGACCATGTGGGAATCCATGGACAGAGAAGACTTACAGAGGCCTTGAACAAAGACTCACTAGTCCGGCATAAGGAGTATCCGACGAAGAGTTCATTCAAGTAAAGAGAAAGTGTATATAGAAACAAGTGCCCGGCGTTCTAGAGGATTTCTAGAACAGTGGAGCGTCGATAACGGTATTCCCAAAACATCGTGAGAAAATATAGACAAGTTCATTTAAAATAGGGCAATTAATATACATAATTGAAATAAATTGCTAGATGTATATGTGACAATTTTCATGCCAAGTTGAGCCATATTGGATGGTTCTAAGTGAGTGCAAGTGTAAGAGAAAATCATGGGCAAGATAGATCATGTGATGTTGAATTAATTAAAATATATTCAATAATTACAAATTCGTCTTTCTATGTACAAGACAGTTAATAGGACATGGGGTGACTGTATAACATAGACCTTGCAAAAAGGTGGGTTTTCATGCAAAAAGCTGAGATCGCGACGTACCCTAACAAGGGTCGCGACGAGGTCAAGTGTGAACGTGACAGGACCTTGTACGGATCGCGACGGGCTTTTCTGAACTGGCAGGCAGATCGCGACAGGGTCGTTTGAGGGTCGCGATAGGCTCATCAAGTCGGCCAGCAGATCGCGACGACAGGCCCTGTCGCGATCAGATCATGATGGAAGGCACTGTCGCGACGGCCTTGTGAACGCGGCCTATCGGGTCCTCACGTTCATAGGGTCTGCGCTCGAGTCCGACAAGGAAAGAACAATGTGTTGGATTGCGGGCCAGACTTGCCCTATTTGACACAATGTGATTCAGAAAATCATAACTAATTCTACAAGCGATGAAAATCATGAAACTAATTGCAATATGCATGGGTACTTACAGTAAATAGGGATTGGAAAAAAATAGGGTTTTGACATGCTATGGTCATATGTATTCATGAAGAACATGGAACAACACACAGATGAGATCAACGAATTAATTCGCAGATAGGATGAATGAAAATTAGGGCTTTTGGGGAAAAAGATGCCTAACATGCATCAGTATCTCCAATAGAAATTTAAGAGCATGGGATCGAGTATTCAAGGAGATAAATTAACATGAAGGTCCGGGGTCAAGGTGTTTGCAGAACTTCAAAATTCAAGAAGAAAATATTGGCTTGATGGAAAATTATAAAACTCAAGGTTTTGTTCCTAGTACATGGAACAATCTACAGACGAATCTTATGATTTTAGCTTGTGAGAATGCCTACCTTTGGTCTTTTTCCTCTTCTAGGGCTAGAACTTGAAGAACTCGGGATGAAGCTTGATGAAGCCTTCTCCCCATGAATTCTCCTCCTCCTTGGCCTCTCTGTCAGGTCCAGCAAGCCCCAGCAACGTGTTAGGGCCGGCCACGGAGAGATTGGAGAGTATTTATGCTTGTTGGGTTGTTATTTCCTAATAGGACTCTAACCCCCATTAAATTCTAAATTTCCTATTTCTTAATCTCCTTCCAAGCTTTCCACTTCCTATTTGAGTTAGGATGGGAGTTAAATTCATGGCCAACCTATTAGGGTAGGTTTAGGAATCCAATCCAACCCAAACCAGCTATTTTACTTATTTAATAACTCTTTTCTATTTAAGTAATAATTAAGTTGCGAATTTAGAGTATTTTCCTATTATTCTTCTTTTAAAAATCCCTATTTTGGCCCAATAAATTATATGGTCCATTTAACAAAGCCCATTCTCAATGGTATTTAACTTAGTAGAATTCTCCATTTTAAATAGGGAATATTAGAAATTTCAGAATTTATTATATTTTTCTTACTTGAATTATTCATGGGCCATGAGAGGTCCATTGGTTCAATTCCGATAATGGGTAATCATTTCATGATGTTGGAAGTCTCTCCGACATGTTCGTTTAATTTATGGGCGCGTTATTTTTCTGTGTTAACGGTTTTCCGACTTAGTTTCCAAATTTGGGTAATTAGTCACATTGTGATGTACGCTTGCCAATCGGATTTTTCGTTGCACGAATTTCTTCGTGGAACACCTAGGGATAGTATTTGGGGTTGATTTATAATTTTTAGGAAATTTTTGATGTATTCTTGCACATACGATAATGGTATGTAGTTTCTATTATTCTATTTTTATAGAAATTTATTTTTTTGAATTTTTAAATATTGAATTTTCTGGGTTGTTACATCTCCCCCACTTAAAAAGAATTTGGACCACAAGTTCATATGATATAATATGACTACCAATTTATCCTAAATATTTCAATCCATCATCTCCCCCTCTTAGGGCTTTGCTATAGTGAAAATAATATGAACTTAACGAAGGGTTTAGTGATGATACCTTGTCCACCTTCATGGCCTGTTTATATCCACAAGGGCTTGAAATCATCTTTGGCGTGGAGTTTTGGTTCTTCTTTTTGGACAGTTGGTAACTTGATGTTGTTGACTTCCACAATGCAAGCATCTGCCTAATTTCTTCCAACAGTTATCAATCTGATGCCCTGGTTTTTTACAAATTTACTGAATTCCTTCCTTTTCACTTCCCCTTTCATTCTCTTGCTATCTTCTGTATTTCTTCCTTATTATCATTGGAATGGGTAGCACGTTCCCTTTTCAACACCTTCTTATTTTGGATCTTTTCAAGAAATTCCATGGTGTCCTCTACTAATTGAGCTCTCAATACCATGACTGAATATACTTCGATGCCTAGTGGAGCCAACTTTTCCCAGAACATAGGTCTTAAATCTTCTAAAAATTTCTTGGCCTTCATCTTCTCCGTACTCACCAAATGTGGTGCATACTGTGCTAGTCTTTCAAATTGTGCTTCATATCTACTACCGACATCATTCGTTGTTTCAAATTGGCGAATTCATTTGCCTTCTTCTCATGAATCCTCTCGGAAAAATATTTGGTGTTGAAGAGTTCAAAAAATTTATCCTACTCTATATTGAGTTGGGTAATTGTCGACTGGCAGCTTCCCACCAGGCTCTAGCATCGCGGTCCAACTAGAAGGTTGCCAGAAGGGCTTTCTCCAGCTCTGAGCATTGCATAACTCTAAAGATTCGTTCCATCGCCTTCACCCAATTTTTAGCTTCATCGGGATCCAGAATTCCATTAAACCTAGGGGATTTATTCGTTGAAAGTTCCCATAGAAGTCTCCTGCCCCATTTCTTGCTCCTGCTTGAATCACATTGTTAAGGGCTTGAGTTAACCCCTGTACGGTCTGTTGTAATTCGCACATTTATGCATGCTCGCCAGCCATCTCCTCTAGTTCTGCGAGCAGTAATACTTATTAATTTCCTTCTTAAACTTACGGTGTTTATACACATAGTTAAGAGCCTAGTCATAACCCAAGCTTTACGCAATCTCTCACATAGGTATGGTGATTGACTTAGATACGGTCATGGTAGTTCACCTAGAACATTCCTAATAAGGACATCCTAGGCTCTGATACCAACTGTCACGTCCCTCCAATTTAGCAACGGAATAAATCGGAGGGAAACGTGAGCAACGAGTATGGTAACGTAAATTGCGCATGCAGACGCAACATCAGAGCATCTAATGAACAATAATTGAAATAAACTCTTGATTTCATTATAAAATCACTCAGACTATTACAACCACTAATTCAGAGCCAATACATAGGGCTCAATGACATCATTACATTGAAAAGAAATCTAAAGCAATAACTATTTGACTCCATAGTACTAGGGTAACTTCATCAACTAACTCCAGGTTGCTCATGACTCTGGTCCTGTCCCATTGGTGTGTGTAACGTCATTGTCTGACTTACCAAAGACACAATAACAAATAATGAAGGGTGAGCAATAACGTCCAGTAGGACTTAAATCTCAATAGTCAAGCAGGCTTTAAATGATTAATGCTTTAAATGGTAGGGTAACTAATGATAGAGAGAGTCATGTAAAGTCATGAAAGTAATAGCACAAGTAACATGGTTGAATAGCAGATCATTCAAATATAGTAAGATGATTAAAGTCATGTCACGCAACAGAAACGATAACAACACGATGGCAAATAACGTCAAGCAATAGCAAGCAACATGTTTAGCAAGGAGAGAGAAAGTAGTTCGTCATGTAAAGAGTAAATGACACTTTGATTGATTTTCATCAATGGAGATAGTATAGCATTTTTGATTAACTTTCTTCAATCGAAATAGTAATGGCACTTTGGTTATCCGTAGATAGCCGAGAGATAGCATAGCACTTTTATTGTCAATAGACAACGAGAGAGTATAGCACTTTGAACACGATTATGTCACGTTAGAACGCAACAACTCAAGATAGCAAGTATCAAGTAGAGCAAGTAGAGAGTACGACAGTAGTCTCTCAATAACGGGACAGTGGCAGTTCAGTAACAGTCAGTGGCAGTACAGTAACAGTGCAGTATGTCTGATTTAACAGATTAAACAGTAACAGTATAACAGTCAGATGTCTAGCTAATTCAAAAAGTCAGTCAAAACCAGTGCAATGCAGACACCTTCTATAGCCCCAGCAGGTATTTTCGGGTGGCTCTCTGTCCCCAGGATTAGATAGGAGCCCCTCAGACACTCTTCGTGCCCTGAACATTATGCATTCAAGTCAGTAGAGTCACAAGACCCTTTTTAGCGCTAGATAGTCATGAACAGTACAAAATAGTAGAAGCCACAACAGCTCAAGGGTACCAAGAGAGTACGAGATAGTAGAATGAACATAAATAGACGAGCGAGTAAAGTATAGATGAGATCTTATGGTCATTGCACATGAAACGTCAAATAACGAGTGATAGTAACAGTTGCTCAACACGCGCTTACGGTGTTGGCAGTTAGGTGGAATTCCCTACCTTTCTGCTGGCCATGTTATGCATAGGTCTAGAGGTCCGGCGTGATTCAAGAGAAGAGATAGAACAATCTAAGGTCGTACGGATCTTACTGAACCCTAGAGGTCTCATAGCTGTTAGGGTATAACCAGCTAATCGACCATGTGGGAATCCATGGACAGAGGAGACTTATAGAGGCCTTGAACAAAGACTCACTAGTCTGGCAGAAGGAGTATCCGACGGAGAGTTCATCCATGTCAAGAGAAAGTGTATATAGAAACAAGTGCCCGACGTTCTAGAGGATTCTAGAATAGTGGAGAGTCAATAACGGTATTCCTAAAACATTGCGAGAAAACATAGACAAGTTCATTTAAAATAGGGCAATTATTATACATAATTGAAATAAATTGCTAGATGTACATGTGACAATTTTCATGCCAAGTTAAGCCATATTGGATGGTTTAAAGTGAGTGCAAGTGTAAGAGAAAATCATGGGCAAGATAGATCATGTGATTAACTAGAATTAATTAAAATATATTCAATAATTACAACTTCGTCTTTCTGTGCACAAGACAGTTAATAGGACATGCGGTGAATGTATAATAATAGACCTTGCAAAAAGGTGGGTTTTCATGCAAAAAGCTAAGATCATGACGTACCCTAACAAGGGTCGTGATAGGGTCAAGTTTGAACGCGACAGGGCCTTGTAAGGATCGCGACAGGCTTGTCTGAACAGGCAGGCAAATTACGACAGGGTCGTTTGAGGGTCGCGACTGGCTTGTCAGATCGGGCAGTAGATCGCGACGACAGGCCCTGTCGCGATTAGATCATGACGAAAGGCACTGTCGCGACGGCCCTATGAATGTGGTCTATCGGGCCGTCGCGTTCACAAGGTTTGCACCCGAGTCCGACAGGGAAATAACAGTGTATTGGATTGCGGGCCAGACTTACCCTATTTGACACAGGGTGATTCATAAAATCATAACTAATTGTACAAGGATGAAAAATCATGAAACCAATTGCGAATTGATCTAGACATGCATGGGTACTTACAGCAAATAGGGATTGGAAAACAAACAGGGATTCAACATGCTTTGGTCATATATATTCATGAAGAACATGGAACAACACACAGATGAGATCAATGAATTAATTCGCAAGATAAGAAAAATGAAAATTAAGGCTTTTAGGGGCAAAAGATGCCTAACATGCATCAGTATCTCCAATAGAAATTTGAGAGCATGGGATCGAGTATATAATGAATTAAACATGAAGGTCTGGGGTCAAGGTGTTTACAGAACTTCAAAATTCAAGAAGAAAATATTGGCTTGATGGAAAATTATGAAACTTGAGGGTTTTGTTCCTAGTACATGGAACAATCTACAGATGAAATCTTAGGATTTTATCTTGTAAGAATGCCTACCTTTGGTCGTTTTCCTCTTCTAGGGCTAGAACTTGAAGAACTCGGGATGAAGCTTGATGTAGCCTTCTCCCCATGAATTCTCCTCCTCCATGGCCTCTCCTCCAGGTCTAGCAAGCCCCAGCAATGTGTTAGGGCCAGCCATGGAGAGATTAGTAGTATTTATGATTGTTGGGTTGTTATCTCCTAATAGGACTCTAACCCCCAATAAATTCCAAATTTCCTATTTCTTAATCTCCTTCCAAGCTTTCCACTTCCTATTTGGGTTAGGATGAGAGTTAAATTCGTGGCCAACCTATTAGGGTATGTTTAGGAATCCAATTCCAACCCAAACCAACTATTTTACTTATTTAATAACCCTTTTCTATTTAGGTAATAATTAAGTTGCGAATTTAGAGTATTTTCCTATTATTCTTCTTTTAAAAATCCCTATTTTTGCCCAATAAATTTTATATGGTCTATTTAACAAAGCCCATTCTCATGTTATTTAATTTAGGAGAATTCTCTATTTTAAATAGGAAAATATTAGAAATTTTGGAATTTATTATATTTTTCTTACTTGAATTTATTCATGGGCCATGAGAGGTCCATTGGTCCAATTCCAATAATGGGTAATCATTTCACGATGTTGGAAGTCTCTCCGACATGTTCGTTTAATTTATGGGCGCATTATTTTTCCGTGTTAACGGTTTTCCGACCTAGTTTCCAAATTTGGATAATTAGTCACCTTGTGACGTACGATTGGCCAATCGGATTTTTCGTTGTACAAATTTCTTCGTGGAACACTTAGGGATAGTATTTGGGGTTTTATAATTATTACGAAATTTTTAGATGTGTTCTTGCACATACGATAATGGTATGTATGTTTATATTATTCTGTTTTTATAGAAATTTATTATTTCAAATTTTTAAATACTGAATTTTCTGGGTTGCTACACTTATCATCTCTGGTCCTAGCATTTGTTTTTCGCCAACTTCATACCAGCATATGGAGATCGGCAACTTCTGCCATAGAGTGCTTAAAACGGTGCCATTTGAATACTAGCTTGGTAGCTATTATTGTAGGCGAACTCCACAAGAGGTAAGTGTTCATGCCAACTACCTCCAAAATCTAGGACATAGGCTCCAAGCATATCTTCAATGGCCTGATTAGTTCTTTCCGTTTGCCCATCAGTTTGCGGATGGAAAGCCGTGCTAAAGTTTAGTTTAGATCCCAAGCAATAGTGTAGCCCTTTCCAAAAGTGAGATGTAAACCTAGGGTCTCTATCAGACAAGATAGACACCAGTACTCCATGTAATCTGACTATTTCCTTCACATACAATGCAGCCAGAACATCTACTGACCACTTATTCTTTACAGGTAAAAAGTGAGTGGACTTAGTTAAGCAGTCAACTATAACCCATATGCCATCGAATCCACCTCTATATTTAGGTAGTCCGAAAATAAAGTCCATCCCTATACCTTCCCATTTCCATGTCGGAATTTCTAGGGGTTTAAGCTTACCTGTAGGTCGCAAGTGTTCTACTTTGATCTTTTGACATGTTAAGCATTGGGCGACATATTCCGCCACCTCCCTCTTCATATTAGGCCACCAAAAGCTTCTTTTCAGATCCTGATACATTTTACTAGTTCTAGGATGAATGGTATACTTGGTCTTGTGAGCCTCATCTATATCATCTTCTTTGTCTCCGCATGATCGGGTACACAGACTCGATCCCTGAACAATAGTCTTCCATCTTCATTTAAAGAGAAATCCGACCTCTGGTCTAGATTAGCCTTAATCTCCACAAGCATCGAGTCATTTTCTTGAGTACAATCATGTCCTCCAATAGTGTAGGCTGAGCATGATCATCAGTTTATCCCCATGTAATTTAAAGTAATTACATATTTATTTTGGTGATTAAAAAAACTATAATAAAGTTTATTATAACATATTTTCTATGAGATTTAAGCACAGGAAATGAAACAAGGAATAACAAGCTAAATGGGTAAGCAGTATTTACTCTATAGCAATGTAAGTTCAAAGCATGAAAATTTCTAAGTGCACGTCGACTCTCTAGTTGTCATAATGATTCTCTAAGAGATCGCAACGATTTGCCTCTCATAACTATTCGCTAAGAGATCGCAACGATTGCCTCTCATAACGATTCGCTAAGAGATTACATCGACTTGATTCACAACGATTTGTTTATCACAACGATTTCTTAAGTGAGAACAACGATTTGCTCTCACACGATTTGGTTATCTCAACGATTTCTTAGTGAGAACAACGATTTGCGCTCACAATGATTTTGGCTTCACAACGACTCATTAAGTCTCATAACAATTTGATCCTTATAACGATTCGATAAGTTACACGACGACTGTGTCACTGTAACGATTCATTTAGTTACATAACGACTTGGTCGCCGTAACGATTCGATACAACAAACAACGATTTGCTCACAATGTTTTCTCTCTGACAACTTGCTCATAACGATTTGCTGATAATATCATAATGATTTGTCTCTACAACAATTTGGTTATTAATGCATAATGATTTGTATGTGCATCGCTTTGCTTATAAGTGCACAACGATTTACATGAATATTAACTCATTTGCATAACGATTTCATAAGTCGTGCATGTAACGATTTCGTGGAATATAATGATTTGATATCAGAACTCATTTCTGAGTTCGTTGAAAAGTCAAAGTCTTTACGTAGATATTTTTGACATCCATGCATTTATTATGATTTAATGTATCACTGCAGTGCATGCAAACGATATCTTCTATTTCCGTACTTATTCTATAAACATATTTTTAGAAGAATAGAATAAAACTTCTATTTCTATATAAAATCAATCTAACGTTGACTGACAACAAGAGACAGCCTACTTGTCTATTGTTTTAACATTTAATGCTTGCAGGTCTCTGACAGTGCACCTCAATACAATGTTGGACAATATGGAAGATAATGGATATCAGAGAAGATTCTCTCTCTCTTGTTGCATGCATGGAAGCTAAAGACTGGTCTATAGTGGCATGATGTTTAACATAAACAAAATCATAGAGACAACGGGCACTTCAACGTTCAAATTTCAAATAGAAGATATATAAAGAAGACTGAAGCTCCAGAAGAACACAATTTTTGAGATTGAGAATACCAACGACAATTCTTTACAAGTTTTTTCTGCGAGCATCTCGAAGAGCCAAGCCTCACTCCTTTGATTGTTTAGCTCTTAGCTCTCTGCATTCATTGTGTTAGTCTTGAGATCTTCTGTAAACAGAGAGTGTCCCTCACTGTAGAACTTTCCCTCTCAGTCTTAGCTTCAGATCTAGCATTGTATAAGCTTGATCTAGGGGCTTGATCTCATTTTCACATTCTTGTGTTCTTGTGTTCCCTTCGTGTTGAAGGAAGACCTAGGGGTTCTAGGGTGTGTGTTCCCTTCGAGTAGAAGGAAGACCTGGTGGTGTATTTCCTCTTCGGGTTGTGAAGAGAAGATCAGGTGCGGCTGGGTGTGTAAGGGTCCATAAGGGGGATTGTAACCTTGGGTAGTGAAAGCCTGAGTTGTTGCTTAGGGACTGGACGTAGGACTCCTAAGGAGAGGGGATCTGAACCAAGATAAATCCTTGTGTAGTGTGATTGCCTTTGTTTGTTTGTTGTTTATCTTTACTATCACTAACATCTATCGAAGTGTGTTTTGTGTGATTGCTTTGTGAACAGATTTTAGGTTCTCAATATTCTTAAGAATCCCATTCACCCCCCCCTCTGAGCTTGCTAGCTGGGCAACAAGTGGTATTAGAGCTAGTCTCTTCGACAAAGAAGAAGATCCAACGATCTGAAGAGAAAAGATCAAATGGCAGCCTAAGGTCACTCCGAAGCTCCGTCAGTTAACAGGCCACCGCTGTTCGATGGAGAAGATTACACCTATTGGAAAACAAAAATGGAGTATTTCCTACAAGGTCTCAACTATCAGATCTAGTCAATAGTTGAAGAAGATGATCTTTTGGTTACTAATGAAAAAGATAAGTGGATTAAAGACGACAAGAAAAAGATCTCCCTAAACAGCAAAGCCAAGAGCATTCTATGTCGTGCTCTTAGCAAGAAGGAATTCAACAGAATTTCTGCCTGCAAATCTGCATGGAAATGTGGGAAAAGCTCAAGATCACATACGAAGGCACTGACCAAGTCAAGGAAACTAGGATAGACATACTGGTGACACAATATGAAAGGTTTCAGATGCATCCAGGAGAGTCAATAACTCAATGTTTAGCAGATTTACAGACATCACAAATGGGTTAGCCAGTCTTGGAAAGACTTACGAAATGGGAGACATGGTAAGAAAAATTCTGAGATCTCTACCATCTTCTCGGACTCCCAAAGTAACAGCTATAGAAGAAGCCAATGACCTGAAGAGGATGTCATTCGAGAAACTCGTCGGGTCCCTTATGGCCCATGAAATCAACATGGAGAGACTGGGAGAGTCTTCGAGCAGAAAGAAACACTCAAATGCTCTCAAAGCTGAAGACTTGTCAGAGGAGTTTTCAGACAACAATGAAAGCAATGAAGACGATGAAGACGAAGAAGCGATGTTATCAAAAAGGCTACAAAGAATACTAGCAAAGAAGAAAAAGTATCAGTTCAGTAGAAGATATTTAAGAAAATAAAGACTTTAAGAAGACAGAAGGAACGGATCAAAAGAAAGCTGAGCTACATCTATGAGTGTAAGAAGCCCAGACATATGAGAGCAGAATGTCCGAAGCTGAAGAAAAGTGAATTCAGAAAGAAGGAAAGTTCAAGAAAACCAACAAGATTCAAGAAGAAAGCTATGGCAGTGGCTTGGGACAACAGTAGTGACTCAGACAGTGAGTCAAGCTCAAGCAATGAAGAAGAAGAAGAAGAAGCAACTTGGCACTCATGTCCAACACTGAAGAAAAGGTAACATCAGACTCATCTTTCTCTTCCTATAATGATTAGATTCAGATGATTTGGAAGAATCTTTTAATGAACTTTATATTAAATATAGAGAAGTATCTAAATTACTAAAACCTAGTAAGAAAAATGTTTCTTGCCTTGAAAATACCAATTCAAATTTAAATCAGAAAACGAGCAAATGGAGAATCAAATCACTGACTTAAAAGAAGAAATGATCTGTTATGCGAAGATCTAAAAGATAAAAATAAACAAATAATAAAATTAGAAAAACAAGAAACCTTAGACGAATTAAAAAAGGAAATTAAAACACTAACAAAAGAAAATGAAAAACTATCTAGTACACTAGAAAAATTCACCAACGGGAAAAATTCCTTAATATTAAAAGGTGCTAGACGGTCAGGAAAAAGAAAACAAGGATTAGGCTATACACCCCAGATAATGAAGACAAAATAGTATCCTAAAACGTATCCAACTCCTAAATTTGTAGCTGAACAAGATACTTCATATAAATAAACTTTAAGTATGTTCGTATGAAAGGGTAACTAAAACAACATACTGTAGCCATTGCAACAGGCTAGGTCACAGTAAAATAACTTGTCCAACCAAGCACAAAAAATGGATAATTAAAAGAAAAATTGATGACACTAACCAACCAGGACCCAAAAGAACTTGGGTACCTAAAGCCTAATGTTTTCATTTCAGGGAAACCCTCGAGCATCTAAATGGTATTTGGATAGTGGTTACTCAAGGCATATGTCAGGTAATAGAAAGCTGTTCTCTCACCTCAAAGTTGAAGAAGGCACAGTGACATATGGAGACAATGGAAAAGGAACAGTGATAGGATGCGGATCTGTCGGCAAAAAAGAGAAAATGTTTATTGAAGATGTTCTATGCGTAAAAGGTCTGAAGCACAACCTAATCAGCATAAGCCAGCTATGTGATAGAGGACATCAAATCAGATTCCAAGAGTCCAAGTGCAGCATCATAAGGACGAGCAGTGATTTTCGAAGCTAACAAGAAAAGAATCTGTACGTGCTTTACCTAGATGAATTAAAGGATCAGGATATCTATTTAGCAGCAAGTAAGGACCAGTCAACTGAGCTGTGGCACAGAAGATTGGGCCACTGCAGTTTGGATGGCATGAGAAAGCTGATCAAGAGAAGCCTGCTGGAAGGTCTACCTAAGGTCAGCACAAGAATGGACGGTGTCTGTGGACCATGTGTAAAGGAAAGCATACCAAGTTATCTTTCAAGTCAAAGACTGTGGTAACAACCTCTAAACCCTTAGAACTCTTCATATGGATTTATTTGGGCCAATGAGGACCACAAGTCTTGGAGGAAGGAATTTGGATTCGTATGGTAGTAGATGATTATTCAAGATTCACATGGTGTCCTTTCTAGAACACAAAGATGATACATTTGAAAGTTTCGTAAGTTTCAGTAAAAAGGTACCGAAAGATAAGAAGTATAGCATTATTGGAATCTGATCAGATCATGGAGGAGAATTTCAGAATGAAAAATTTGCCAAATTTGTGATGTCAAAGGAATAGAGCACAATTTCTCACACACAAGGACACCACAGCAAAATGGAGTTGCTGAGAGGAAGAATAAAACCCTACTGGATATGGTAAGAACAATGTTGTCAGAATATGATCTGCCAAGGTACTTTTGGGCTGAAGCAGTTAACAGCTTGTTACATTATCAACAGAGTGATGATCAGGCCTATCTTGAAGAAGACATCATATGAACTGTACAAGGAAAGAAGCCGAAGATCACTCACTTCAGGACATTCAGATGTCATGTTTCATCCATAACAATGGCAAAAGAGATCTTGGTAAGGTAGATGCAAAATCAGATGAAGGTATCTTCATGGGGGATGCTTCTAAACCTAAAGGCTACAAAGTATTTAATAAGCGTACTTTGTTAATTAAACAACAGTACATGTTATTTTTGAGGAAACTAACCCTTCCTTGAGAAAGGAAGAAGATAGTGATATTGATCATACGAATGAATTGTCCAAGAAATTAAAGAACACATCCATCGAGGACAAGGAAGATCCACCTCTAGAAGACCTGCAACAAAAGGACATTTCACATGAAAATCTTCCAATGGAATGGAGATATAAGAAAGATCACCCACCAGAAACATAATCGGTGATCCATCTGTAGGGGTAAGGACAAGAAGTAAGGTAATTCCATGTGATTATTTAGCTTTTGTCTCACAAATAAAGTCTAGGACAGTCAATGAAGCTCTCACTGATGAATCTTGGATTCTAGCCATGCAAGATGAACTGAATCAGTTCAAGAGAAACCATGTATGGTCACTTGTTCCTAGACCATCAGATCATCCAGTGATTGTCACCAAATGGTGTTCAGAAATAAATTGGATCAAGCTAGTGTGATCATAAGAAACAAGGCCAGATTGGTAGCTCAAGGCTATTCCCAAGAGGAAGACATAGATTTTGATGAAACCTATGCACATGTAGCTAGACTTGAGGCTATTAGGATTCTACTTAATATGCATCCGCATTAGACTTGAAATTATTTCAAATGGATGTTAAATCTGCTTTTCTAAACGGTTTTATTAAGGAGGAAGTTTATGTAGAACAACCTCCAGGTTTTGATGACATTGATTTTTCAAATCATGTATATTAAATTGCAAAAAGTATTATATGGACTAAAACAAGCACCCAGAGCATGGTATGAACGTTTAAGTACATTTCTATTAAACCATGGTTTCATTAGAGGTCAAGTAGATAGTACATTATTTGTTAAGTCTAAAGTCAAACATATTCTACTGTTCAAATATATGTTGATGATATAATATTTGGTGCTACTGATGAATCCCTTTGCAAGTATTTTGAAAAGCTCATGCAGGGAGATTCGAGATGAGCATGATGGGGAGCTCAACTACTTCCTTGGATTGCAAATCAAACAAGGAAAGGAAGGAACTCACATCTGTCAACCAAGTACACCAAGGAGTTGCTAAAGAAAGTTGGATTCGAAAATAGCAAGCCACTGTCAACGCCTATGAGCACATCAACAAGAATGGACAGTGATAAGGATGGTAAGAAAGTAGACCAAAATATCTACAGAGTTTGATAGGTTCACTACTATATTTAACTGCCAGTAGACCTGACATAATGTTTAGTGTATGCATGTGTGCTAGGTATCAGGCAGACCCCAAAGAATCTCATTTAATTAATGTCAAAAGATTTTTTAGATATTTAGCAAAAACCCATGACTTAGGTTTATGGTATTCAAAATCATGTGTAGTTAATTTAGTAGGATACTCTAATGTGACTACGCTGGATGCAAATAGATAGAAAAAGCACCAGTGGCTGTTGTCATTTCTTGCAGGATGTCTGATCTCGTGGTCCTCAAAGAAACAAAATTCAGTGGCATTATCTACCGTAGAAGTTGAGTACGTAGCTGCTGGAAGTTGTTGTACACAACTCCTATGGATTAAGCAACAACTTGAGGATTATGGACTCCAGATCAAGAAAATTCCTTTATTATGCGACAACACCAGTTCAATAAATCTAACCAAGAATCTAGTACAGCATTCAAGGACTAAGCACATTGAGGTTAGATCATTTTATTCGTGATCATGTAGCTAATGGTAACATAAATATTTCTTTCATTGATACTAATAATCATTTAGCAGATATCTTCACAAAAGCCTTATCTGAAGAGAGATTACTTCTCTTAGATGGGAATTAGGCATGTGTAAATTGTGAATGAATTTTTTGTATAAACCTGAAATATAAATTTTTAGAATATCAGTTATTATTTTTTAATTTAAGCAAAATTTCAAATGTTGCCTGCTTGTTTAAATATCCTTGACGGTTCGTAATTTTTTTAAAGAATTATTCCCTCAAAGTGGTCATTTTGTCATTTCTGCCATCATGTCGCCTCTAATTTGAAAGGTCTCTTTATTCATATATCCCGAAATCTGTGTGGCAACGATTCACCTCCCACCTTCATCTTTCTCTTTCTTCTTGCCTGAGGCGATACCCTATCGACTCCGGCATCGACTCTCTGAGATTTCAAAGCATCCAACTCCTTCTCGCCGAAAATTTCTTGAGGGTTCCTCTTTCCAGTCCTCCAGAAACTCTTCCCATCCAAAACCATGGCCTCTTCTGGTGTATCCGATAGCATAGGGGGCTATGGAGCTGAATTTCTCACCGCTGAGCAGCAGGAAAGGTTTGCAACCGTGAAGACTAAGTTGTGCGGTCACAAAGTAGTGGATGTGGCAGATTTACGGAAAAATGGAATGGGTAGCATCGTCGCAACTATGGATAGATTGGGGTGGACGAAGATGGCTACCTTCTCAGAAGTAAGTTATCCTGACCTAGTAAAGGCGTTTTATGTAAGTCTGAAGTCAGAAGAAGATGGGACCTTGACTTCCATGGTCAAGGGAATTCAGATTAGCACACACAAGAGTTACTAGCATCAATCATCGATGTGACTACTTCCAGTCACAGTGGAGTTCACACTGTGGATATCCAGGCAAAAGGATTAAGGATTGTTGGCCCTGAATACAAATTGAAGGACAGGAAGCTAAATATAAACCAGCTGAATGCATTTAATCGTCTTTTGCACTTTATAGTCTGTCAAAATTTGGTTCGTAGAAGCGCTACTTTTTCAACATGCACCAAAGTAGACTCAGATTTAATGTTCTGGGCCATCCAGAATCAGGAAATCAATTGGCCGAAATCATCATAGAAAGGATGAAATTTGCAAGTGCACAGGTATGGGATAAGAAGAGTAAGCTGAATGTGTCTCTACCCTATGCCCATCTCTTAACTAAGGTATTTCAGCATTATGGCATCAGTGTGGTAGGAGATTTTCAGAAAAGATGGGGCAGGCTATCTGCAGCAGGAACTTAAGAAAAAGCAGATTTTCAATTGTAAATGGTGTATGGTCAAAGACCTCTGTGGCTGAGGGTGAGGCCATTATTGGCGAAGCCCGAGAAGTCCAGGAAGAGGTAGGAGAAGCAGCTGTAGCAGCAGCAGTCCAAATGGTTCAAGAGGAATCACCAGTAGCAACACCAGCAGAGTACCAGAAGAGGAAGCTAGAGCAGTAGTTCCAAGTATTTCAGATCAGTAGGAACATATTCCATCAGTTCAGGAGGAACCAGAAGCAGCAACAACAGATGTTTAGGTCAATGCAGCAGCTAGCAGAATTGAGGATCTCTTGCCTGAGCAGATTGAGCCCGTTGGGCAATATTCAGAGATTGTTCCTCCCTCTTCCCGAGTAGCCTCCGTACTCAGGGATGTACTGGACTCCATCCAAAGCAATCAAGGAGAGCCAGTAATTAGTGATGATCAAGCACAACAAAGGTGTGGCATCAAGCCACACTGATGAGATCATCATGGAGGATGCTCCCAGTCAGGGGCAGCAAGAGGATGCTCATGAAAATATTCAAGTAGATGATGCTCCCATTCAGGGGGGCCAAGGAGTTGAGAAGGAAGAAGCTCCTCAGGGGGAGCACACTGAGAGTGTCCCCATGAATATTGAAGAAAATGTTGAATCTGTGGAGCCCAGTGAAAGGGCAAGTAGCAAAAGGAAAAGGGTAGCTCATAGGAAGCCCAAGGAGAAACAACTGAAGATTCAGTTGAAGCCCATTGTTAAAAGGCTGAATGAGCAAGGCAAGACTCTCACATCTCTGCAGTCTGATATTCAGTCTATCATTATCAGCCAGACCTCAGCAGCAAGCGAGATTGGAGCTTGTCCACTGAGGTACACAACTTCAAAGATGATTTTAGAATGTTCAAGCAATTATGCAGATGGATGAAAGGTGAGTTTGACAGTGTCAAGAAGCTTATCTCTTCGATGGAGCAATCCACCTCTGCCCCTCCAGCTCACTCACTTGCTGAACCAGTTAGTAGTGTAGAGCCATCATGGCCAAGGCAACAGAAGAAAATGCAGGGCCATCAGGGCCAATTGTAGTAGAACTAGTAGGGCCATCTGGGCCATCTGAAAATGTAGCAAGGCCATCAGGGCCATCTGAGGTGTGGCAGGGCCACCAGGGCCAATGATCTCCGAGGGTGTGTCTCCAAGAGTAGAATAGCCTGCAGCTGCTCCCGAAGCCCATGAGTCTTCATCTCTTGCAACACCAGCCCCTCCTTACCACCCTCTTCATCCACAGCTCCTCCAGCACCATTACCTTCAAACAACCTATGCCTCGCACCATCTCTTCCCCAACTCCTTTCCATCTCAATCCATCTCATCTCCACTATCTCTCAAATCATTTCTCCACCTTCACCTATCTGTGAAGATCCTCCAGTTCCTCATCAGCTGGAGCATCATCTCTTTTGGTCCTCATCAGCTAGATCATCCACCAATTTTTCTCCAAGTTCCTTCCATCATCCTCCTACTCCACCTTCCTCTATCACATTCATTCCTGAAAATCCCAACTTGCCAGTGCCTTCTAAACAACTGTGAGAATGAGTTGGAGCGCACCACACTCCTCTCAATCTTGGCAGTTTACTCATGTTCACAGGACTGATTCCTCTAGTCCTGTTCAGAAAAAGAGGAAACTCTCATCCACCCTGCTCTTACTTCCGAACCTAAGTTTACTCCTCTTTGGTACTCCCTCACTGTTGAAAATCGAAGAGACCATTTATTGTGAATATCTCCAAAAGTGCATTCTTTCCACCACTTTTGGCATTCCTTTCTAAACTTACTGATCACCTGAACA
This sequence comes from Colocasia esculenta, assembly GCA_014218235.1. Classification (NCBI taxonomy): domain Eukaryota; kingdom Viridiplantae; phylum Streptophyta; class Magnoliopsida; order Alismatales; family Araceae; genus Colocasia; species Colocasia esculenta. The sequence continues at coordinate 58,805,171 of CM024758.1, read as the reverse complement.
TTGTCCTTCCTTATTGCCATATTCCCAAAATCGACCAATCAAAAATCTTCCAACTGGCTGAGTGGAAGACTGAGGATCAGGGCTAAAGGGCACAAGGCTCTCTACAACAAATATCTTCTTGCCAAGTCAGATAGCACTCCTCCCAGGGATCACCCACTCACCCTCTCTGAGTGGTTTGTGTTTCATCATCAAGCTCTCTGGGCTCCCTTCATTCTCAAAGAAATAAGGATCGCCAGGTACTTTCAGCAGTACAATGATTTTCGATATCTCAACAAGCTTCCTGAAGTATAGTTTGGCCAATTCCATGGAGCTATTACCACTCTTCGAGCTGAAAATCCGATCAATTGCCCCTTTACAGTGGACTTCTCAACCTGAAATTGCCAGAAAAAGTTTTTCTTCTCAAGCTACATTCTTGGTGTTGGACTCCCCTGCTGGCTCTCATGCCTTCGAGAGATTTGCTCGAGTAATGGGAAGAATTTCGCTCAGTAGGGTCGCCTCCCCTCCTTTCAAAGGTTTATTTTTCGAGAATTTCATCTGGGCCACATCTTCTGAAGTGCTTGCTTCACTCATTCTGAATGTGAAAGGCTTTCTCCCACGGATTGGGAAAAGCATTACAATCAATCTGCTCTTCAGTTGGAGTCGCTAAATTCTTCCCTGGTCAAGTCAGGCAAGTCCCTTCTCTCTGCTGAAGCCTTCCTGGATTTGAATTCCATCAATCTAGTTCAGGAACTATTTGTGCAATGTGTCGAAAGGTACAAGCTATTTTTGGCCTTGAAGAAGGATCTTTTGCAATATCAGATTCACTACCCTGTCAACATCAACCAATTTCTTCGATTTGCCAGCTTTGGATCCTTCCTCTTCTTCAACAATCTCTTGGCAGAGAAGAATATGCTGATTTTCTAGAAGATCAGCGCCAACTTACATCAAGAGGATGCTTCCAGACATGGGGCCCTCTTACTCTATTGCTTCTGGGGTTTTCCAGATCTATTTTGAGGAGCAAGAAAGCAAGGCCTTGTGCATTATTCAGCGGCATGCCTCCCTTCTTTCTCCTGCCTTCTACCTTTCTGTAACCTCCCAAGATCATAGCAAAGCTCTTTGCTCTTCTCTCTATTGTATCTCTCTTCTTTGTCTCACTCTTATATCTTTTTGCTTAATGACAAAAAGGGGGAAAAATATAGTACTTCTGAAATATAATTTTTTTTTATTTCTGCAATTCGTTTAGATTCATTTCAAATCATCTATGCTTATGGTTAAGTTTTGTCATCACTAAAAAGGGGGAGATTGATGATCAGTTTATCCCCATGTAATTTAAAGTAATTACATATTTATTTTGGTGATTAATAAAACTATAATAAGTTTATTCTAACATATTGTCTATGAGATTTGAGCACAGGAAATGAAACTAGGAATAACAAGCTAAATGGGTAAGCAATATTTACTCTATAGCATGAAAGTTCAAAGCATGAAATTTTCTAAGTACACATCGACTCTCTAGTTGTCATAACAATTCACTAAGAGATTGCAACGATTTGCCTCTCATAAAGATTCACTAAGAGATCGCAACGATTTGCCTCTCATAACGATTCACTAAGAGATCACAACGATTTGCCTCTCATAATGATTCACTAAGAGATCGCAACGATTTGCCTCTCATAACGATTCGCTAAGAGATCACATCGACTTGATTCATAACGATCTGGTTATCGCAATGATTTCTTAAGTGAGAACAACGATTTGCTCTCACAATGATTTGGTATCGCAACGATTTCTTAAGTGAGAACAACGATTTGTGCTCATAACGATTTCGGCTTCACAACGACTCGTTAAGTCCCATAACGATTTGATCCTTGTAACGATTCGATAAGTTACATAATGACTCTGTCACTGTAACGATTCATTTAGTTACATAACGACTTGGTCGCCGTAACGATTCGAGACAACAAACAACGATTTGCTCACATCGTTTTGTCTCTGACAACTTGCTCATAACGATTTGCTGATAATATCATAATGATTTGTCTCTACAACGATTTGGTTATTAATGCATAATGATTTGTATGTGCATGGTTTGCTTATGAGTGCACAACGATTTACATGAATATCAACTCATTTGCATAACGATTTCATAAGTCGTGCATGTAACGATTTCATGGAATATAACGATTTGATATTTGAACTCATTTCTGAGTTCGTTGAAAAGTCAAAGTCTTCACATAGATATTCTGACATCCATGCATTTATTATGACTGAACGTATCACTACAGTGCATGCAAACGATATCTTCTATTTCCGTACTTATTCTATAAACATCTTTTTAGAAGAACAGAATGGAACTTCTATTTCTATATAAAATCAATCTAACATTGACTAACAACAAGAGACAGCCTAGTTGTCTATTATTTTAGCATTTAATGATTGTAGGTCTCTGACAGCGCACCTCAATACAACGTTGGACAATATGGAAGATAACGGATATCAGAGAAGATTCTCTCTCTCTTGTTGCGTGCATGGAAAGCTAAAGACTGCTCTACAGTGGCATGCAGTCTAACGTAAACAAAAGATTAGAGACAACGAGCACTTCAACGTTCAAATTTCAAATAGAAGATATATAAAGAAGACTGAAGCTCTAGAAGAACACAATTTTTGAGATTGAGAATACCAACGACAATCCTTTACAAGTTTTTTTTGCGAACATCTCGAAGAGCCAAGCCTCACTCCTTTGATTGTTTAGCTCTTAGCTCTCTGCATTCATTGTGTAGTTTGATTGAGAGCTTTTGTAAACTGAGAGTGTCCCTCACTGTAGAACTTTCCCTCTCAGTCTTAGCATCAGATCTAGCATTGTAGAAGCTTGATCTAGGGGCTTGATCTCATTTCACATTCTTGTGTTCTTGTGTTCCCTTCGTGTAGAAGGAAGACCTGGGGTTTCAGGGTGTGTGTTCCCTTCAAGTAGAAGGAAGACCTGGTGGTATCCAGGGTGGTGTATTTCCTCTCGGGTTGTGAAGAGAAGACTAGCTGCGGCTGGGTGTGTAAGGGTCCATAAGGGGGACTGTAACCTTGGGTAGTGAAAATCTGAGTTGTTGCTCAGGGACTGGACGTAGGACGCCTAAGGAGAGGGGATCCGAACTAGGATAAATCCTTGTGTAGTGTGATTGCCTTTGTGTGTTTGTGTTGTTTATCTTTACTATCACTAACCTCTATCGAAGTGTGTTTTGTGTGACTGCTTTGTGAATGGATTTTAGGTTCTCAATATCCTGAATGCAGACTTGTGTATATCTTCTTCCTTTATTCTCAGTTGATGGTAGCCTAATCTTAGATCTATCTTGGAGAAATATTCTGCACCGTAGATCTGATCAATAGCTCATCGATGGGGAGCAATGGATACTTGTTCATTATTGTCAACTGGTTTAACTGACGGTAATCAATGCATAGCCTCATTGTCCCGTCCTTTGTCCTGACAAATAGTACTGGCGCTCGCCACAGGGATGTGCTAGGCTTGATAAAACCTTGATCTAGTAGTTCTTGGATCTACCTCTTTAGCTTCTGCAATTCAACAGGGGACATGCGATACGGAGCTTTTGAAATAGGGGCTGCCCCAGGGACTAACTCGATGGTGAAGTTTACCTCCTGCTCAGGTGGTTTACCAGGTAATTCCTCGGGGAATACATCAGGATAGTCTCTGACTATGGGAATATGTTCTAGTTTTGATTTCATCTGCTCAGTCGCCATGACCGAAACAAGGAAAGCATTACAACCCTGGTTGATCAGCTTGGAAGCCTTTAGAGAGGATATGAAGATAGGGTGTTTATGATAACAGGTGCCAAGAAGTGAAAGGTTGGAAGATTTGGACTTTTAAGGTGACTCTCCTATGACGACAATTTACATCTACATCATACTCGATTAACCATCGACACCCAAAATGGCATCATAACCCTCATGTCTAAATAGATAAGGTCGCAGGGAGATTGTGCCCTCCAATTATAGTTTCACATTTTGGCAAGTAGAGAGTGAGTTTGGATTCTAAGCCAAGGGGAGAGGCTACAGTGATCTTGGATTTCAAAGGTACAAGTTTGACAGGTAGAGTTGCAGCAAATGTGGTGGAAATAATGAATATGCAGCTCCAGTATCGATAAGTACAAAGGCAGTTTGAGAGTGCATGGAAATGGTACCTTCCATCATACCCCCTTCCTCGGGTAGGTCAGCTTCAACAATGGCATTAAGGTGTCCCTAACGTTGTCATACATTCTGGGCCTTGCCTGGCAGGTCCTTCAACATTGGACAGTCAGGAATACGGTGGTCACGACCACCACATCTTAAGCACGCCCCGAGCTTCTTCCAGCATTCTTTAGCTCGGTGCCCTAGTTTATCACAGAACTTGCAGTTCTCAACAAATTGCCTTCCTCCACCTTGACCTTCTGTCCACAGCATTGTCTCTTCCAACATTCGGCCTCTTGTTGTTGTATTGTTGGTGTTGTTGTTACGAAAAGTTGAAGCAATATTAGGTGCTCCCCTCTTGACGAAGACTGGTTTTAAGTTGTCATTGCCCCTCATACCTTCTACTTTGGCCATGGTGTCCTCTATCAGCTGGGCTCTTTGGACCATCTAAGTGTAGGTTTGGATGTTGTGAGGTCCGAGCTTCTCGATGAACATGGGCCTGAGCCCATCCATGAAACGGTTTACCTTCAATCTCTCTGTTCCCACCAGATGTGGGGCATACATAGCCAACCGCGAGAACTGAGCCTCATACTCAGCCACAGGACATTCCCTTCTATTTTAGGGCAGCAAATTCCGCTGCCTTCTCCTTGACCTCTCCGAGAAGTACTTTCCTCGGAAAATCTCCACGAAACCTGCCCATTCCAGTTCAGCTACATTAGGCAGGGGCCGATGTGTCCTTCCACCATGCTCGGGCATCCTTGGTGAATTGAAAAGTGGCCAGTACCACCTTCTCCCTATTAGTGCATTGCATTTCCCATAAGGTAGGCAAGCGCCCATTTTCTTCCAGCATGAGTCCTCTCGATGTCCTGGCTTATCACATAATTTACAATACTCTCTGATTGGTTCCTCTCCACCTTGATTCTTATCTTTACTTGCGCTATTCCCTCATTTGGTCTCTATTTTCATTGTGGAGTGAGGGGTTCTAGTAGTGTTGAATGCTCCCTTGCTCACTATACTGCTATTAATGTTTTGGCCATGGCTAGTGAGTCCTCAAATAGTAACGCCTTTCTAACCCTCTCCGGATATGTCTGTAGATCCATTGCTCCCAATTGGGTGATGTACTGAGGTTTGAGTCTGTTTAGAAATCATTTGGCCTTTAACAATTCTGTTTGGACCAAGTGTGGGGCATAACGAGCCAGCTTAGATAACTGGGCCTTGTATTCAGCTACGGAAAGTCTCTGTTGCTTCAATTGACAAAGAAAAGCTCCGTTTTGGGGCGTTTCTCTCCACTTCTTATCCTCAAGAACAGCTAACCATGACCCCAACACTAGGTAAACTCATCCCCTAGGGTTTCATGACAAGTATTTAAGCATCTAGGGTTTTTAGAAGTCCATTAGGTGTAGGAAAGAAATGTTGCGATTTTGGCCTTTCACTTCCTTGTTTTGATGATTTCTTACCCCATTAGGTATGAGAGGCTTTAGAAAATCTCTAGTATGGGTAGGCACGAAATTTGGTTGCTATGTGTGAGTAGTTGCCTCAAGTTTTACCCTAATTGTCTCTTTCTAATTTCAGCTCAATTAGGGTTACGAATTTCCATGTATTTTCTTGCTTCATTTTATTCTTGGGACAATGGTGTTCCATTGGCCCAATTCCGATAATGGGTCATCAATACATGATGTTGGAAGTCTCTCCAACATGTTTATTTAATTTATGACCATGTTATATTTCCGTGTTAACGATTTTCCGACTTAGTTTCTTAATTTGGATAATTAGTCACATTATGACGTACACTTGGCCAATCGGATTTTTTCGTTGCATGAATTTCTTTGTGGAATGCTTAGGAATAATGTTTGGGTTTGATTTATAATTTTTACATAATTGTTTGATGTGCTTTCTCACGTACGATAGTGGTACGTAAGTTCTACCATTTCGATAATACGAAAATTATTTATTTGAGTTTTTAAATGACTAAATTTCTGGGGTGTTACATGGATAGCCCTCCAAAACTCAGCTACTCTTCTCGCTTAGAGTCGCTCCTCGCTATCTCCTCCTCGATCTCAGGAATACCTATCTCACCTGTATGTTTAAGCAAGGATGAGTCTTCACAAAAGACTCAGCAAGCAACCTATTGGTACATCCAAACACTTATCACATTCATTCTACACAAGTTTAACATAAAGAACAATTTATCACATGTTTCATGCAGCAAAAACATATACTAAATGAACAATCTGTAACATGCTAACTACACATAGATTTAATACAAATCATGGTATCAATCACAACTCATTTCATGCAACATTTCCAACATCTCACTCATGAAATTAAACACATACTTACTGGTGATACTAGCATGATATCTATCATATTCAACATGCTCTTATGTCACATATTCTCACCTTTTACTTGTTGTTTTAACACAAAAGAAGTTTAATCACATGCTTTCACATTCTCACATATGGAAGCACATTATCACACCACTTTCACATATTCACTTCGTACATTCACACTTAATTCGCATCTTTACACATCTTTTTGCTGTGCCACATAGTACGAACCACTATAAAGAAGGACACATCACACATACCCGTCACCTAGGCAATATAGTGATGAATCTTGGTAACTGCACAGAACCAGGAGAAGCCCTCTCCACCCTGACCAGTGGTACTTGTCCACCTCCAGCAATTCATCATGATGCCCGCAAGATATCACATACACATATTGAGCCTTACCATAGGGACTTTTCTACAGTACGTCACCATAACCTTTTATGGCAGCAGTGTAATTTCGGCACAATTATCACTTAATCACATAATTCACATTGATCACATGTTTAACGCATATTTTCATGCACTTAATGACTCATTTACATGCTCATGATTCAAACACATATATCTCAGGTTATAGAAATGATCATGACTATCTAACAGTGTTAAAATAAGCTTAACAGAACCTAATCATGGTGCTAATCATCATAAAACCTCGCTTTTAATTAATCATGTTTAACATGACCGTTGGTGGCATATAATTGGAAACAGTAATCACAGATGTCAGAACATTCTCAAATTTTAATCACAGATCCTATACATGGAATATTTCAAATGTCTAATTTTTCAGAATTTTCATGATAGTACATCTATTTTTAACATTTAACATAGATCTCAAGTAATTAACAAGATGATTTATTAAAAATATGGTAAATGAAAAGTAACTACTCTATCTATCCTGAAACATGCACACAATAACCCTAGGTTCATGGAAAAATACTGTGACAATAATACGTATCATACACATTTATCCCGAATTTAGTCTAGCATGGCATGCTCATTTACTCATGATAGAATTTCTATAATTTGAAAATATGTCCAGAAAATATCCAAAATTCATAACTCAATCTACTAACGTACCTGACAAGAAAAAAATTCTCCAACCTATGGATACATTCAAAATCTTTGAAAGATCACATCACATGTGTTAAAACACTTTTCTAGAAAATCTGATGAACTTAACGGCAAGGGGTTTGCTGTCAAGGGAGGTTAACGACATGATCGATTGCCATCAATATAGGAACTTAACGGCAAGGATGTTGCCATCAACTATTATCTGCAGAAAGTGCATACCAAAAGCAAAAGGACAGAGAATTTGGGGGTCCAGAACATGAGATAAAAATCCATAAAACTTTTAGAACCCTAGGTGATAGGCATAGGGATGAAACCCCTAACTTACATGCCTTTAGAAAACTCCCTAAAGATCGAATTTGGGTGATGAAGCCCTCCTCGACCAAGCCAAAGAGGTAAACTCCACAGCTTGATTCAACCTCCATGCCCTAGCAGATGATCTCCCAGCATTGGGAGAGCTTCTCCACGTTCAGAAGAACCTCCCCCTTGTAGTACAACGTTGGTGCAGCCTCTGTTTCGCTGGATCTACCACCACAAACTCTCTTTTTTCCTCTCCCCAGAACCCAAAATCCCTAGCTGAGCCAAAGTGCTCTCTTGTAGAGAGACCTAGTTTTTCAAATCTATCTCCCGGAGAAATCAGGATGGTTTCAGATCAAGAATCTCAAACACAATCGGAGAAGTTAACGGCCACTTTCTTTCTGTCAACCAAAAGTAAACGTCAATCGATTTTGACGTCAAGATTTTCAGGTCATACTGTAAACGACACATTACTTGTTGTCAACAAGTTGTTAACATCAAAGGATGTTGACGTTAAGAAGAAATTTAGGCAGAAATTAAAACATAACAACAAGTCATAATATGCACAAAAAACCAGGGCCTTACAGTACTGATATACAATGGAAATGTCATGACAATGTCACATGGGCTATGCATATTATTTTAAAAATTTTATTTGATAATGTAAGAAGAAAGAGAAACAAATATGTGTTTGGTCTTTGTTATGAGGTCGTATTTGAGTTCTTACTACTGTTAGATGGAAATATACAGACTCATCATGCTCAATTTTTGCACAGTAAATCCATGCTTCATTTAAATTTGTGTCATGCTAGTTAATCCAAGTTTAATAAGAAATGATCATAGGAAAATATGCTTGATTCAGAAAAATATGAAATTTTGTATAGATATGCATGTCTAGGGGAGAGTTGTCGAATTTTTTTTATAAATTATATACAATTTATTAATATCAATCTTTTCATATGAGTTCGTGTAGTGGATCATGGGTTCGAATATCATAAACTGTAGATGGCGTACCAACTCATTCATCTGAAGACTCTATTGCAGGTCATCCTTCTCAAGCCCTTGTTCCTACCACTCAAGGTGCATCTTGGGTTGCATTTGCATCTTCTTCTGTAGCTAGTATATTTTTACATTCAGTAGAGTTGCAATTTATATTTACTTTAGTTTCATAAAATCTAATCATTTTATTTATGTATATATCTTTACATAGAGACACCATCGTGGGTTCGGGGGACTGGTCGTTGAGGTCCTTCTATAGGTGCCATGAAGAGTAGGATAGAGCCTGGACATAAGTGGAATGTGAGAGTAATCGGTCGATACAATGTAGGTGAGCAAGGGACAAACTTATAAGTCATATGGGCATTGTCATCAGGCTACATTGCAAAATATGGCAGCAAAATTTTTCGAAACTGTCAGAAGAGACAAAGAATATAATATTTCGAGATCTTGAGGTAAATAGATTAATATTTAAAGTGAAAATTATGTATTATGAGATATTTAAATTGAATTAGTAATATATGTGTAGATGTGGTACAGATGGGACCAGACTCTTCATACAGATAAGGAGATATTACAACATATGACAGCCATGCACAAAGGTTGGCGTGGGATGTTGAAGTCAAAAGTAAGTAATTTTTTAAAAGTAATATTTGATTTTTTTTATTTTGATAATTATATATTTTGTTAGCTTTTTAATTGTCATTTCTTACCATTAGAAGGGCAAGGCTTTTGAGGATGCTATTACATCTGTTCCAGCGGGTGTGGATCCATCAGATTGACAAACAATGTGTGAAAAATGGAATGCAGAGGAGGAGCAAGTAAAATAATATCATTTAATTACATATAGTACTTATAATTTTTTATTTGATATTTCATCAAATATATGTATTGTCTTCTTCTTTACAGGATATTGCCGAGCGTAACAGGTAGAATCGCACCCATCAGAGTATGACATATCAGCAGGGGTGTACGAGCATATATCAATTAAAAGATGATTTGTAAGTTTTTCATTTTACTGAATATAATTTTAATAATCTATATTTATTTATTTTCTTACTTGATGATATACAATTAATTTTAACAGGTGAAGACTCATCAGTGTGAGCCCGATCGCATGGAGGTTTTTATGATGGGGAGATGTAAAGATCTCCCTGACGATACCCATCAGTGGGTTGATGATGAAAGCAACGATTGTTTTGTAAGTTTATCTATCTTATATAAATTATTTTAATAAAATAGTTTATAATTGAACTTTTTTTTGTTAATGAAATAATTTTTTTATCGTAGGAGAGGATGACCCAGATGACAACTCCTTCCCTCGAGAGTGAAGATGCCGCTTCTATTTCAGCCGAGGATGCCTTCATAGTTGCCAAGAGATGAGACAAGCCTGGCAATGTTTGTTGCGCGAGTAAGGCTGAGTTGCTCTGCACTTGGTACGAGAGGGGAGAGGGATCGAGCTCCTCAGGCGGCTACCACACTTAGATGCAGCAGTTGCAGCAGTAGTTACAGCAGCAATTGCAGGATGAAAACAAAAATATGGAGGAGCTGTGTGCAGAGAGGAGTAGGGATCACCAGGAGCTTGAGGATAGAGTTCACTAGTCTTACAAGTACGAACCGGGTATGGGCTAGTAGGGAACCGTCAGGACGCACGAGACGAATCGACTGCCCCTAAGGCTAGCAGGCGTTGGAAAAAGATAAGGAATCCCCTATTCCCACAACTAAGAAGTCAGAAGAGCTGCTACCAGCCAAGCTAGTAAGGGATTGTGCAGAAAGTCGCTAGTGGGATAGTCGCAGTCAGATGTCAGAGATGCGAGCCCTCATGCAGCGATTGACTAGTTAGCCATCGTCACATGTGTCTCCTCCTACGCTTGAGGGGAGTGATGAGTCTGCTGATAATTAAGATGATGATGATGATGATTAGATTGTTATAGTTTGTGAGATACTTTGTATTTCTTTTGGATATTTATGATATGTATTTTAACATAATTTGTATGTCTATGGTATCATTAAAAAGATGATTTCTGCATAATAGGAGGAAATGACAAAAATTTAAGACTTTTTTTTTAAATATAACATATGTAGACGACTGCAGCCGTCTACATATGTTTATGTAGACAGCTTAGAAACCATCTACATATCTTTTATAGACAGCTAAGAAAACCGTCTACATAAGTTTATGACACAGTTAATGTAACCGTTACATAAACTTATGTAGACGGCTTTGCAAGCTGTGTACATAAATTTATCTAGGCGGCTATCTCACCGTCCACTTAAGTTTTGTAGACAGATGTTGTAGCCATCTATATTAACATAGATAGAAGGCTAATAAGCTGTCCACATAAGTTTAGCATAGACAGCTAATAGCCGTCTACATTACTACTTTAGTAGATGGCTTTATATAATCGTTTACATAAGTTTTGTAGACGTAATTTTCGTTGATGGTGGTTTAGATGGCTCCTTAGCTGTCTATAAAAACTTTTGTAGACAATTTGTTTAGCTTTGTAGACAGCTTTAAGCCGTCTACGTATCCTCTTCCCCAAGTAGTGCTTCAAAAATGTAGGCAAATTTTACGTAGGGACATTTCGTAGGTAAAAGCCTACAACAATGATTTTACCACATTTACAAACAAAATTGCATCGTAGGTGCAACTTGATTTTCTTGTAGTGTACAAGTATTCATGTCACCAAGAACACAGGGTATCGGGCATATCATCATGACATCAACCATTGTGAGATGTGTATAGAGAGGCCGACCTAAGGGGGAAAAACAAGCATTAATTCAACAAATAAATACGTGGAAACTGCATAAAAAACAAGCATCACATCCCAAGTAAAACATTGGGAAGTGTGGAAGGTCGGGCACCACATGAAAAGGCTCCACGATGACCAAAGGACCCACAGCCCAAAACGTTGATCCCTCGAGCGAATATAGTTTGGTAGGAGGAGACAGTCCTAACGAGCCCATGCTCAAATAGAGCGAAGCTCGAGGAACTCCACCACTGACCACGAATCAGCAAGCATTCCTGAGAAGGGCAATGAGAAAATAAGGATAGGGATGAGCGTGACTTCAAGATTACCTCGCCGTACAGGGGTAGATACCATATCTTGGGAAGCCTTACCCCAAAAGGGTTTTCTCACGACGCTCCCGCACACTAGGTTTGGGCCCGCCAACAGGACACCATGTCCGAGGAGCCATGATGCCAACACTCACTCCTATCTTGTCTATGTCGGCCACCATGCGCACTGTCGACCAATAGGGTTGTTGGTGCCTATTAACATCCCTAGTCAGCCCTCAGATAAAGGTAAGCAATTTTCCAAAATCAACCCTGTTTTTTATTAATAGAGAATGATGTTAAGTCATCTCTCCTACTGTCCTACTCTTTACTCTTGCCCACACCATTGACTTGAGTATCCAAAGATGATCCTCTAGGATATATCTCTAGACCACTCGATACATCGTCTCCCTTGTGCAGACCTCATCCAGACGAGTTCGTGATATCTCCGCCGTCCGAAATCAATCAACAATCTACAAAGAGACTCGAGATCCACCTTCACATATATTCTCGTTTTCTAGCACCGGCTTTGTAATTGATCCATGAGAAATCTAACTTGGGTCACTGGTCGACATCTCAGATGTGTGAGTTGAGCTGAGATGGTTTTAGAGTATTCTACCCACGAATTCGAGTTGAATAGAAAGGGAGTAGAAGCCGTTTTGGAGGCATCCTCTATCGTCCGAGATAGATACACCTTCTCAGAAATAAGTAATGGAATTTAGAGACCTTTACCTAACACCAAGTCTTGAAAGTGAAAGAAATGTCTTTTTGGTTGACTTGGAACTATGAAAAAAGTAGTGAACAACTTTTATACGTTTCTTAAATTATTATTTTATTATGTGAATGGGTGGAGGTTCTCGTGTGCTGCAGTCAGCCAATCCACTCCCTACCAAACTCGTGCCTTTATGAAAGAAAAGGGAAGCAGCCTCTGTCCATCTAGAACGTAGTTTGGCTTTTGTCGTCTAGAGAATCCTTACGTGTCTGTCTTGAATTTATTCTAATACATCCAACAAATGGCTTCTTCTTACAACCCATCAACAAGACACTTCATGATTGTCAGGTTGTCAAGAAGTTAGAATCCGCACAGCGTAAATATGCGTATACATTTCGAATTAAAAATAAAATGTGAAAGATCAAATGTGTAGCAGTTGTATCCCCATCTTATTATCTTCATTGCGTTTAATATTATTCGAATATCTATTTAATATTATATTATTAAAATAGAGTTCTCTGTTGCCATGTTATAAGCAGAGAACTCTGTTCCCTCTCTTCTTCTTCTTTTTTTTCACTTTTTTTTTCACCTGAAACCAGCATGGGAGACGAGGGAGAGAGAGGGCACTGGGGGCGGCGGTCATCCCCTCTTTTCTTGTGGGTCTAGGTCTTAAAACAAGAAAAAAATCAACACCCGTGCATCGCACAGGAACTCTACTAGTATATATCCATATCTCAATTTAGATGCACACTGAGAATTAATTGATTGGTCTTCAAGATGACATAGAGGATCAGGCCTAGATACTTATCATTGACAAATAATATTGCAAATAGATCGACTGGAAATCAGAAATTGGTGTTTTTACTTTTCGCTTCTTATAAGAAATTTTAGAGTCATAAATGGAAATAGAAAATAGTGTTTCCACTTCCAGACTATTTCCGCTTTGAATTAGAAAAATAGAAATAGAAATTTTGGATGCAACAATATTTATATAATTAGAATAAATTTATAAATTTACATGTATATTGATTATTAAATTTTTAAATAGTTTTAAATGTAAATTTAATAATGTCATTGATCTTCTCCCTCACGTACATTATAATGACCTTTACTAAATGACGTATGATAGGATCAAATTAGTATGGTCAAATCATGTAGTTATATATATATATATATAATGGTTGAGTAATAGATAGTCAACATATGTAAGTGTGGAGACCATGTGACCTGGATGGAACACCCTAGATCGTGGTGCACTAGAATGAGCTCACACAAGAAAAGACGCGCATAAAGACCAAAATATTCAGTCTCTATTCGGTTGTAGAAATGTTTAGTGACCGATTTTAGATCGAATAGCGATCGAAAATATATGTCAAAAAAACTTAGTCGCTAAACTAAGAATAAAAGAAATTGGTCTCTATTCGGTGTCAGGATGAGATTGGAAGTGTTCGGTCTGAGAACAGTCTCAGAAAGAGTAGTGACCGAAAAATTTTCAGTCACAAATTCAGTCTCAAATTTGAGACCGAATTTGTGACAAAAATTATTCGGTCACAAAATTTAGTGACCAACAAATTGTTGGTCACAAATTCAGTCTAATATTGTATTTGTCACAAAAACTTTTTCGGTCACTAAAATTTTGAGACCGAAAGATTTTTTGTCGCAATTTGGTCTCGAATTTGAGACCAAATTTGTGACCAAAAATATTTCGGTCTCAAAATTAGATATGATAATAAAAAATTTGATTAGTTGATACACTACCAAATTTGTGACCAAAGGGATTTCAGTCTCAAATATTTTTGCAACCTATTTGTCACCGATTTCCTTCAGTTCTAAATCAGTCTAAGACTCTATTTTTTTAAGATACATATTAAATTTGATTAAAATAACCTACTTTACACAATAAGAATACAAACTAGTAATACAACCTCAATACAAATATTTCTATCGCATCACAATCACAAAAGAAACTTACATAATACAATAATATCTCACTCCATAATATATTTCACAGTTTGAAATTTAACAACCTCAAAAAATAAATCATGGATCTTCTCTGTCTATGGACTCTTCGTCCTCGCCATCTCCTCTAACGCCACTAAATGAATGATCCTACATTACACATATTAAATTAAAATTAAATACTAAATTTCATAAGTTATTTTTGTTTTCAAACTAAAAGCAATAGATTTATATATAAATAAATTCATTCATTTTTAAACTAAGTCCGGTGAATGGGAATTTCATCGCTAAGCTTAAATTGAGTGTCTAATTTGGACTCCGTCAATTTTCACAAGTCACGCTTACCCCTCCGGCCATGTTGGAACAAACTGTAGGTCAATCAAATTCATAATTTTTTATTTCGGACCCCTTGAACCCATGTTCATTGATTTTAACTAAGTTACATTGAAAATTGAGCATTTGAGCGTCAAGAGTCCTTTTTAAACTCTATGAGGTTGCACAGGTCACTCATACCCTTACAGTCATGTTGGAACAAACTGGAAGCTGATCGGAACAATATTTCTAATTTCGAACCCCCAAACCCAAGTTCTTTGATTTTAAACTAAGTTTTAAAAATTGGAAATTGAGCATCGATCACAAACTCGGTGTCCGATTTAGACTCCATCAGTTTCCACAAGTCACTCTCCTTCCCCCCCGGTCGTGTTGAAACAAACCACAGGCTAGTAGGACTGATATTTTCTATTGCAGACCCCTTAAACCCGAGTTCATTGATATTAATTAAGTTAATTTAAAAAATAAAAATTGGAGTGTTGAGCTCAAATCGGGAGTTCGATTTAAACTTCGTCAGTTTGCATACATCACTTTCACCCTTCCAGTCATGTTGGAACAAACTGGATGCAAATCGGAGCAATATTTCCAATTTCGACACCCCAAAATGAAGTTCTTTAATTTGAAACTAAGTTAGTTGGAAATTGGAAATTGAGTGCTAAGCTCAAACTAGGTGTTCATTTGGACTCTCTCAATTTGCACAAGTCAATATCAACCTCTAGTCATGTTGGAATAAAGTGCAGGTCAATCGGACGGGTATTTTCAATTTCAGACCCCGCAAACCTGAGTTCATTGATTTTAACTAAGTTTGGAAAATAAGAATTGAGCGTCGAGCTCAAATTAGGAGTCCAATTTAGACTCCGTCAATTTTTACAAGTCATTCTCACTCCCCCAGTTGTGTTGGAGCAAACTGCAAGCCAACTAGACAGATATTTCTAATTTTGGACCCCCTCTAGTTCATTGATTTTAAGTTAGTTTGGAAAATGAGGATTGAGTGTCGAGCTCAAATTAGGAGTCAATTTGAACTCTGTCAGAATTCACAGGTCACTCTCACCCTTCTAATCATGTTAGAAGATAGGCAAGCCAGTCAGATAGGTATTTCTAATTTGGGACCCCCGAACCCTTGTTTGATTTTTAAACTAAGTTAGTTTGGAAATGGAAATTTGAGCGTTGAGCTCAAGCTAGGGGTCTTGGGACCCGTCAAATCCGAATTCATTATATTAATGTTAAACTAAGTTAGTTTAGAAAATGAGTATTTGAGTATCGAGCTCAACCAAAAGTCCAATTTGGACCAAGGAACGTACTCAATGTAAGGTCGAGCTCAGTACAATTCATAAGAATATAGGTCTCGGCTGTGCAACTCTCTATCATCGAGCATGTGAGTCGAACCATAACCGTAAGCTCGTTGAGCATGCTTAAATATAGAGACCCACGCAGACACAATAGACTTCCTACCATCATCATTATGTGGAGGTCGAGTACAATGTATCTCTAATTCAAAGTACATAGAACAAAAGTTCGATACTTCTTCAATAATCTATGCCTTAGCAGTGGAACCCTCCACCTTGACCTTGTTGTGAACTTTCCATTTCAGGCCTTGCATGCACCTACATCAATAGTTCATATGTAAAAAATTTTAGGCAACTTCTTATCTCGAGGCAACATACTCTTGATTAGGAGCAAAAGACGATCAAAACAACTCTCATTGATATGAAATTTGGATTCCAAGTTGAGCAACTTGTTGAACAACTCACTTATATTATTTTATCTTTTAGTGATAACTTAAAACTCATGAGTATCATGAATATATTTAATATATTGTTTTCAAGAAATAAGATAATTTATATCATTTTAATATTTGCACTAAAACTCCATATCGATTACAGTTCAATGGGTATTGACTAGAGACTAGCCACAATGATTTTTGAGCAAGTTTCTACCGATTAATGAAGAAGTTTACTTCGTCATATGCAAATGTTTACTTCATCATGCATGAAATCAGTTCGTCATGCACAAAGCTTACTTCGTCATGCGCGAAGGATCACTTCGTCATGCACGAAGTTCACTTTGTCATGGATAAAGTTCACTTCGCCATGTTGAAGGTTCACTTCATCATAATGAAGCTCACTTCATCATGCACGAAGTTTCACTTCATTATGCATGAAGATTCACATGGTCATGTATGAAGCTCACTTCGGCATATACGAAATTCACTTCATCATGCACTAAGACTGCTTTGTTTATCATGAAATGTACTTGGTCATATATGAGAATGTACTTCATCATACAGTGTTTGTGCACATCGATTACTGAGAAGCTTTATACCTATTAGTGACAAGTCTCATACCGATTACTACTTCTGAACTTGTATCGATTAGTGAACAAAGTTTCTATCGATTCGTGTTATAATTGTTAGGATTACCGAACAAAGAGTTAGTATCACTCCTATTACTGTTAATCTGACTTCAAATATGTCGATTAGTGAATAGACTGTTTTAAATATTTTGGATGAACGATTATTGAAATATCACTCATGATTCTCACAACGATTAGTGATATATTATGTTCAAATAATGTTCCATCATATCACAATGATTTTAATATATGATGCCAAGCATATTCAAATCTATCTCCCTCCATATTTCAACACAGTATTCCCACACATTAGAAGTCTCAAAATCTATTTACTATAATCATGCTTCTTGAATACAACTGTCATACGTTCAGACTAAGTCCTACTTTTATATGCTACGTACTTTAAATCTTTTCCTAGTAGGTAAAAATGGACTACCTTGTATGGTAGCTCTATCAGTAGAACTTGCAGACTAAAGGCAAATAAGGTATGGGTTGATAGATGTTACCTATCATAGTATTTATTGGATGCAGGATTACGATACACACAATCTCAATGTTGGACCTACTACCGGCGACCTTGGAAACATGCATAAGTTGAAGAATACTCTTTCTGTCCTGTATATCCATTAGACACAAGAAGAAGACGTTAAATACAAAGACAACAGAAGAAGAAGAACAAAAAGAAGAAAAAGAGCAACGAGAAGAAAATGAAACCTCAAACGGTTATCTCAACGATCTCATCAGAAGAAGATCTACAAAGAGTCAAAGGCTTTGAAGTATTAAAAGACAAGGAGCATTCACAAAAAAGCCAAAAGTTTTTTGCTCAAGCATTCCAAGCGTTCAAGCCTTCATTCTTTCCTTCTCTCTCTATGTTTTTTTTTTCCTCAAAAATTCCAATGGGTTAGCGACCAAGAGAGTGCACCCCATCCCAGAGGGATGAGATGTTCTCACTCCACTAGGTGATCAACCAAAGGAAAATTTTTATTTCTGTACTAAGTAAAGAAGGTAATACACCCGACACCATAAAGAACCAGCCATGAAAATAAGATAAATGACTACACCCGAACACCTCCAAACTTTAAGAAAATATGATAAATAAAGCCTTCTAGTATCTCTACCTAAAGCTAGGTAACCCAGCTTTATCAACAATCACAACTCCCCTTGAAGCGATAGGAAGGTCACCAAAATTAAGATAAACTATATTCTTTTCTTAGGCACAGGCCTATGAAGTCAGGGAATCAGCCACCTGATTACCCTCACGGAAAGTATGCAAAATCTATAGATTCATCTATGAGAGAGAGTTTAAGCTTGAGAAATTGAGTCTCCAATTCATTTATGTAGCTCTCAGGTTGTTGTTGAGATCAACTAGTCAAGTTCATCATTCCTGAACTTGGTCTCGATAGGGTGATCTTTTTTCTCTTAAAGGAAGACTTGATTGTCTAGTTGAGGGATTGTACTCAGCTTTCCCTTTATGTATAAGGGAATACCAATAAGGAGTTGGGTGTTGTGTCTAGTTAAGGGACTGTACTGAACTTTCCCCTTGTCTAGAAGGGAAGACCAACAGGGAGCTAGGTGTTGTGTCTAGCTGGGGGACTGTACTCAGCTTTCCTCTTGTGTAGAACGGAGGACCAGCAGAGAGCTGGGCGTTGTATGTCTGTTGGGGGGACTGTACACGGGTTAGTAAAATTCCATGAGTTCACTGGGGGACTGGACGTAGGACTTCCATTGAGGGAAGTGTCGAACCAGAATAAATCTCTATGTTCTTTGTGTGTGATTGCTTCTGCGCTCTTAATTTTTATTGCACACGATTATACTCACTAACTGAAATTGGAATTGTTCACTGTTTGTATCAAGTTTTTATATCACCCTATTCACCTCCCCGATGATTCTTGTTGCACTGCGATGGGCCAACACAACTGTAAGAATGCAGACAACTGAGTGTGATTTTCACAACCATCCCACAATAGCTCATCAACATCTCTTAGTAACTGATAAAATATTTCAACTATCACTACAAGAAAATTCGGATTTAGCGACGGTATTTAGCGACGGATAATTTGTCGTCGCTAATCTGTCTCTAATTAGCAACGGCTTAGCGACGAGTTAGGTTCTGTCCCTAACTTCGAATTCGGCGGCGGATTAGCGGCTGGGGAGCGCTTGTCGCTGGAACTGTCGCTATATAGCGACGGAATAGCGACGGAAAATTTAGTTGTCGCTAATCCGTCGCTGATTTATTGTTATCCCGCCCAACCTATTTCCCTTCCCCGCCCTTCCGTCGAAACCCCCCATTTCCCCCTTCTTTTCTTCCGTCAGAACCGTCGAAACCCTTCTCGGAGCTCCCACGCCCGCCCCTGTCGCTCGCCAGTCGCCGGCCATCGTCGATCGCCAGTGGCCGGCCGTCGTCGCTCGCCAGTCGCCGGCCGTCGTCGCCATCGCCATCGCCATCCACGGTAAATCTCTCTCTCTCTCTCTCTCTCTCAACCACCCCCTCACCCAGTCGCCGTCCTCCCCTCCGCCGGCCTGTGCCCCCCTCCCTCTACACCCTGCAACCGCGCCCCCCCTCTCTCTCTCGCGCGCGCTAGCATCCCCTCCCCTCACACAGTCGCCCTCCTCCCCTCCGCCGGCCTGTGCCCCCCTCCCTCTACACCCTGCAACCGCGCCCCCCCTCTCTCTCTCTCGCGCGCTAGCATCCCCTCCCCTCACACAGTCGCCCTCCTCCCCTCCGCCGGCGTGTGCACCCCCTCCTCTGCACCCTTCAACCCTCTCTCTCTCTCCCCCTCGCCAGCACTCCCTCACCCCGTCACCGTCCTCACACAGTCGACACAAAGATTACCCAACAGCAGCGTGATGTGTATATGTGAGCTTATACCACTGGGAAGGTTAAATTCTTTAGGCGTAGATAGGTGTGAATCTGTGATTCAGTGAGAGAGCTTGTAACTTGAAAGAGTGGAGGGGGGTCCACTGTGTATTTAAACTGCAGTTGCTTTCTTCAGCACCCACTGCTGTTCGGAATGAGCAGCATGCTGTGTTCTTGATTCTGTTAGTTGGCGATGAAGGAAGCTAAAGGAAAAGTGCCTTTTATTTGGGGTTGTGCTTGCAATTTTAGGGTGGTTTTGTGGAATCATCTCTTCTTCAAAAGTATATAAATTAATACAGCATCATGCCAATAATAGCTCCTTTTATATTAACGAAACAATGTACAAGTTAGTTTGGGGAAAGAGTTTCTATACGCTCTAGGACTGCCTGTCTAGTTGCATCAGGCATTTGCACTTGGCATGGATGGATAACGTGTGGAACTGGAACACATTGCTAAGGAGTAAGAAGTAGTGAAATTACGTGAAATTACTTTCATTTTCCAAAAGTGTTTCTGATAGCTTGAAAAAAACAAATGAACTTCTAAATCAAGAAGTAGTGAAATTACGTGCCCAGGTTAGTCTTCTTGTCATCTCTCTTTGCTAATCCAAGAGTCTTTTTGGATAATGATATCCGCATCTGTTATGTTGAACTTATTTAGGTTGATAATCTTAAACAACGTTGTGAGCGTCAAGAATTTGAGCTTCAAAAGTCAGCAAAGAAAGCTCAGGAGGCAATAGCACTAGCTGCAGAGGAATCTGCAAAATCTAAAGCCGCAAAGGAAGTCATAAAGTCCTTAACTGCACAGGTATTTTTTTGGTTTTGCTGCTTGTTGCCTGTCCATCCTTGTTTAAGTGGAGAAAATAAAGCCAGCATTTCTTTTTCCAAATCCTTTCAAATTTGGTATCTGAGCATTACTTAGGTGGGTTAATGGATCTCCTTGGTATTGGTCCTAAGATGTCCTGCATCAGTGCACACCCTATAATTAATACCTCAATTAGTTGACTACTTACTGTGTCAAATGTTGTAATCATGCGGCAAATGTGTAATACCTACTGGTTCATTGTTTAGCGATTGATTTCTCAAAGACTATTTAACGGCTTCTCAAAAGAGAAAAGAAATATGAATGAGTTATAAAGCCTCAAATGCCAGTCTTGAATAACCAAGCTGCTTTAATGGTGTGGCCTTTTGGCACGCAAGCATATTATTGTAATCTAATCATTCTTTTTTTTCACAGGTTCACACTCCACTCAGGGCATCGCGCTCCCCCTCGTACTACGACTCCTTCCATTAGAGGTTTACATTGTACATAAATTCTATTCGCAATTATAATTATAATTATTGTAATCTAATCATTCTTTTGGACGGAGTTTTTTGATGTTGTGCATCATGACTGCTTTATATGCTTTGGGGCCATTTCTATTTTGGTAGGATTGAAATGAAGGTGCCATAGCTTTCTCCATGCATTCCTCTGAAAACTGTTATATGAGATTAAGGATTAGTGATATGCAGATTTAGTATTAATTTTTCCATCACTGCTAGGATCCAAACATGTTGGTCCAGATTGATAGAAGGAATCTCCTGATCCACTGGTGGAGCAACCGTGATGTGGACATGTGATACTCTTCCATCTCTAAATAGCTCCACAAATCTGTACACTCAGAAAGCAAGTGATAGTTGATCTACGATCAGTTCTACAGAATATATGTGTTGAGGAATTCCTGATGAATTGTTTTTTAATTTTTAGTCTACGTATTCTTTGACTTAACTATGTTGTCTTATAATATTAAAAGTATGCCCTTTACATCGACAACAAGTATGTTTTGAAGGATCTTTTTAATTTTAAGTCTCTCAAATCCTTTAGAATCAGCTTTTAATAATCTACAAGTTTGTTAATGTGAAATAATCTCTTATTTCTTCTTCATATTCATACATGTCTAATAGTTATTTTTTGCTTGTAGGCCGTTGGAGAACAGGCTAACAGTGATGCAGATGTCGAAGACCATGAGACTCATCTTGCAGACGATTAAGAGTCTTGTCATTTGACTTCTCCATTCTTATCTTCTTCGTTATCTATGTAAATATTTTTGTGACTTATTGCAAATATTTAATAGATATTTAAATTAGTGTGAAATGTTTAAATTTTATTTATATTGTAAAATGATTGCTTATCTCTTCTTCATATACATACATGTCTAATAATTATTCTGTGTTTGCAGATTATTGGAGAATAGCTTAGCAGCGATGCAGATGGCGACGACCACGAGACTCGTTTTGTAGAGGATTAGGAGTCTCGTCATATGAATTTTCTATTTTTATCTTCTTCATTATCTATGTAAACACTTTTGTAATTGTTGTCAAACATTTAATAGATATTTGTGTTGGTGTGAAATGTTTAAATTTTACTTATGTGATTTTGTTGTGTGTGAATGGTGATTGTGATATATTTAAATTTTAGTTAATTGTTATATGAATTGTATACAGGTGTATGAATTGTTTAATTGTAAACAGGTGTAAAAAATCAATATATTTTTAGAAATTTATTATTATGTTATTTCATTTAGTTAGCGACGGAATTGAATCCATCGCTAACATCCGCAGCTGTTTCAGCGGTGGCGTTTGGATCCGAGGTGGGTGCTAAGCCGTCGCTAATTTAGAGACGGAATAGCGACATAATATAAGCTGTCGTTGGTATTGGTGGCCGGCTAAATTAGCGTCAGCTTTCGCGACAGCCGATTACCGTCGCTAATCCGTCGCTATTGGCGACGGCGTGGCTACCGCCGCCCGCCCGCCGCTAATTAGCGTCCAATATATAGCTGCCGACTAATTCTGCCGCTATGTTGTCGCTAGTCTGTCGCTAAATGGTTTAGCGACAGACTAACGACAGCATAGCGACGGATTTAGTCTGTCGCTAAACAGTCTTTTTCTTGTAGTGTATCTTATTCAACGCTTCTTCAGTATATATAGGATCCTCATGAACATTGAAACTGGGACCCACATCTACAACCATATCTATGTACATACTTGTGCCTCCCACGTTAGTAGGCTCGTATGACCAAAGATCTTCACCATGACATGTCCAATTTGTATAACCTTCAACAATCACTCCTTGTATATTCATTGATGTCTAGATAGACAGGAAGATTTAAGAAACTTTGCTTATGGTTTTCCCATTTTTCTTTCATAATAATCCCATAAGAGTGCACATTGTTGGATCGATGGAAGTAGCACTTTTCACCTAGAGGAGGGTGAATAGGTGTTTTTTCTTTGCAGAAGCTAAACTTTTAAAATAAGACGCACTATAAGACTCTTTTTTTTTGTTATAACCTAGTGGCATCCGCCACTGGGAACCCCAGCGCCACCCCAGGTTCGAACCTGGGGGAGGGCGCTCCCACCCCACCCCTGTGTCCAACCTGCCCATGGAGAGGGACAAGCACTATAAGACATTAAATATGTTAAACAAATCAAAAAACATATAAGAGAATTTTATCCTAGTTTGGATCCTCCTTCCAATGGAAGTCCTACGTCTATTCCCCAAGCCAATCACTTAGTATTTCACTATCTTTGTCAAAGATTCAACACCCAATTTTCAACTGGTCTTCCATTCTACACAAGGAGAATTATACCGCTAGCCTCAAATAGAATTCCTTTACACAAAAGGGAAATAACCTGCCAATGACAGCTAGCCTTCCCTTCAACAAGGGGGAACGAAATGCCAAAACACTTTGGCCTTCCCTTCTTCGGAGGGGATACACATCCTATTCAGCAGGTCTTCCCTTTCATAGGGATATACTTATTTGCAAAGAATGTAGTAGTGAGTCCAGGATTCAGTAGGACTTTAGACTAGAAAGGATGACAAAAGGTTAGTAAATTGAAGTAGGAATCCTAGATCTGAAGATGGACTTTCAGGAAAGCACAACTCAGACAGATGCACTGCAGGTTCGCAAGAATGCTTGAGGGAGGAAGTTTGTGTTGCACTCTTGTAAATCTTGTAGATCTCTCGTGTATGTGTATATCTCTCACTTGATGGATTCTACCATCTTCGATTTTCCTCCTTTTATAGGCTTCAATTCAGTTCGTTGCTTCAAGCCCATTTGAATGTAGCCATTGGAGAAGTGAATGTTGCATGGTTCCTTTCTTAGACGCCGTGCATGTCTGGGGTGTTCACACGTTCAAAAAGTCTTGCAATTAATTGTTCATGTCTTTACCTGAAATATGATAAGTTCCAAGTGAGGCTATGTCTAGTGCATTAGCATTGGTATGATCATTGATATTTGTGATGTCTTTCAAATATTGGTGTCTACCTACTTTACACAATGTCAATAAGAGTTTTGCAGAAAAAGTTTACACAATTTCATATGCATAAGATAGAATATGTAGTTGGTAGAGAACGTGCAGAGCAGTTCAGATAGAAGACAAAAAGGTTGTTTCTAACGTGTGTCAGAAGACTTTTCTGCGGCGCTTGACCTAAGGGTCAAGTTCTAAGCAGACTTCGATTTCTGAAATAATGAAACACTGTAATATATTGTTTACAAGAAGCTTAAGTGAGTGCAAGATTTCAGAATATTTTGAGATTTAAAGGGATATAGATTGCACAGATTTTATATAGAAAACTTAACAAAATATCTCTTGAACAGAAGTCACATCAAAAGTCACAAAATAACATAATCAAGAAATATTTGATTAGAATTATGGAGTTTAATATATAGGTCATTTTACAAGATATTATTTTTAATCATGATAGTGATCGGATGTGATAACAAATGTTAATAACTTGGTTTGTGTGAAATTTCAATGAAATACAAAGTGCTACTTCAGATAAAGTTGATGTTGAGTTACAGTCGTTGATTTCAAGTCAAGCGATAAACAATTTTTCATCAATCAATATGTTTCTCATCAATCGATATGATAAAAAGGCCAATTGATAACATTTTCAAAGCTAATCAATAGAATATGAAACAATCAATAGGATTTGTGAATCAATCGATAGAAATCACATAATTTAGTCATCAATCGATAATATTTTCAAAGTCAATCGATATGTTGTTCATTAATCGAAACATTTGAACACCAATCGGTATCGACTGGTTCAAATAATAAGGCAGTCAGTCGAAGTGGGACTTCATATATGTCAAACTAAAACTTCAGATATAATGAAATTACCTTCATATATCGATGAAGTAAGCTTCCCATATGACGAAGTTAGCTTCGTATAATGACAAAGTAAGCATCGCATAAGACGAAGTTAGCTTCGTAAAATGACAAAGTAAGTATCGCATAAGACGAAGTTAGCTTTGTACATCAACGAAGTAAGCTTCGTATATGATGAAGTTAGCTTCGTATATCCACAAAGTTATAGTTAAATGTCTGTCATTATGTTTAAAAAATAGGCAAAGATAGAATTATAAAAATCAATAATTATTTTCATTTTGTCATCATCAAAACTAATTAAATACCATGGTCAGATTTGTGAAGATTTCAATATGTTTGAACAATGGTTCAACAATCTCTCCCTTTTTGTTAATGACAAAACATAATATGAAGATAAATGCAATCACATAGAAGAGTTTTAATTTTTCTACCCCTTTATATATATATATTTTTTTTCTCCTTTTAAATTACATAGTCTTGCATTGAATCTCTCCCCCTTTTTGTCAATCAACGAAAATGGAGTAACTACTCATAATCAGTCAAATACATGTGAGATGGAAAATATTCATAATAAGGAGAATTTATGAAGATTGTGTTCAGTGGTTTGAAGGCATCATTCAAACATGGTGAAGTCCATATGATATTCAAGATTGATTGTGTGCTTAAGAAATGCAAGATGCCTTTGGTAAAGGGTTCTGAGAGTGATATGGATTTGATGTTGAAAGTGATATCTGATGGGGATAAGCTATTTGATTTTGCACTGAGGAAAAAAGAAGGTGGAATTCATGGCCCATAGAAAGCATTCGTCCTGAATAGCATGCTTGGTTCTATAGTAGAGATTGAAGCGTTCAGTCCAAATGGGGCTATGATTACCACCTACGGTTTCATATTTGTTAGCAAAGAAGCCATCAATGTCACCCTCAAAAGAATAATATATGTCAGCACGAGAAGGATAACTTTTGTACCATTGATAGAGGGACATTCTTTCCATCTGAGCCAGAATAAGTTGAATAGAATGAGTGAAAGTGAAGTATTTTCTAGCAATGACAATTAGACATTCAAAAAGAGAGAGATTATAAGTATTATATTTAACAAGTTTCTTGCATTGAGTTCTAATGGCTAGACTAAGAATCTATGAAGAATTTGAGCTAGCGGAAATACCACCAATTAGAGAGGGGTATTTTTCACTTTTTGGAGTATAGGAAGTGGATGAATTAGAATAAGAATGAAATTTTAATAGACGCTCATATTGGTAATAGGAGACATATGGGGTAGTTTGGGATCAAACAGTTGCCTATTAAATTTAAGTAGTCTGTCACAGAATGTTGCTGTCTGATCAACATTCTCACTTCTGACGCAATGAACCTAATCAACAAACCATTCATCCAAACTTAGTGGCTATCTTCCTTCCTTAACCCTTTTGGCATTGATTTTCAAAAATGACTCGCCATCATCAGAATGTTGGCGGAGCTATTAGTGGTAAGTGAGATTTTCAGTATTGTCCAAGATTTTCTATAGTTCACTGCCATCAAATTGTTTTAAGTCTACAAGTAGAAGAAGCCATGCCGTAAAATCCAAATCTGGTAATCCAAGAGTCTTGTGATATTTCCATATTTGTAAGTATTTTGAGAGAATGACTATGCCTGGGTGATAAATGAAGTGATAAGACAGTAGGGGGTGCCTGGGTTCACTATCTTCTGGCTGCTTTCCTTTGGATTTCCTTTTCTTCAATGAGAATGGTTGAGGACCCAAGGGTGCATCAAATAAAATATCTTCAATTTTGATGTTAGGTTGAGGAACACTGGAGGAGGGTGGTTGGGAGTGTGTGGCTGTGGTTGTGGATGATGACTGAGTTGGAGGAGGTTCTTGTGGTGGAACTAGAGCCTAGAGGAGCAGGCTGCAGTAGAGGGAGACAGAGTCTTTTTGACTAGATAGTTTAACTGCCTCATATCATCCCGTAAATAGTTCATTTCCTGGTAGATGTCTGACCTCATGGATTCCATAGCATTTCCCATTCTTATCACTTCATTTTTTTATTTATGCAATTTCTTTCTTCCAATTTTCCTCGTCTGACTAATCAGACCTTAAATCTTCCTCTATTGCCTGGAATTTGTCTGGCTGATCAGACCCCATCTATTCTGCAGCTGGCTTCCCTCATAGGGTGTTTGGTTACAATTTTTTAACCTC
This sequence comes from Colocasia esculenta, assembly GCA_014218235.1. Taxonomy (NCBI): domain Eukaryota; kingdom Viridiplantae; phylum Streptophyta; class Magnoliopsida; order Alismatales; family Araceae; genus Colocasia; species Colocasia esculenta. The sequence goes on along the minus strand of CM024758.1, from coordinate 58,777,729 downwards.
TTTTTTCTCCAAAATTTAAAAAGAGAGAAGATAGGCTCAAAGAGGTGTTTGGTAAGTAGTTTTTTTTTAGTGAAAAATTTTAACTCTATGTAAATCTCTTCCAAAAAAAAAAAAAAAAAACAAGTCCTAACCTATTTTTATTTTAAAAACACTATCTCTCTCTCACAACCCCCCCCCCCCCAACTCCCTCGCCGGCGACCCCCAACTGGCGACCCCCCCCTTCCCCGCCGGTGCCCTCCCCCTGCCCTCCCCCCCAACAACCCCACCCCCCTGCGCTCCCCTCCCGCTGGCGCCGTCCCCGCTGGCACTGTCCCCGCCGGCGCCGTCTCCTGCGCTCGCCTCCCTCCGGGCCCCAACGCCCTCCTCCTCCCCCTCCCTCGCCCCCGGCCGCCGGCGCCCTCACCCTTGCCCTCGGCGCCCTCCCCCCCTCCGGGCCCCAACGCCCTCCTCCTCCCCCTCCCTCGCCCCCGGCCGCCGGCGCCCTCGCCCTTGCCCCGGCGCCCTCCTCCCCCCCTCCGGGCCCCAAGCCCTCCTCCTCCCCCTCCCTCGCCCTCGCCGCCGGCGCCCTCGCCCCTGCCCCCGGCGCCCTCCCCCCCTCCGGCCCCCAGCGCCCTCCTCCCCCTCCCTCGCCCCCGGCTGCCGGCACACCCTCGCCCCTGCCCCCGGCGCCCTCCCCCCCTCCGGGCCCCAGCTCCCTCCTCCTCCCCCTCCCTCGCCCCCGGCCGTCGGCGCCCTCGCCCCTGCCCCCGACGGCCTCCCCCCTCCGGGCCCCAGCGCCCTCCTCCTCCCCCTCCCTCGCCCCCGGCCGCCGGCGCCCTCGCCCCTGCCCCCGGCGCCCTCCCCCTCTCCAGGCCCCAGCGCCCTCCTCCTCTCCTCCCCCTCCCTCGCCTCGGCGCTCCAACGCCCTCCCCCTCCCTCGCCACCCCTGCGCCCTCCTCCTCCCCCTCCCAAACAATTTAAAAAATTTAATATTCCTGCCAAACGTCATAGAACAGTTTTTCTTAATTTTAAAATTTAGATAGAAAGAGAACACATTATAATTTTTTAGATAGAAATAACTTTTTTAAAAAAGTTACTCCCAAACACCCTATTTATAAGGCATTCAGTAGTCTTGAGCTTGTTCTTGTTGAGTTTCTTTAGGTTCCGCTTGAAAGTGAGATTGTAGAGGTTCAGAAGTTGTTGCTAGAGGGGTCTACTTTTTGTGACTGCTAGGGTCCTCCTAAAGCTCCCCCTAAGGTGCAAAGTCCATAGCTAAGTCAGAAAAAGCTTATGGAATTCTCTCTGAAGCAATCGAAGTTGGCTGAGCAGCTGGTTCTTCTGCTGATGTGGCAGTTGGTCCTTCGACTGGTGCTTCAATTGAAGCTTCAATATGTTCTTCAGCTGGGATGTTCATTCCCATTTCAGCTTGTCCTTTGTCCTCAAAAATTTGATGTGAGCAATTTGGAAGGCTTTCCTTTGTCCAGTGCCCATTAATCAATTTGAACTTACTTCTATGCAAATATGATACCCCTATAGGATCAATCTGAGGGATCTAATCCTCAATATCCAAATCAATGCAAAAATGTTGGAAATGACGGTAATCATTGGTCCATAAGGTAAAGCAGTGGCTAAACTTTCGGCAAAATTCAATTTCTCAATAATAAATGAGGCAAAATTTCTTTGATGGCCTTGTATGGCCCAAAGAAGCAGACTCTCATCCCTTTGGGTGATGACGGCTATAGACGGCAGAAAATCACCGACGAAGTGCGACGATGTTCTGAGAGTCGGCAGTCCTAAAAAGGTAATAAACAATAGAAAATGTAATTGCCAGGACAGTTTACCTCCGCCTAGAGGATGTGTGAACACTCTGCTTAGCCCCAGATGCGGGAGAGATTGGGGTCCGCTCACTCCTCCTCCTTCAATCGGCCAAAAAAGGAGGGCTCCACAGTATCGTCTTCAAGTTTCCTGTAAAGAAGATAATAAAAAAATCAACCCATTAACTTAGATGCAGTGTACGTAGCATATGTCCATGTGTAAAGAAGAAGACATAATTGGGGGGTGCTTACCAGTTGGAGGCCTGAGAGGGAAGACAACCAAACGCTATGGCCGCCTCTCTTCCCTTCTTTTAAAAATAAGACCCCTTTAAGAAAGTTGGGAGAGATGATCTATTGTGCGTGTGTGCACGAAAGTGACATGCAAGTAGTATCTATATGACAGAAAATTAAATCATTAAAAGGAGAGGAAGAAAGCTAGACCCTGATTGACAGACGCAGTGATTGTTAGTTTCTCCAAGCAGTGTTTTTCTCCAAAACTCCAACATCTGCGTGCCATGAAGGTGACGGGGCGTCCACTATAGGACGTCTCTGGGTGTTCCTCGCCGGGTGCTGCCATGAAAAGGGTCGTGTGATGGCAATGGAGCAGGGCAGCGTTCTGTGATGGTTGTTGGCGTGAGGAAGATGTGTGATGGAATGAAGGTGGTTTCTGTGTGATGGACATGGAGTATGGTGTTCTGTGTGAAGGATACGCCGTGATCTCTCTCCCCTCTGCATAAGGAGCACAGAGGCAGAGCATATATATAAAGCCTCCATCGCGTGCAGTTTGCCTCTGAGTTGGCAATCCGGATGGAGACTGGAAAACCAATAAAAATGGCACACCTCAGCATGGACTGGGTCAGGGAGGTTCCTGGATGGTCTCCCCATGTCTCCACCACGCTGAAGAGCTCGGGGACGTGCTGCAGAAGGGAGTTCGTGAGCGGTTTGGGCATGCGACGGGGTCTTCACGGATGCCGGTTGCAAGGGAGTCAAGGGAGGTGGGTATGTGCGCATGCATGCGAATATGCGATGTAGGGGGGTTGAGGTCGCTGCTTTCATGGGCACTCAACGACGCCAGTTGCGAGGGAAGTTGGCAAGAACGTGTTCGCGGGCATGTGTGGATGGGTGGTGTGCATGTGTGGGATGGCTACGCAGGGGTTAATTGATTTAAGTGAGATATTAAGTGGGTTTCATGTGTTTTAAATGGGATGGGTGCTACTGGACTTTAAAAAAGTTAAAGTGGGATGAATTAATTAGGTTTAGGTTGTGGGTATGTGGATTGGATTTTAATTGTTATTTTTGGTGGTTGGATTTTAAATAGGATGGGTTTTTGGGTTGGTTTATTTATGTGAGTTTTATGGGTTTTATGTGTGAGCTATATTTTAATTGTGGGTTTTATAGATTTTAATTGTTGTGTTTTTTAATTATTATTATTATTATTATTTTATATGGGTTTGGTTAAGGTGAGTTCAAGTGGGTTTTAGCATGGCGCGGATATACACACAAGGACAACTGGGGAAGGTGACGGAAATGGAGAACACACAAGCACTTCACTAACGGCATACAAGATTGTCGCTAGACATCGTACAAACGACACACAAATATGTCGCCAACAGATTTTGATGATAGATTTTCTGTCGTCGAAAGCTTATTAACGATAGTCAAGCATGCCGTCAAGAATATGAGCTACCCTAAAGATTTTAAGTGAAATTGATCACTGGACTTGACAGATAATGGGCTTAATGGGCTTTGCAAAGATGATTATAAAATCCGCGTCTACAACGGGATGTTTCCTTGTCTAGGGAGTAGAATGTGACTAATCAGAAGATGAATCTATCACTTTGTGGCAGTGAGTTGGTTTACATCAATGGTCCCTCTTTTCAACTGACACATAGGTCCTACAATTCCTAATTTTTTTATCTTCCTCTGGAACAGTCTTAGAAACGGTGTGTCTGGAAGTTGAAATTCCAAAAATTCTTCTAATAAGATGGAGTGATTTTGATTCTTGTGCCTTTGACCATTCCAGCAACATGTTGTGGGTTTTTAGAAACTATCTTTAATAATGTGTAGAAAGCTTTCACAGCATTGGCATAGAGAGGGTTTCGATTTGAGCAAAAGGCAACCCATTTCATCTGTGTGGCGATGGCTTCAACTTATTCCAGATGATGGGCCCTCAGTTCTTCAAAACTTGATATATTTGCATCCACTATAATTGACTAGAGTTTCCTAGATGATTTTTAGCTGCCTTCGGGAGAAGAATCTAGGGTTGGATGGCCCCAAATGTGTCAAGCAAGTAGGTGAGTTCACCCATCATACTCATTTCGAATTCACTTTGCATCAATGTTTCAAAATCTTTGTAAAGGAGTTCATTAGTAGCATCAAATATTATATGATCAACATATATTTGAGTAATACTTATATCATTGTTGACAAATTTAGTAGATAAGGTATTATCTACTTTTTCTCTTATAAAATCATGTGATAGAAGATAGGCACTCAATCTCTCATATAAAGCTCATGGAGCTTATTTCAGACCATACAGTGCTCTCTTTAGTTTAAAAACATGATGAGGATATTTAGTATTTTCAAAACCAAGATGTTGATTTACATATATTTCTTCTTTGATAACACCATTTTTAAAAAAACTTTTAACATCCAACTAAAACAGCTTGATATTGTGAGATGCAACAAAAGCAAGTAATATTCTAATATCCTCAAGTCTAGCTATAGGTGCATAAGTCTCGTCATAGTCAATCCCTTCTTCTTGGGAGTAACCTTGAGCCACAAGTTGGTCTTTGTTCCTTACTATGTTATCAGACTCATCCAGTTTATTTCTGAATACCCATTTGGTACCAATAATTGGATAGTCATGGGGCTTAGGAACCAAAGTCGAAACTCGGTTGTAGTCAAACTGGTTTAGTTCTTCTTGCATGGTCATGATCCCAGTCTTATCACTGAGAGCATCATTGACCGATTTTAGCTCAATTTGAGACACAAGTCAGTATATTCACAGGGATTTAATAACATACCTCTTGTTCTTACCTTGTCATCTGAATTACCTATGATGTTCTCTTGTGGATGATCTTTGAGAAACTTCCAACCTTTATGTAGGTCATACAAAGTTTCCTTCTCTTGTTGTAGTTCTTCTAGTTGTGGTACTTCATCATCTTCCAAGGATACTCCTTCGATATCTTTGCTTAGGTTTTCTGCACTAATATCACATTTTTTTTCCTTCTTGTTTAAGGGGTTAGTTTCATCAAAAATCACATGTATTGTTTGTTCTATGTTGAGGGTTTGTCTATTAAGAACTCTAAATTATTTTGGCTTGGAGACATATCCTAAGAATATGCCTTCACTGCTACGATCATCAAATTTATGAAGATTGTATTTTCCATTATTTAGGATAAAACATATACATCCAAGAAGTTTATAATGAGATAAGCTAGACTTTTTACCTTTGAACAACTTATATGGAGTTTTCTTAAGTATAGGTCTTACTATTGCTCGGTTGATGATGTAACATATTATGTTGGCAGCTTCAGCCTAGAAATACTTAAGTAAACTGTAGTCTATCAGCATCGTTCATGTCATGTCAACCAATGTTCTATTTTTTCTTTCTGCTACTCTGTTTTATTGAGTTGTTCTAGGAGTTGAGAAGTTGTGTTGTATTACATTCTCTTCACAAAACACAGTAAATTCTTTGTTTTGAAATTCTCCACGGTGATCGGATCTGATACTTATGATGATGTGCTTTTGATCTTTCTCTAACATTTTACTAAGCTTCAGAAATGTTAGAAATGTGTCACTCTTGGACTCTAGAATGAGATCCACGTAAATCTTGAATAGTCATCTACTACTACGTATCCGTACAATTCTCCTCCAAGACTAGTGGTTCACACAGGTACAAACAGATCCATATGTATGAGCTCCAAAGGTTTGGATGTTGTTACTATATTCTTTGATTGAAACGAAGACTTAACTTGTCTCCCTATTGTGCACGCCGAACAGATTGTTGAGTCGTTGGTTTTTACCTTGGGGAGACCTCTGACAAGATCATGCTTTAGATTTCTTTATACTGAGTTGCTTGCTTGCCCCAGTCTTCGATGTCAAAGATCAAAGTCTCATGAGCCTTTAGTTGATAAGCAAATATCATGGCTTTGTAATTCTTCTAGGTGCAACACGTATAGGTGTATGTCTAAATGCTTCAAAGACTTTCTAATTTTCTTTGGAAATGATACACTTATTTTCAAAAAAACTGTATTTAATGACCTTTGTCACATAGTTGGCTTATGCGCATTAGGCTGTGTTTCAGACCTTCTACACATAATACGTCTTCAATCAGAAATCTTGATTTAGTTGAGATGTTTCGTTGACTAACCACTCTGTCTTTCTAATTATTTCCAAATATTATATCCCCTTTATTAGGTGTGAGTGACGAAAATAATTTTCTATCTCCTAACATGTGCCTTGAGCATCCACTATCTAAAATCCACTTAGATGCTCTAAGGCTTCTCTGAAAAACAAAATATGTGTTTTTTGTACCCAATTTCTTTTGGGTCCTGAAAGGTTAGTCAAACAAGTTTTAGGTATCCATAACATATGTTTTGTGGTGCATATGTTAATGGTGTGTCCTAATTTATTACAATGTGAACAACAATATTTATATTTTGTTTTACTATCTTTGTTGATTTTCTATTGTTTTTTAGGTAAGTTCTTTTTTCTCGTTATTACTCTTTTTTATTCTTTTATAAATTTTGGTAATAGATATTCGTTAGGATATTTAATGTGTTTCATTTTCCTAAATATATAACCAGGACCATTTTCTTTTGTTTTGTAGAACCTTTTAAACATAGCATTAAAGATGTTTTTCATTTGTTAGTTTATTTATGGATGCTTTTAGATACTCATTTTCATTTTTAAGAGTTGTTAGTGTTTTGCATTGCATATTTATTTTTCCAGTTTGACCTTTTTCTTTAACTAATTCCATCATATGTTCATGCAATTCATCATTTAGTTTGATAGTATCCATTAGTTCAACTTCTCTGTGTTTATGCTTAGTTTTGATTATGCTTAAGTCAATATTTGGTTCTTCAGTCTTATCTTCTAGTGGTTGATCTTTTCTTCATTTATATTTTTTCTCCATTAATTTTTTATTTTCTTCCTCTAACTGTTCTAATTCCTTTTTTTTTTCTTTAGTTCATTAGAAGTTATTTTATATTTGTCATATAATTCATTAAAAGCTTCTTCTAGGTCATCATCAGAATCTGAACAAGAGCTATAGGAAGTTTTAGATGTTACCTTTTCTTCAAGATTTCTGATAAATGCATACTTGGCCTTTTTTGTTTCTGATTATGAACATGATGAGCTGAACTTGCATCTTAATTTTCCCATACGGCTGCCATGACTTTTCTTGAGACTTTTATGTACTTGTGCTGATTGCACTTTTTATTTTCTTGAGATTTCTTTTGAATCCTTCTTCTTTAATCTTGGACAATCTGCCTTTATGTGCCCGAGTTGTTTGAACTATTAGCAGATCAGTTCCTTTGTCTTACATTTGTCCTTTTTGTAATCTCTCTTGGACTAATACCTTTTCTTTTTTGCGAGAATTCTTTGCAATCTTCTTGAAAAAGTGCTTTTTCTTCTTCTTCAGTTTCCTCAGAGTTCAATGATCATGTATCATCACAGCTAGACAATGGTGGTGCTACTTTCAAGGCGTTAGTTTCATTTTTCTTTGATGAGTTTTCAGTTAGCCTTTCCATATTCATTTCATAAGCCATCAAAGATCCTATTAGTTTTTCCATTGACATTGTTGTTAAATCATTAGCCTCTTCAATAGCAGTTACTATAGGTGTCCATTGGATAGTAAGTGTTCTTAATATTTTTCTGACTATTTCACTTTTACTAACGCTTTTACCTAATGCATTCAATCCATTTATTATATTAGTGAATCTGGAATACATTTGTGTTATGGTTTCATTATCTTCCATTTCAATTATTCATATTTTGTTATGAGTATATCAATTCTTGTTTCTTTAACTTTGTCAGTTCCTTCATAAATAACTTTTAATGTGTCCCGCATTTCTTTGGTGATTTTACATGCAGAGATGCGGTTAAATTCTTTTTTAGATAAATCACAACATAAAATACTTTTGGCATGATAATTTAGGTCATTAGCTTTTTATAATCAGTAGTCCATTTTGCATTATCTTCAGTGCTGGGTTTTTAATCACCATCTTCTATAATTAACCAAAGGTCAAGATTTATACCTTGCATGAAGAATTCCATGCACGTCTTCTAGTAGTTGTAGTCCTAACCATCAAAGAAGAGAGCACGATTGATAGACTAACCTTCTTGTCCGAACTCGACTATCATCTTCTCGAAATCATTGGATTTCTTGTTTGAGAGAACAAGTTTGATACCACCTGTTGGATCGATGGCGGTAGCGCTTTTCACCTAGAGGGGGGTGAATAGGTGTTTTTCTTTACAGAAGATAAACTTTTAAAATAAGAACCACTATAAGACGTTAAATATGTTAGTGAAAACAAACCACAAAATTGAAAGGAGAATTTTATCCAGGTTCAGATCCTCCTTCCAATGGAAGTCCTATGTTCAGTCCCTAAGCCAATCACTTAGGATTTCATTATCTTTGTCAAAGATACAACACACGATTTTCAACCGGTCTTCCCTTCTAGACAAGGGGAATTATACTGGTAGTCTCAACTAGCATTCCATTACACAAAAGGGAAACAACCTGTCAGTGACAGTTGGCCTTCCCCTCAACAAGAGAGAACGAAACACCAAAACACTTTGGCCTTCCCTCATTCAGAGGGGATACACACCCTGCTTAGAAGGTCTTCCCTTTCACAAAGGTATAGTTACTTACGAAGAATGTAGTAGTGAGTATAAGACTTAGTAGGACTTCAGACTAAGAAGGATGACATAAGGTTTGCAAACTAAAGTAGGAATCAGATCTGAAGACTGACTTTCAGGAAAGCACAACTTAGGTAGATGCACCACAGGTTCTCAAGAATGCTTGAGAGAGCAAGCTTTGTGTTGCACTCTTATAAATCTTCTAGATCTCTCATGTATCTGTATGTCTCTCACTTGATGGATTCTACCATCTTTGATTTTCCTCCTTTTAATAGGCTTCAATTCATGTTCGTTGCTTCAGACCCATTTGAATGTAGCCATTGGAGAAGTGAACGTTGCATGGTTCCTTTCGAGGACGACGTGCATGTCTAGGTGTTCACACATTCAGAAAATCTTACAATTAATTGTTCTCGTCTTTAACTAAAATATGACAAGTTCCAAGAGATATACTAGACTAGGTCTAGTGGATTAGTATTGGGATGATCATAAGTACTTGTGGTGTATTTAAAATATTGGCATCTACCTACTTTACGTGATGTCAATAAGACTTCTACAGAAAAAGTCTACACAAGTTCATGTGTATAAGATAGCATATGTAGTTGGTAGAGAATGTGTAGAGCAGTTTAGACAAAAGATAAAAAAGTTGTTTCCGGCATGTGTCAGAAGACTTTTCCGCGACGCTTTACTAAAGGGTAATGTTCTAGACACGACTTAGATTTTTGAAATAATGAAACATTGTAATATATTATTTAGAAGAAGCTTAAGTGAGTGCAATATATTTTAGAATATTTTGAGATTCAAAGAGATATAGATTGCACATATTTTATATAGAAAATTTAGCAAAATATCTTCTGAACAGAAGTCACATCAAAAGTCACAAAATAATATAATCAAGAAATATTTTGATTAAAATTATAGAGATTAAAATATAAGTCATTTTACAAGATATTATTTTTTAATCATGACGGTGATAGGATGTGATAACAAATGTTAATAACTTGGTTTGTGTGAAATTCAATGAAATACAAAGTGCTACTTCGGATAAAGTCGATGTTGAATCAAAGTCGTTGATCTCAAGTCAATCGATACACAATTGTTCATCAATCAATACGTTTCTCATCAATTGATATGATAAAGACCAATCGATAAGATTTTCAACAATACAATATGAACCAATCAATAGGATTTGTGAATCAATTGATAGACATCACATAATTTAGTCATTAATCGATAAGATTTTCAAAGTCAATCGATATGTTGTTCATTAATCAGAACATTTGAACACCAATTGGTATCGACTGATTCAGAATATAAGGCAATCAGTCGAAGTGGGACTTCAGCTGGTTCGAAATACAACGTAGTCAGTTAAAGTGGGACTTCATGTAACACCCCGAAAATTTAATAGATTAAAATTAAAGATAAATTAAAATTTGAAATTTAAAAATGGTAAATCGAGTCAAACAAATACATATTCACGTTTGGATTGCCAGTCTCATTAGTTTCGTTTATAAATTTGTTATATTATGTTATGCTCCTCGCATGTTAGATTTGCATACTTGAGTTTAAATTGTAATTTCAAAACAAAAAAATTTATTTTGTGATAACCAATACACCCCTCCCCTCTTGGTTGGTTGACTATATCGCACACTCAAAGAATATCAGTGCATAATAAAGAGTCGTCAAACAAGACAGCTAAATTATTTTATGAATTACGTTGGAATGCAAATGAGTTGTTGTGGGATGGCTGTAAAAACACACTCGTTTGTCTACAATCTCTTAATTACTAGATTTGAAATCTAAATTTCACATCATCGAGAGTTGTTTTGATCATCTCCTCCTCATCATTAAGAGTATGCTACCTCAAGATGAGAAGCTGCCTGAAAATTATTACCGTGCAAAGAAGATGGTCAATGACCTAGAGGTTGGATACATGAAAATTGATGTTTACCCTAACCATTGTATGTTATATTACAAAGATGATGAAGATAAGAGATCATGTTCTATTTATCAGCATGACAGGTTCAAACTAAGGGACAAGGAAATTCAAAGCGAAAGGATGTAACTTACAAGCTATTGTGATACTTTCCTCTAATGCCTAGATTACAGTAAATGTATATGTCCCTAAAGATAGCTCAGCATATGAGATGGCACGTAGAAAGAGTACGTTGTGCAGAGAATATAATCAGTCATCCTACCGATGACGACACCTAAACTCATTTCAGTCGTGCTCATCCAACTTTTTCAAGGGAGTTGCGTGATGCTAGATTGGGTTTATGCACTGATGGATTTAATCCTTTTGGAGGTTCAGTGGCTTCTTACTCTTGTTGGCCAATACTCATGATGCCATACAACCTTCCACCGAGTAGGTGCATGAAACAAGAGAATCTATTTCTATCCTTACTAATTCCTAAACTAAAAAGTCCAGGAAAAAATTTGGATTTATATCTCAGACCCTTGATTGATGAGTTGAAATTATTATTAACTAATGGAGTTGTCACTTATGATGCATTTGGTAAGCAAAATGTTTCTATAAAGGCTGCATTAATGTGGACAATAAGTGACTTGCCAGCATATGGAATATATCTGGCTGGAGCAGTTGGCATGTCCTTATTGTATGAACGATAGCAAGTCATTTGTATTGACATATGGTGGAAAATCTTGTTGGTTTGACTGCCATTGATGGTTTCTACTAAGTGACCATCATTTCCGAAGGTAAAAGGATGTATTCAGAAGAGCAAAATTGAAATGGATGAAGAAGACTTAGAACAGGTGTCCAATAGGGTTATGGCAGGAAGAGTGTAGCACTTACCAAATGTAGCACAACTATCTGGTAGCACATGAAAACTCCCCAATTTTGGAAAGAATCACAACTAGGTAAAGAAAATTATTTTTTGGGAATTGCCTTATAGGTCTACCCTTCTCATACAACATAATTTAGACGTCATGCATGTCGAGACGAATGTTTTCGATAATGTGTTCAATGCGATCATGATGCAAAAGGAAAAAAAAATGATAATGTCAAAGCACATATGGATATGAAAATACTTTGCAAATGTCTAGAGCTAGAACTGCAACACATAAATGGAAGTGTTGTACTTTATGGATTTTGATTATCACAAAAATACAAATTGTAACGACCCTCTTTATATCGGTACGATTATACCAATCCACAACGATACAAAGGGCGCCGTCACAGTGGGACATTTACCCAACACAATACGATAGGTCAAAATGTACATAAATAACAAAGAAAGTACAGCGGAAATGTAAGACATTCTTATTCCATCATCATTCACATTTTCCGCAATCTATATAGCAATAATGAAAATAACAATGTCCACCATTATACAAGTCCATAATAACAATATCCACATACTAGTAAATGAAAAGTAGACTAAACAAGTGATCTCCTCAGGTGCAGCTACTCCTCTCGCTCGGAGTCGCTCCTCACTATGTCCACCTCTAGCATGGAGGCACCTATCTCACCTGTATGTTAAAGCAAGTATGAGTCTTCAAAAGACCCAGCAAGCAACCTAAAGGCACATCCTTACATAATCGCATACATGCTATTCTTTTAAACAATGAAGAAATACATGGCACATGATTTATGTCAAATATGCAAATACACATAACTTATACATGCTTTCTACACATGATAATTAACTTCATTCATGGTGCCAATTCCAATTCATGTCATTCATATTTCTAAACAAATAAATCATGGAATTTAACACAAGGTAACTAACAATCCTAACATGATGTCTAACATTTTTCACATGCTTTTATAACACATATTCACCCCTGTTACTTGTTGTTTTAACATAAACATATCACATTCAAATGGTTTCACATCTTTTCACATGCTATCACATTACACAATACTATCACATAATCACATGCACATTTATACACTTTTCACACTTTTACACTTAATTGCCGTGAAACATAGTCTGAACCACCATAAAGAAGGACACACATTCACATAACACACCCGTCACCTAGGCAATACAGTGACGAATCTTAGTAACTGTGCAGAATCGGGACAAGCCCTCTCCACCCTAACCATTGGTACTTGTCTACCTCTAGGATTTCATCCTGATGCCCACAGGATATCACATACCCAATGAGCCTTCCCATAGGGACTTTTCAACAGTACGGCTCCACAGCCTTCTATGGTAGCAGTGTCAATCTCGGCACATATTACACATTATCTCACTTAATCACATGGTTTCATTCACTTACATGTACTATTTAGCCCATTCTCATGCACTTTTAAAAAACATACATACTTCAGAGTACAGAACTTAACATGACTATTTCACAGTGTCAAATTAATCATAACAGTACCTAAACATGCTGCTAATCACTGAAATTTACAATATATGGAACAAACATGCTTAACATGGTTTAATTGCCCTTTTAAAATACAAACAGTACCTCTGGATATCAAAATAGTATCAAATTTTTACCACAGACTCTATACATGTAATACGTCATATGACTAATTTTCCAGAATTTTTGCAATAGTAGAATTATTTTTAATAATTGATACAAATTTCATGTAATTTCAGTAAAATATTCACTTAACATGGTAGATAGTAAAACAGTTAATGTACATAGGTTTAAAACATGCAACCAGTAACCCTAAGACCATGAAAATTATCTGTAACAATAACATGTAGTAAAACTATTTGTTTAGAATTAAATACTGTCATAACATGCATATTTCACCGTAACAGAATTTATATTGAATAAAATCATGCTAAGAAATTCAACAGAAACTCATGATCTGACCTAAAGACCATACCTGACCAACCATAATTTTTACAGCATGTACAAACATCTAGAAATCCAGAAATTATCCCACAGAAATGAAAGTCACAGTTCTGTAAAAACATGATGAACTTGGCGGCAAGGGCCTTGCCGTCAAGGTGGGTTAACAGCACACTCTGTTGCCGTCAACTCAGGAACTTGGCGGCAACAATGTTGCCGTCAACCTCTTGTCTGCAGAAAGTGCAGACCGAACTCCATAAAAAGAGAGAATTGGGTGTTCCAGGACACGAAATAAAATCCGTAAAAATACCTAAAACCTAGGGGACATGTCTAGGAATAATACTCATAAGCTACTTGCCTGGAATAAAATCTCTAAAGATTCAATTTGGCGATGAAACCCTCCTCGGCCAAGCCAAGAAGGTGTCTCTTCCAACTCTAAATCTGGTCTTCCTGTTTGTGCAGATGGTTCTCCAGAGTCGAGGAAGCTTCTTCACCACCAAGAGTACCGTCCAGTCAAAGAAGATCGCCAGAACAATCTCCCAAATGCCAGATCAAGCCATGCAAAGCTCTGACTTTCTCTCAAACGAACCCTAGTTTTTCCTCTCAACCAAAGGACCTAACCTAGCCAAATCTCTAAGTTTTATAGGGTTAAGAGTCAGGGTGCACCTAGCATTAGGATTCCTAACCATTGGGATTGGGTTTCCTAATTAGATCCGGAGAAAACGCAATCGTTTCAGATCTGGAATCCCAGACGTAGCCAGAGAAGTAAACGACCACTTTGCTGCCATTAACAAGAAGTAGACATCAATCGATCTGGACGTCTATATCCTCTGGCCATGCAGTCAACGACACACATGTTGCCGTCAACCTGATGTTAACGTCAGGTGATGTTGACGTTAACCAGGATTTCGGGCAGAACTAAAAACATCAGACAAGCACACATGCAGAGAATAAATAAACATACTATGTACAGAAAATAAGTAAATACCATATGTATAGGATTAAATAAACATAATATGAACAAAATTTGAGGGTCTTACACCCTCTCCCCCTAAAAGAAAAATTCGTCTTGGAAGTTAGAATGAAAATACTAACCAAACAAATGGGGATATTACTTCTTCATGGCGTCCTCAAGCTCCCATGTAGCCTCCTTCCAAGAGAAATTCCTCCATAACACCTTCACGGATGCAATACTCTTGTTCCTGAGGTGTTGAACCTTCCGGTCTAGGATAGTTACTGGTCGCTCTACATAAGACAAGTCTGGCTGAATCTCCACTGGCTCGTGACTAATGACATGAGATGGATCTCGCACGTATCTTCTGAGCATAGACATGTGCAAAACTGGGTCCACAGTAGCTAGTGCTGGGGGTAAAGCTAGCTCATATGCCACACTACCCATCCGCCTGAGAATCTCAAATGGGCCAATGAATCTCGGGCTCAACTTGCTATGCCTGCCAAACCTGACAACGCCTCGGGTAGGCGAAACCTTGAGAAATACATGCTCGCCAACCTCAAACTATAAGTCCTTCCTTCTGTTGTCGGCGTAGCTCTTCTACCTATCCTGCGGTGCAATCAATCTTTGCCTGATAAGCTGAATCTTATCCGAAGTCTCCTATACCAACACCGGACCAACCAACTACCTATCACCTGCCTCCTCCCAGAACAAAGGAGATCTACAAGGTCACTCGTATAGAGCCTCGAATGGAGCCATGCCGATGCTCGCATGAAAACTGTTGTTGTAGGCGAACTCCACAAGAGTTAGATGACGCTCCCAATCACCCTTCCAATCAAGAACGCACGCTCTCAACATATCCTCGAGTGTTTGGATCGTCCTCTCGGACTGGCCATCTGTCTGAGGGTGAAATGCCGAACCAAGCTTCAGCTGAGAACCCAACGCCTCCTGAAGACTATACCATAGCCTCGATGTAAACTGTGGGTCTCTGTCAAAGATAATAGACTTCGGCACGCCATGCAATCTCACAATGCTGCCAACATACAGCCTAGACAAACTCCCCACAGACTGTTTCTTCTTCATGGGCAAGAAATGAGCAATCTTGGAGAAACGACTACAATCACCCAAATCGAGTCATTGCCTTTGGCTGATCTGGGCAAACCTGTCACAAAATCCATGGTGATTGCTTCCCACTTCCATACAAGTATCTCCATCTTCTACATAAGCCCGATGGTCTCTGACGCTCGGCCTTTACATGTTGGCACACTAAGCATCTAGTCACAAACTCTGCCGCATCCTTCTTCATGCCAGACCACCAGAAGGATCTCTTCAAGTCCTGGTACATCTTGGTGTTGCCTGGATGAATGGAGAACCTTGACCTGTGAGCTTTTGCAAGTACTCGCTCGCAAACATCCACAACATCAGGGACACACACTCGATGCTGAAATCTAATAACATCATCCTCATCTCGAGCAATGCCTGCCTTCCCTACCATCTCCCGAAGCCTAGGATCAGCTCTCTGCTACTCAATCACCTCGTCCAGAACCGTGGATCGGATAGACAACTGAGCCATGAAAGCCTGACACAACTATGGCTCTAACTCAGTCATAGCACATGTCGCATCCTCAAGCATCTTCCAATCCTGCTGAAGTAATGACCTCTTCCTGCTGAGCGCATCCGCCACGACATTCGCCTTCCCGGGATGGTACTGAAGCTCCAAGTCATAGTCTTTGAGAAATTCTATCCATCTTCTCTACCTTAGGTTCAACTCTTTCTGAGAGAAAAGATACCTCAGACTCTTGTGGTCAGTGAACACCTCGAACTTGACACCATAAAGATAGTGTCTCAAGATCTTCAGTGCATGAACCACAGCCGCTAACTCCAAATCATGGGTCGGATAGTTACGCTCATGCTCCTTTAGCTGGCGAGAAGCATAGGCAACTACCTTACCATGCTGCATCAACACACAACCAAGGTCTATCTGAGAAGCATCAGAATAGATAGAAAACCCTCTGCACCACTAGGCAAGATCAACACAGGTTCAGATGTAAGCCTCATCTTCAGCAACTGGAAACTACTCTCGCAATCCTCAGACCACAAATACTTCACTCCTTTTCTGGTTAGCTTAGTCAAAGGTGCTGCGATAGAGGCAAAGCCTTCAATGAATCGCCTGTAATAGCCTGCTAAACCAAGAAAACTCCTGATCACCGATGGTGCCCTTGGAGTCTCCCACTCTAACACTGCCCGAACCTTCGCCGGATCAACAACAACTCCAGCGCCTGAGATAACATGCCCAAGGAAATGAACCTCGCACTTCCAGAAGTCGCACTTGCTGAACTTAACATATAGCTTGTGCTCTCAGAGAACCTCCAGAACAATCTTTAAATTCTCACGATGTATAGCCTCATCAGGAGAATAGAATAACACATCGTCTATGAACACCACAACATAGCTATCCAAATATGGCCTAAACACCCTGTTCATGAGATCCATGAACGCTGTAGGGGCATTAGTCAAACCAAATGGAAGCACAAGGAACTCATAGTGTCTATAATGGGTCCTGAAAGCAGTCTTGGACACATCATCACCCTTGATCCTCAATTGATGGTAGCCGGACTGCAGATCTATCTTGGAAAATACCGACGCATTCTGCAACTCATCGAATAAATCATCTATGCGGGGCAAGGGATACCTGTTCTTCACTGTCACCTGGTTGAGCTTCCTGTAGTCGATGCACAGCCTGAGGGAACCATCTTTCTTCTTCACGAACAGCAGAGGTGCGCCCCATTGTGACATACTAAGGCGAATGAATCCCTTATCAAGCAAATCCTGCAACTACTTCCTCAGCTCGGGTAACTAAGCAGATGCCATCCGATATGGAACCTTAGAGATAGGAAAGGTGCTTAGAAGCAACTCTATGGTGAACTCTATCTCCCTTGCTGGTGGCAATCCAGAAAAATCATAAGGGAACACGTCTGGAAATTTTCGCACAACCTCAATCTCCTCAAGGGTAGGTGACTGATTGACCTTAGGGACTAAGAACACACTAGCAAGAAAAGCGTCACAACCCTTGTTCACCATCCTCATCGCCTTCACGGCGGAGATCACAAACCTTCCCTCTAAGTTCCTTGGCAATGGATGTGAGAACTCATCCTCTCCAGGAATACGGAAAGTAATCTTCTTCCCTCTGCAATCCACCAAGGCATAGTGCTCCTCAAGCCAATCCAGACCAAGTATGGCATCATAGTCCTTCATCTTGAGCAAGTAGAAGCATCCAAACAAGCCTCGGTCCTCAATGCACATAGGTAAAGATGAAATGCACTTCCTGGTCGCTACTGTACCTGCTGGTGTGTGCAAATATAAAGGGACTTCTAACTCCTCTGCCTCCACTCCAGACTCTACTGGTAACTGCTTGGCAAACCGCTCAAAAATAAATGAGTGTGTAGCACCCATATCAAACAACACCGAGCATGCACACCCATGACTAGAACCGTACCTTCCGTGACATTCTCGGCTTGCTCTACATCTTCTCGAGCTAGTGCAAACACTTGAGCTTGGGCCCAAGGCCTTCTGGTCTCCCTGTCACTGGCGTTGCTGCTGCCGCCGTTGCTGGGGCTGGCGCTCCTCTCTGAACGGACTGCTGAAGCCTGGGCAGTCTCTGATCTGATGCTCGGTGCTGCCACACTTGAGACACTTCCCTTATAGCTTCCAACACTCGGTGCCGCCGTGTGCCCTTCCATAGTCAGGACACATCTTCTTGTCGCTGGGTCTGAAGCTGGGGGACTGTGGTGTAACCGCCTGCTGACTCGATGTTGCTACTGGACGCTGCAGTGACTGGTACACTACCTTCTTTCTGTCCTGCCTCTGGAAAGGTTGCATGGACCTCTTTTGAGCTGCCCTCTTCTCCTCCAAGTACTAGTCCATCTCACTCTCCTGCCTGCATGCTTCGCTGAGAGCCTCGTCTAAAGTGCAGTGGTCAAAAGCAACGAGCCTCGACCTAAGTGATGGCTTGAGCCTCATCACAAACTTCTTGGCCTTCCTGCGCTCGTCAACAACAATATGAGGAGCATATTTGGAAAGCTCGGCGAACCTGGCCTCATACTCTAAGACAATCATGGAGCCCTGAGTGAGAGAGAGAAACTCCTGCTCCATCTTATCATGGATGTGCTCAGGGATGAACTTGGCCCAAAATAGCCTCATGAACTCGGCCCAAGTGACCTCAATGGCACCATCCTCGTACTGGTACATAGTACGGAGGCTCACCAAACATCGGCTCTCTCCTGCAAAACACAACCATAAGCATCATCTAAATAAAAACTTAACCTTACACAAGTACATATACTTTAAGTACATATAGCATGTAAGTAGCCAGGCTGACTTTGTCCTCTTCCGCACACCTAATGGCCCGGAAGATCTTCTCCACTTCCCTCATCCAACTCTCTACTAAGAGGGGCTGACTCTCCCCCTTAAAAGAAGGCAGAACCATCCTCTTAAACCTCTCCATGATGGACGAACCACCATGGCCATGCTCCTGAGGAACTAGAGCTGGAGCCTGAGACAACAAGCAACACATAAGCAACACATAAACAATCATGCATTCAACAAAACAGACTACTCCCTATTTAACAATTCTAACATGTGCCTACAACTGAGCCTGCAGTGCCGCCTGAGTCTGCACCTAGGTCTGCATTGCCTGAACCAGGCCTTGCATGAACACGTCATAATCCACAGGTGGTGGTGGAGGGAGTACCGTGGGACCCTGGGGTGCGGGGGCCTACTGCTCACCCAGCCCTCTCCTCACGCCTCTGCTCGTCATCCCGAGCCTGAGCACCACACCTAGCACAGCTCGCCATAGCCTGTAAAATGATTAACTTGGTTAGAATATAAGTTACTTAGTCCTAACCATTTTCTTAACTATATTTAATTCATTATTACATATTTTCCACATATATGGAAAATTTCTATAAAGACATTGAAATATTGTGTCGATGATGGCATATTCATGTACAATCTCAACATGTTGCTCTGATACCAATCTCTGTAACGACCCTCTTTATACGGTACGATTATACCAATCCACATCGATACAAAGGGCGCCGTCACAATGGGACATTTACCCAACATAATATGATAGGTCGAGATGTACATAAATAACAAAAGAAGTACAGTGGAAATGTAAGACATTCTTATTCCATCATCATTCACATATTCCACAATCTATATAGCAATAATTAAAATAACAATGTCCACCATTATACAAGTCCATAATAACAATGTCATACTAGTAAATGAAATGTAGACTAAACAAGTGATCCCTCAAGTGCAGCTACTCCTCTCGCTCGGAGTCGCTCCTCACTATGTCCTCCTCTAGCATGGGGACACCTGTCTCACTTGTATGTTAAAGCAAGTATTAGTCTTCCAAAAAGACCCAGCAAACAACCTAAAGGCACATCCTTACACATATCACATACATGCTATTCTTTAAAACAATGAAAGAAATACATGGCACATGATTTATGTCAAATATGCAAATACACATAAATAACATATACATGCTTTCTACACATGATAATTAACTTGATTCATGGTGCCAATTCCAATTCATGTCATTCATATTTCTAAACAAAAAAATCATGGAATTTAACACAAGGTAACTAACAATCCTAGCATGATGTCTAACATTTTTCACATGCTTTTATAACACATATTCACCCCTTTTACTTGCTGTTTTAACATAAACATATCACATTCACATGGTTTCACATCTTTTCACATGCTATCACATTTACACAATACTATCACATAATCACATTGCACATTTATACACCTTTCACACTTTTACACTTTAATTGTCGTGACACATAGTCCGAACCACCATAAAGAAGGACACACATTCACATAACACATACCCGTCACCTAGGCAATACAGTGACGAATCTTAGTAACTGCGGAGAACCGGGAGAAGCCCTCTCCACCCTAACCAGTGGTACATGTCCACCTCCAGCATTTCATCCTGATGCCCACAGGATATCACATACACAATGGGCCTTCCCATAGGGACTTTTCTACAGTACGGCTCCATAGCCTTCTATGGTAGCAGTGTCAATCTCGGCACATATTACACATTATCTCACTTAATCACATTGTTTCATTCACTTACATGTACTATTTAGCCCATTCTCATGCACTTTAATAAAACATACATACTTCAGGTTACAGAACTTAGGATGACTATTTCACAGTGTCAAATTAATCATAACAGTACCTAAACATGTTGCTAATCACTGAAATTTACAATATATGGAACAAACATGCTTAACATGGTTTAATTGCCCTTTTAAAATATAAATAGTACCTCCGAATATAAAAAAAATATCAAATTTTTACCACAGACTCTATACATGTAATATGTCATATGACTAATTTTCCAGAATTTTTTTAATTGTAGATTTTTTTTAAACAATTGATATAGATTTCATGTAATTTCAGTAAAATATTCACTTAACCTGGTAGATAGTAAAACAGTTGATGCTCACAGATTTAAAACATGCAACCAGTAACCCTAAGACCATGAAAATTCTCTGTAACAATAACATGCAGTAAAACTATTTGTTCAGAATTAAATACTGTCAAAACATGCATATTTCACATAACAGAATTTAAATTAAATAAAATCATGCTTAGAAATTCGACAGAAACTCATGATCTGACCTAAAGACCACCTGACAACCATAATTTTATAGCATGTACAGACATCCAAAAATCTGGAAATTATCCAACAGAAATGAAAGTCACAGTTCTGTAAAAACATGATGAACTTGGCGGAAGGGCCTTGTCGTCAAGGTGGGTTAACGGCACTCTGTTGCCGTCAACCAGAAACTTGGCGGCAACAATGTTGCCCTCAACTGTTGGGTGAGTGTAATCTCTTATCATTCCCTCCTATTTTGATGATGACAAGAGGTGTTTTTAAAGCAATTTAAATGAAACATGTCAAAAACATCATATGAAGTCAATGTTCTAAAAGCATGTTTCAAATCACATTTATCATTTATGGTCATGATAAATTATTTTACTAATGATATATGTGTTTATTTTCAGGAACAAACACTTTTTACAAAAGATGTGTCGACACACCCTTCCATGGTGTCGACACAACAACACAGATTCAAAGGCAAAAGGTGAAGAAATATGAGACTGTGTCAACACAAGTCAAGAGTGTGTCAACACGAGTTGCAGTTTTTCAGGAATCAGTCTACCAGGTCGACACACTCTCAGAGCAGGTCGACACTGGACCCAGTTCCCAGAACAACCAGTTTGGAGATTGGGACAGCAGGTCGACACACTCTCAGAGCAGGTCGACACGGGACCTTCTTCCCAGAACAGTTGTTCTCAGATATGGGACAGTGTGTCGACACCACCACCAGGGCAGGTCGACACACTACGAAAAGATTCCATCTTAAAGTGGATGGCTGCCACATGTCTGCCTAGGGCGATGGGGAATCAACCTAGGATCGTGTGCCCTTATACCTAAAGGGTATCTTTGGATTCTTTTGGGTATAAAAGGCCCTCTATTGGCCATCCATCTAGAAGAGAGACCCACCAAAACTCTAGAGCCTCCTGGAAGTTCCTGGCGGCTGCAAGAGGTCGTCTCCCTCCTCTGCTCTCCGTGTGCTTCCAGAAGACCAATTCTCACCAATTCAAGTGTGAGAATTGGAGTGTGATCCTGTAGAAGAACCTCTGAAGCATCCCAAGGAAGCAGATCCTGTAGAAGCCTTCGTTGGAGAAGAATTCAAGGAAGATCCAACACTTCCAAAGTGCAGAGCATCGGTTTTGGACTTCAAGACTGCAAGCCCTTCCCAATCCAAGCTTCTACAAGGGAGTACACTTGAAGAACGAAGTTATTTAATACAATTCACTGTACTTCTGTTCTTCTGAGATATCTTTTGAGATTATGCAAGTGCTTCTGCATAGCTCTCATTAGTGCTCTCATTTTCGACTAGATCTGTGCTAGAAGGTCTATGTCTTGAGTTGGTGTCTAGCAACCATTGTGTGAGCATTGTGCTCAGGTTGTTGTGAGCCGTCGTGCTCAGTTTGAGTTGTCTAACTCAAGGTTGTGTTGAGCAGTCTTGCTCAGTGGTTCTAGAGTAGTCTTGCTCTAGAAGTTGTGTGAGTTGTAAGCTCTCAAGTGTTGGAGTTGTCAGGCTCCAGTGGGTGTGTACCCCAGTTGTTTTAGTGAATCCTCACAGGGTGTGAGGGGTGGATGTAGGAATCACTTGGGTGATTTCCGAACCACCTAAAAATCCTTGTGCACTTGTCTATCTGTGGTTTGATCATTATCCGTTAGATGCTTGCATAGGATCGTTTAAGTTCACTTAATCAACTGTTTCACATCTATTTTTACCAACTCACTCAAATCTCATCAGATCTGTGGTTTTTCACTGATAAAATGCCTCTGATTCAAAAGTGTTTTTAAATTGTTAAGCTTCCGCAGAAAGTGGCATAGATCTATTCATCCCCCCCTTCTAGATCTTATCCACACCTTTTCCTCGATCCTTCAATTGGTATCAGAGCGGGTTTACCTTGATCTGATTTGATCCGAGTAGTTTTTGTTTCTGAGTGTTGTGTGTTTGAGTGTTTGCTTGTTTGTTTGCTAAGCATTTCCTGCTTTAGAGTCATGGATTCCAAAGGTTTCATAGCTGAGGGTCATTCCATAAATAGGCCACCATTCTTTAATGGGACGGACTATTCTTACTGGAAAAACAGAATGCAAGTATTCTTAAGGGCCCAGAACTATGAAATTTGGAAAGTGTTGAGGCTGTCCCTATGAAAACCAGGGTGAGGAAGAAACCTGGACTAGGGAACAAATAAGGAAGCTACATTGAATTATAGTGCCATGAACATGATTCAATGTGCTGTTCATCCAAGGAGTATTCGAGAATCTCAATGTGCAAATCTGCCAAAGAGATGTGGGATAAACTCGAATTACTCTATGAGGGAACATCACAAGTAAAGGAGACTAAGGCAAATATTCTAGTTTCAGAATATGAACTTTTTATGATGAAGTCTAACGAAAATATTTCTGAAATGTTTGCCAGGTTCATGGTGATTGTGAATGGATTAAAGGCCTTGGGTAAGGAATATACAGATGCAGACTTGGTAAGAAAAATCTTACGTTCACTTTCTTCAATCTGGCATACAAAGGCCACTGTCGTTGAAGATTCAAAAGATCTGTCCAAAATCTCTTTGGATGAATTGATTGGATCCTTAATGACATATGAAATCAACTTAAAAAGAATGAAGAACACATAATTAAGACCAAGCCTATGGCACTTAAGGCCTCTTCAAGCAATAAAGATAAAAGTCAGGAGAAAACAAGTTCTGAGGAGTCTGAGTCAAATGAGGATGAAATTGCCCTCATGACTAGGCAATTCAGAAAATTCTTGAAATACAGAAAAGGAAAAATGTCTGGGAAAAAGAAGTCTTTCTCAGGTAAGAAAAACACTTCCTTTTCTAATTTCAACAAGAATCACAAAACTGACGAAAATATTGTCTGTTACAGGTGCAACAAACCAGGACACATGAAGGGAGAGTGTCCTGAGAACAAGAAGGAAAGCACAAGAAATTCCAGAAGTACAAGAAGCCAAGGCCATGGTAGCCACTTGGTCTGACGAAGACTCAAGTGAGGAAGAAGAAGAGAAGAAATCCTCAAGCTCTGAAAGTGAGGAGGTTTGCTTCATGGCCAACAGCACAGATGAAAAGGTAAATACTCCTTTGAAGATTTTACTGTTGAAGATTGGCAGGATGTGTATGCAGAACTGGTTGAAAAATATTCTGAAATGAGAAAAGAAAACAAACACATCAAAAAGAAAATTGAAAATCTTTACCATAACCAATCTTCAAACCATAGAACTTGTGAACTGGAAACTGAAGTAACAGAATTGCTTAAGAAAAAGAAAATCTCCTGAACCTTATTGATGAACTAAAACTTGCCTCTCAAAAGGCCTCCCAAGAATTCAGAAACTTAACTGAAAAGCTGGAAATTGAAAAACAAGAAAAACAACAGAAAATTGAAGAAATTGAAGCTCTTAAAGACCAGCTAAAAGAAAGGGATGAAGTTATCCAAACCTTCACAAAAGGTAAAGATAACTTAGAGGCATTGCTAGGAACCACCATGACAACCACCTCTCATGGATTAGGATTCAACAAAAAGAAACCCATGAAAGACAAATCTGGTGAGAAAAGGGCAAAGCACCACTAATTAAATTTGTCAAGGGTCCTAATCTTGAAACACAGAAATTCAACAAACAGCAAACAAAACCTAAACAAAACACAAAACAAAGCAAAAACTCAAAAACAAAAGAAGACAATCAGGTCGACACAGTCCCCTGACAGGTCGACACCAGTCCACAAGAACAAGGCTTCTGTGGCTGCTGTGTCGACACCAGTACAGGAGAGGTCGACCTGCTCAGCATCAAAAGCTGCAAACAACTCAACCAAAAATTCAAATAAAAATTGAAAAATAAGAAAAAGTCAAAAGAAATAATTCATGAAAACCTTGGACCTCCAAGAAAACATTTCAAGATGATGGACCAATCCTTGGAGCCAATGGTATGACAACCCTGTTGGTATCATCCTCAATTCTTTCATCCAAACCTTTGGATGTACCAACAAAATCCATGGTTTCCACCTCTAATCTGAACTCCAATTTTCAAATGAAAAACTCCCCTCCTACCAAAAACAAAAATCTTGGTGCTTTCATTCCTAAAAGAAAGAACAATAGAAAAGGCTGAAAACACCAATGTAACAAAACAAAATAAAAACAAGTCAAATTTGGGTGAGAAAATTGATGACAATGCTCAATCATTCTGATGGTCCCAACTCTGTTTGGGTACCAAAATCTTCTCTCCACTGATCCTTTTGCAGGAAGGTCGTGCACCCAACTCCAATGTATGGTTTCTTGACAGTGGGTGTTCACGACACATGACGGGAGACAGAGCAAATTCTCATTCCTGCTTGAAAAGGAGGGGGGTCAGTAACATTCGGGTAAAATAAAGGAAAGATCATAGGATCTGGAAAGGTTGGTCAAACTTCTTCAAACTCAGTAGATAATGTTTTACTAGTTGATGGTCTTGATTATAATCTGCTCAGTATCAGCCAACTATGTGACAAAGGTCACAAAGTTGTGTTTGAATCTGATTTTTGTAAGATAATTGACTCATCAACTGATAAAATCAAATTCTTTGGAAAAAGGAAAACAATGTCTACATGATCAACCTTAATAAAAACTTTTCTGAAAATCTTTGCTTTGTTGCAAATAAAATGAAATTGCATGGACTTGGCACAAAAGACTTGGCCATGCAAGTTT
The DNA here is from genome assembly GCA_014218235.1 of Colocasia esculenta. Taxonomy (NCBI): domain Eukaryota; kingdom Viridiplantae; phylum Streptophyta; class Magnoliopsida; order Alismatales; family Araceae; genus Colocasia; species Colocasia esculenta. Next base: position 58,751,979 of record CM024758.1, on the reverse strand, counting down.
CAGAATTGAATAAGTTGTTAAGACTGAACTTGGTTAAGGGCTTCCTGAATCTTTTTCTAATGTTGAAGATCAAGTTTGTGGGATATGTGCAAAGGAAAACAAACTAGGAAATCTTTTAAAACCTTCAATGAGGTACTTACATCTAGGCCACTAGAACTTCTTCACATGGACCTTTTTGGGCCAACAAGAGTTCTAAGCTTAAGTGGCAAAAGATATGGGTTTGTAATCATTGATGATTTTACTAGATTTACTTGGGTTATTTTCTGTCCCACAAAAGTGATGCTTGTCTTGAATTCAGGAACTTTTGTACCACTGTCTTAACCACTTATCCATATAAAATCAAAAACATTTTAACTGATCATGGGGGTGAATTTGATAACACATCCTTTTCTGATCTATGTGCTGAATTTCAAATATTTCACAAGTTTTCTTCACCTAGAACTCCAGAGCAAAATGGAGTTGTGGAAAGAAAGAATAGAACTCTTGTGGAAATGGCTAGATCCATGCTCTTAGGAAGTAATCTGCCCAAATCCTTCTGGGCAGAAGCTGTTAACACAGCCAATCATATCCTAAATAGAGCTTTGATCAGACCAAAGATCAGAAAAACCCCCTATGAATTGTTGAAAAACAAAAGCCAACTATTTCTTATTTCAAAACTTTTGGGTGCAAATGCTTTGTACACAATAATAACAAAGAAAACCTGACAAGTTTGATGCTAAGAGTCAGGAAGCTATCTTCCTTGGCTATTCTGAAGTGTCAAGGGCTTTCAAAGTGTACATTTTAAAAACCAAAATGTTGAAGAATCTCCACATGTTATTTTTGATGAAAATTCTTTTCCACTAATGATTCTAAATCTTGCAGGGAAAGACAAGACAATGAAGAGGATGACCTCATTGTGGATTCTTCACCAACTGTTGAGGAGTCTGAAAACATTGAAGAGAACCTGAACACACCATCTCCAAGTGGCTCAGGTAACATTGCTCCAGAAGTGGGTACTTCTCAACAGGTAATTTCTGAACCTCGATATCTGAGAGATCACCCATTAGACAGTGTAGTTGGCAATTTGAATGATAGAGTAAGGACCAGATCATCCTTCTTGCAAAATATTGAAGAAGACCCACTAGCTCTAATTTCCCAAATTGAACCCAAGTCAATTGATGAAGCCTTATCCAGTTCTGATTGGATTAATGCCATGCATGATGAGCTTCATCAATTCGAAAGAAATCAAGTATGGGAATTAGTACCTAGACCTAGTGACCAAGCAGTGATTGGTACTAGATGGGTTTTCAGAAATAAGTTAAATGAAACTGGTCAAGTAATAAGAAACAAAGCTAGGCTAGTTGCAAAGGGGTATAACCAAGAATTTGGAATTGACTTTGAAGAATCATATGCCCCTGTAGCTAGACTAGAAGCTGTCAGAATTTTCCTTGCTTTTGCATCCTCCATGAATTTCAAAGTTTATCAAATGGATGTCAAAAGTGCATTCTTAAATGGATATATAAAGAAAATGTTTTTGTTGAACAACCTCCTGGATATGAAAATGAAAAATATCCTAACCATGTTTTCAAGCTTAATAAGGCTCTCTATGGTCTTAAGCAAGCTCCAAGAGCTTGGTATGACCGGTTGAGTTCCTTTTTACTTGAAAAAGGATATTCTAGAGGTAATGTTGATCAAACATTGTTCACAAAATAGTTTGAAAAATCAAATAATTGTAGTCCAAATTATGTTGATGACATAATATTTGGATCAACCAATAAAGGCCTTTGCACTGAATTTTCAAATCAAATGAAGAATGAATTTGAAATGAGCTTAATGAGAGATTTAACATTCTTTTTGGGATTGCAGGTTAACCAACACATGAAGGAATCTTCATCAGTCAAACCAAATATGTCAAGGAGCTATTAAAGAGGTTTGACTTTCAGAACCTTAAGCACTCAAGCACACCAATTGCAATTAATGCTAAACTAGAAGATCCATCTGGTAAGTCAGTAGATCCAAAGACCTACAGAGGTATGATTGGCTCTCTGCTCTATCTTACAACTTCTAGACCTGATATTCAGTTTTGTGTGTGTTTATGTGCTAGATTCCAATCTAATCCTAAAGAAAGTCACATGCTTGCTGTTAAACGAATCTTCAAATATCTTGTTGGAACATGTGACTTAGGTATTTGGTATCCTGCTGGTTGCAAGTTAGATCTGTTTGCCTATTGTGATGCTGATTATGCTGGGTGCAAATTAGATAGAAAAAGCACAAGTGGCTTGTGTCTATTTCTAGGTGGGTGCCTTATCTCTTGGGCTTCTAAGAAGCAACATTCAGTTGCTCTGTCAACTGCAGAAGCTGAATATGTTGCAGCAGGTAGATGTGGAACTCAGATTCTCTGGGTGAAACATCAACTTCTTGATTACAACCAAGATTTAGGGTGTGTACCCATCCTATGTGATAACACTAGTGCCATAAATTTGTCTAAAAACCCCATTCAGCACTCCAGAACAAAACACATTGAAATTAGGCATCATTTCTTGAGAGATGAGGTTGCCAAGAAATCCTTTGAACTCCACTTCATTGAAACTGAAAAAAAATTGCAGACATATTCACTAAACCCCTTCCTGAAAACAGATTTTCATCTTTAAGGAGAGAACTTGGTCTTTGCAAATGTCCACCTTCATGATTCTCTCAAGGTTTGGGTTGAGTGTAATGCATTGTCTAAGGGGGAGTTCTTTGCATCTCATAATTCTTTGCTTCCTTGAGTTACATTGTTCATATCTCTCTCACTTTCAATTCTATTCCCTTTTTACAATAAATTCTCCAACTCTTATTGTGTTGAAATTTCTTGGTATATCAAATGGTGATTTGGAGAAGGACAAGTTATGCCTGTCTGGACACTTTCACTATGCGAGAGTATATGTCTCCGCCAAGTACTAAGAAATTGATATGCAATTGTTGAGGGGAGCTTCTATTGTTCAAAGAGGATACTTTTTCTGATTTCAAAATCTTGCTTATTTTCACTTCCATTTCTTTTTGATAATGAATTCAACTCTTATTGTATTGAAATTTCCTGGTATATCAAATACTGTTTGGAGAAGGACAAGTCAAGCTTGTCTGGAAACCTTTCATTATGCGTGAGTATATGACTCCGCCAAGTACCAAGAAATGAATATGCAATTGTTGAGGGGGAGTCTTTGTTGTCCAAGAAGAAAACTTTTCTGATTTCCAAATTCACATATCTTTATTTTGATGAAAAGTGATTGAAATCATCATCTCAGGGGGAGCTAGAAAATTCACAAGTCATGACTTTGCAAAATTCAAAATTTTTCTTGAATCTCATCAATTCTTGCATGATGTCATCATTTCGAAGTCTAGAGTCTCAAAATGAACCTTGAGTGATCTATTATATTTTTTACTAATCAACTTTCAACTATATCTCTCAACCCACAGAAATTCAGATCTCTTCCTAGACTAAACATCAACTTGTGCCTTGAATTTAAAACATTTCCTTGTTTGCAACTGATGATTGGATGTATTTGATTTCTATCTCACAAACTCTCCAATTTTTTTAAAATCCAACAGAGCAATGGCACTTGTGCTGAGAAACTGCACACCTTCACAATGAATGAAGTGCCATGTATGTCATGAGGCACTATTGCTAACTCTGTTCAAGGGGTCAAAATAAAAATAAATTCAAAACAAAGCAAAATGTGCTATGTTTTTTGATGATGACTGAGTAACTGGAAATATTGGCGTCTAAAAAACGTATTTTTTCATGTCAAAAGGCCATCATTTACCCCTTTGAGACTTGACAATGACTAAATCTTAAGTATCCAGGGACTATGGTGTGTAAAAAGCACTAGTACTTGAGTGAAAGAGATTTATATCATTTGATAGTTTGTTAAAAGAACAAAATGTGAGCATTATTGGAGATATGTCTAGAAAGATCTTCTTCATCATCAAGTTGTTCTTTGAGATTGTGTTTTATTTTCAACACAATTGTATTTAGTCTAGATGACATCTTTAATTCTTTAAAGTTGAGAAATATGGTAGTTTATAGTTGATTGTTAGATATATTATATCCCTCAATTTCTCATTTGTGTTGACTCAAGTCTTGGAATGCTAATATCCTGTTGGAATTGTTTGAAAACCTGAATTGTGATGATTTTTTGCAAAATATAACAAATGAATTTTTAAGCCTCTTAAAAATCCTTGAAATGATAATTCCCCTCATTGCTTATCATTCTAAAGATGTCCCAAAACTCCTCTCAAAATTTCCTCTCAAAAATTCAAATTTTCTTCAAAGGTCAGGTCGACACCATTCCTTCTCGTGTTGACACACTTCCCAGGTCAGGTCGACACTACCTTCATCCTGTGTCGACACTAACCCCTTGCCTGATTGTTTTTCAAACCATTCGGGTTCATGATAAGCTCTTTTGTTCCTGCGGGGCAGTACACCACTGCACCCCTTTTTGGCATCAGGTCGACCCGACGGCCAAATTCTCATCGTTTCCGGCAAGAAATCTTCACCATTTCTCTCTAACTCTCATCCTCTTTCCATCACCTCTCCAATCTTCCATCCCTCTCCGAATTCCACTCTTCTTTGCACCATGGTCAGGAAGTTGGGTCCCCGCCGTGGCGCAAGGTCCAGTGCCTCTTCAAGGCCGATTCGGCAGACAGAGCCAATGCCCATCTGAAAGAAGATCTAAGAGAAGGAATGATCCTGCCGAGCAACCAGGATCCTCTTCAGCACCTCAAAGGGCAGCAAGAGAGGTAGAGCCTCATCTTCAGGCAGAGGTAGTAGTCCTCCAAACCCTAACAAAATTCCGGGCTCATCTTCTGAAAACCCTGAGGAATCATCTTCCTCTTCTTCTGAGTCTCAAGAGGACATTCCCTCAGAGTCAGTCAGTGCAGCCAAGTTAATTTTGAAGCCCCGAATTCTAGACCTATTAGACATTTCAGCTAGCAGACTCTTTACCAGAAATTCAAACCTATTTCTCCTTTCAATCTTGGTTACCTTTTATCTCTGAGTTTCAAGTCAGTTATCCAAGACTTGTTAGGGAATTTTACAAGAACCTCACCTGCACAGATGAAGGGTATGAATCCAAAGTTAAGGAATAGCCATAGATATGCCAACTGAAAAAGCAGCCTCCATTTTCAAAGTGCCAGATGAGGGGCAGATTATCATGAATTTGAATTTGATCTTCATGAAGCCTATTCCATCTTGACAGGCCTTCCTGCAGATGCATCAGATCCCAAACAGACCTATGTAACCAGGTTCAATGCCAATTCATTTCCTCCTGTGTTAAGGGTCATCCACCACATATTGACCACCATAATTACCCTCAAGGTGGTGGAAGGGATAGGTTGACAGACATTCAGAGGTTCATCCTTTATTGCATGGTGAAAGACATAAAAATCAACCTCCATGTGATTCTCTATCAAATCATATCTGAAACAACAAGGAAAGACCTAAAGAGATCACTTCCTTATGGAGCACATCTGACCTCAGTGTTCCAGCACTTTGGTGTGCCCTTGGAGAATGAGAAGTCTCAATCTATTCCCAAGTCCAACATCTACACCTTTAAGAATATCCAGAAGTTTATGGGATTTAGATTGGAGGGCAATCAAATTAGAAGAGGGCCAGTTGTGGTTGAGGCCCCTCAAGCTCAGGAGGAACAGCCTCAAGATCAAGGGGAACAGCCCCAAGCTCAGGAGGACCAGCCTCAGGTTCAAGGGGATCAGCCCCAAGCACAAGAGGAACAGCCTCCAGCTGAAGGGGACCAGCCCCTAGGTCAAGAGGATCAGCCTCCTGTGAATGAGGATCAGCCTCAAGTCCCAACTGAAGGTGAAATTCCAGTTCATGCCCCTCTCTCACCTCAGTTTCAACCCTCCTTCATTCACTCTGAATCTCCACAACCCTCATTCCAACCATCCACATCCTCTGGTGGGCTTCTGTTCCACCAGAGTTGTTCTCCTTCCTCAATGAAAAATTTGAAACCTTGAACTCCTCCATTCAAACCATGTCCAATCATTTGAGTTGAGGATTCAAAGACTGGAGAACACAGTATCTGCCAAGTTCATAGAACAGAAAGCTGCTTCAGACTATGCAGCTCAAAGGTTCAATAGATTGATTGGAACAATGGCAGATGCCTCACTACAGCTGAAGGAGCACCAGCAGAAGCTAGAGACAGTACTTCAGGAATTTTGGCAAATTCCCAAGCAGATGTCTTCAACATAATCAGACATTGCATGAGATTTCCAGCACAAGACTGTCATTTGCTCTATTTTGTGGATGATTTGGAAAGCATGAGGAACTTCAATGAGCACATTGACAAGCAGATATCTGATTTGACAAAAGAATTCAAGATAATGCAAAGACCTGGTTGGTCAGCTGGATCTTCATCATCTTCACAACCCATTGCAGCTGATCTAGCCAGAATTCAGCCACCTTGATAGAAAATCAGATAGAATGGAGCACTACTTGCATACAAAACTGACATCCATTCAAGAGCAAATGAAGTCCAGCATGACTTCAATGGAGAAGAGATTGTCAGACATAGAGACCATTCTAGTTCCAATTCCTCCTCCTCCTCCTCCATCTTCTACTTAATGTAATCTTGTTTTGATGATGTCAAAGGGGAGAAGAAAGAAAGAAAAATGTTTGTAATCTTTTGGAATGATTGTAATGGTTCTCTATTGAATGAAATGAAATGTTTTGCTTGGCTTGAATGAAATCTTCATTGTGACTTCAATATGAATGAAAATCTTTATGTGAATGTGATTGTTTGAATACTTGTCAAGTTGCTTGACTTCTGTGTACAAAAATTCTCATTTCAAGTAACATTGTGTTCCACAAGTACATCATCATCTGTTACTAAAAATATCAAAAGGTCTTTGACAAGTTTAAACAAAAGAAAATAAAAATTTGAATAACCAAAAATTGCTTAAAATCTCATTTCATCAAAACCTTACTTTCATATGGATTTAATGTTGCCATCATCAAAAAGGGGGAGATTGTTGGGTTGAGTGTAATCTCTTATCATTTCCCTCCTATTTTGATGATGACAAGAGGTATTTTTAAAGCAATTTAAATGAAACATGTCAAAAACATCATACCGAAATCATGATTCAAAAAGCATGTTTCAAATCACATTATCATTTATGGTCATGATAAATTATTTTACTAATGATATATGTGTTTAATTTTCAGGTACAAACATTTTTGCAAAAGATGTGTCGACACACCCTTCCATGGTGTCGACACAACAACACAGATTCAAAGGCAAAAGGTGAAGAATATTGAGACTGTGTCGACACAAGTCAAGAGTGTGTCGACACGAGTTGCAGTTTTTCAGGAATCAGTCTACCCAGGTCGACACACTCTCAGAGCAGGTCGACACTGGACCCAGTTCCCAGAACACCAGTTTGCAGATTTGGGACAGCAGGTCGACACACTCTCAGAGCAGGTCGACACGGGACCTTCTTCCCAGAACATTGTTCTCAGATATGGCAGTGTGTCGACACCACCACCAGGGCAGGTCGACACACTACGGAAAGATTCCATCTTAAAGTGGATGGCTGCCACGTGTCTGCCTAGGGCGATGGGGAATCAACCTAGGATCGTGTGCCCTTATACCTAAAGGGTATCTTTGGATTCTTTTGGGTATAAAAGGCCCTCTATTGGCCATCCATCCAGAAGAGAGACCCAACCAACTCTTAGAGCCTCCTGGAAGTTTCCTGGCGGCTACAAGAGGTCGTCTCCCTCCTCTGCTCTCCGTGTGCTTCCAGAAGACCAATTCTCACCAATTCAAGTGTGAGAATTGGAGTGTGATCCCTGTAGAACCTCTGAAGCATCCCAAGGAAGCAGATCCTGTAGAAGCCTTCGTTGGAGAAGAATTCAAGGAAGATCCAACAATTCCAAAGTGCAGAGCATCGGTTTTGGACTTCAAGATTGCAAGCCTCTTCCAATCCAAGCTTCTACAAGGGAGTACACTTGAAGAACGAAGTTATTTAATACAATTCACTGTACTTCTGTTCTTCTGAGATATCTTTTGAGATTATGCAAGTGCTTCTGCATAGCTCTCATTAGTGCTCTCATTTTCGACTAGATCTGTGCTAGAAGGTCTATGTCTTGAGTTGGTGTCTAGCAACCATTGTGTGAGCATTGTGCTCAGGTTGTTGTGAGCCGTCGTGCTCAGTTTGAGTTGTCTAACTCAAGGTTGTGTTGAGCAGTCTTGCTCAGTGGTTCTAGAGTAGTCTTGCTCTAGAAGTTGTGTGTGAGTTGTAAGCTCTCAAGTGTTGGAGTTGTCAGGCTCCAGTGGGTGTGTACCCGGTTGTTTTAGTGAATCCTCACAGGGTGTGAGGGGTGGATGTAGGAATCACTTGGGTGATTTTCGAACCACCTAAAAATCCTTGTGCACTTGTCTATCTGTGGTTTGATTTCATTATCCGTTAGATGCTTGCATAGGATCGTTTAAAGTTCACTTAATCAACTGATTTCATATCTATTTTTACCAACTCACTCAAATCTCATCAGATCTATGTTTTTTTTCACTGATAAAATTGCCTCTGATTCAAAAGTGTTTTTAAACTGTTTAAGCTTCCGCAGAAAGTGGCATAGATCTATTCATCCCCCCCTTCTAGATCTTATCCACACCTTTTCCTCGATCCTTCATCAACCTCCTGTATGCAGAAAGTGCAGACCGATCTCAATAAAAAGGAGAATCTGGGGTTTCCGGACACGAAATAATCCGTATAAATACCTAGACCTAGGGGACATGTCTAGGATAATACCCATAAGCTACTTGCATGGATAAAAATTTCTAAAGATTCAATTGGCGATGAAGCCCTCCACGGCCAAGCTAAGAAGGTGTTTCTTCCAACTCCAATTCGGTCTTCCTGTTTGTGCAAATGGTTCTCCGGAGTCAGGAAAGCTTCTTCACCACCAAGAGTACCTTCTAGTCGAAGAAGATTTCCAGAACAATCTTCCAAACACCGGATCAAGCCACGCAAAGCTCTGACTTTCTCTCAAACAAACCTAGTTTTTCCTTTCAACTAAAGGACCTAACCTAGCCAAAATCTCTAAGTTTTATAGGGTTAAGAGTTGGGGTGCGCCTAGCATTAGGATTCCTAACCGTTAGGATTGGTTTCTTATTAGATCTTGGAGAAAACGCAGTCGTTTCAGATCTAGAATCCCGAACGCAGCCAAGAAGTAAACGGCCACTTTGCTACCGTTAATAGGAAGTAGACGTCAATCGATCTGGATTTCTATATCCTCTGGCCATGCAGTTAACGGCACACATGTTGCCGTCAACCTGTTGTTAACGTCAGGTGATGTTGACGTTAACCAGGGATTTCGGGCAGAACTCAAAACATCAGACAAGCACAAATGCACAAAAATAAATAAACATACTACGTACAGAAAATAAGTAAATACCATATGTACAGGATTAAATAAACATAATATGAAGAAAATTTGAGGGCCTTACACTAATTGTAGCTAGTTTATGTCAATAACATCACAAACACAAATTGTAATTCATGTTGATGACCCAAGCATTTGCTGTATGTTTATTTAATTTGTGGGTCTAACTTGTGTGTTAAGTGTGCAGCAAAGTATGTCAAAAGTCGCACATGAAGTGGACTTCACAAAGGTCAAGGCTTAGACAAAGCTCGATTTGAAGACTGATTTGATTTCTGTATTTTTACAGAAAGTCAATCGATCGACCAAGGAGAATCGGACGACCGATCTAGCCAGTACCATTTGGCATTGCAACAGACAGAGATTGGACGAACGACCTTCAAGAATCGATCGACCGACCATGTGAAGCCAATTGATTGCTGAAATAAAGCTCCAATCAATTGATGAAGTCAAGGACAATCGATTGATGACCAACCAGGAAATCAGACGACAAATTTGGAGATTTTGGTCAACCGACCTAGCCAGTACAGATTGAGGCTGGGATAGTCACAAAGTCAGATGACCGACTTGGTCAAATCGGTCGACCAATTATGGAAACACAATTACTTATTTTGGATGGACTCTTTCCTCCATTGGGTCTCTGCTCTTGGTAACTTCCAAGTTGGGATCTTTTGGGTTGGTACATATATATACCACCTATCCCAAGCTTTAGAAAGAGAACCCAATAAGCAAGAAGTGTTTCATCTTCTAAATCTAGGGTTCTTGGTGATTTTCTAAATATTTCTGAAGAAGCCCAGAGAAGACTTCGAGGACATCAGTTCCAACCTTTTCAACTACTAATTGGAGTTGTTGTGAAGCATAAAAATGTCATACTTCATCCAAGCAACGTCCAGAAGCATTTTGTGAATAGATCGACCTACGTTCTTCAACGACATATTGCTTATGCATCGACTCTTCATCTTTCAACAGGGGGATTCTATGTGCCTTGAGTTTTTACTCATTACCCCTTTGTCATACGCATACATTGTATTGATCTCGAACTGAACATATCGTGTGTGTGGGTGCTCGGTTCGTGAGCACAAGTTTGGTTGGTGTGTGGTACGTGCGCGTGCACACATCAGGTTGTCTCATCCCCGGGAAATGAGGTGGGATTTGTGTTGTCCCCATAAAGAACCGTGTGTATGGGTTTTCACTTGTACCTGGGAAACAAGCTAGTGGAAATGTAACGTCGCGCATTTTTTGGATCCATGTGGATCCTGTGTTTGGTGTTTGCGGTGGCCAGCGTGTGGTCAATGTGGTGTGCTCCAGGTCTTTTGTAGGTTTTTGGGGCCTACTGGGCCGACTGTTTTGGCCCATAGCACCCCTCAGTTCACTGTCTGTGAACGCGATGGGTATGGACGTCGCGTTCTGAATGCGACGGTCCTGCATGTCACATTCCCGTTGCCGCCCAGAGAAGCTGATTGTCCGCATGTACGCCGCGTGTCGCGCGCGGGAGACCTGCGGACGTCAGCCCTACGAAGGCGACACCCAGGTCCGTCGCGACCTGGACACGATGGAGGGTTTGGTCGCGTTCTTAACCACAGCAGGTTCTTAAACCATGCTGGCCAGACAGAGCTGGTTATGCTCTGTTTGGCCAAGGGGAGAGCTGCTGCGGGCTTCTGAGGGCGATTTGGCGTGGGAGCGAGGTGTTGGGGCGTCTTCTCGCCGCGAGGATCGTGTGTGGAGCAGAGGAAATGCCGGAAGATTTCTTTTTTTCGTGTTCATCATGGAGGTAGGGTGATTCCTCCTGTTCATAGGTTGTGGATTGCATGTAGCATTCGTGGGGGGTGTTATTTGCTTCAAGAATGATAGATATCATGCTAGGAACCCCATTAAAGCATGAAATTTATGAATTAAGGGTGGTTTGTCAGGTGTGAAATGGTAATCCGGAGGATGTTCCCCGGATTAGGGTTCTTGCTTCAGAAGGCGACAGAACCTCCTATCGCGTGGCGTCGCTATCTAGTTGCGACCCTATGCTATGTCGCGACTACAGCCGAGAGGCCCTATTGTGGTTGGTTTTAATGGAGGATTTATTCGATATTTTATTTATCGTGCATGGTATGAAATGAGCGGTGCATCGGCACTCACGATGCTCTGGGAGCGTGTTATTTACGAGGCTAGCGTACCGGTTACGTAGCTAGCGTGTGTTTTACGTGTTGGCGTGGTATTCACGCGGTGTGAATTGTGTTCACATGTTGTGGATAGGCTGTTCACATGGTAGACGTGAGGTTTTACGTGGTTTGTGCTATATGAATGTGGTTTTGTGTGCGTGGCGAGTAGTACGACGCCTACCATGGTTACCTCTTCAGTTGGGTGCCCCAGGTTCTCTGTGAGCTCGGCTGTTAGCTCGGGGCTTGTCCTGGTACTTGTGTTGTACCGTAGAGGTAGTGTCGTCTGTCCTGGACACCCTCACTCCTGTGTTTGAGTTGTACATTGGCTGAGGGAAAGATGACAGTAGGACAGCAACTTGTGGTTTGTGTTTGTCGCTTGTGGCACGCTCGTAGTTGGGGTACAGACACCAGTAGACATCACTAGTCCCCCTAGTCCTTTCCAGTGCCTCACTCTAGGGAGCTCAGGCCGGAGTCCTTAGAGGTGCCAGGCATGGGCCTGTGGCTGTGTGGTCCACAGGTTGTGGTGTTGGTTGGTCTCCACAGTTGTTTGTCTTGTTCTTGTGGAGAGGTAGCTAGACCTTCCGTCCGTGGCTGCGAGGCTGAGAGGTAGACCTATGTAGTTTTGTCCGAGTCAATAGTTGGTGTCGCGAACCAGTCTACGTGGCTCGAGCGTTGCGGTCTCTACTTTAGAACGTACACGTGGTTGTGGTTTGCAGTTTATTTATTAATATAGCTTTACATTGTCGGCAAATGGTAAGTGGTGTTTACAGCTTTAATAGCCTACTAGCTTGTGCTATATAAACTGCTAGCGTAGCTTTCTGTTTATGCACTTGTGTTGGTTTGCTCGGTCTTTGGGGAGTTACCCTACTGAGCCAGTGACTTGCGAGGCTCACCCCTACTCCCAACAGGTGAAGGCGAGGAGGATGTTTCGTTAACGTCTTCCTGTTCAGAGCCGCATCGCAGCGGTGCTAGGCAGACGCCTCCAGCAGTGTAGTTTCTTTTCTCAGTTGTACCTCGGGTATGCCCCAGGCTCTTGTACTATATTTGACTTTTGTTGAAATTTGGCTTTGTAAATCTATTATGAGTATATGTGAGATTGTAATCAAGCATGTTAATCAGTGTGTTCCTTTGTGTTTTCATGGACTCGTGTTGTGGTATCCCTTGCGAGGCTACGGCCCGTTCGCAGGAGACAGACTCGGGTTAAGCTCGTTATTGGTTTAACGGGTTTAAATGACGCAGTCCGTCACAGTTGGTATCAGAGCAAGGTCCGTGTAAGTATAAAGGAACAGGGAAATTACATAGCCTTATTTCTACACTAGTCCACTACTGGTAGCTGACCCTGGTTTTGTAATGATTTGTTGTCTTGTTTGTGGTTGGTATGTTGTTTGTGCAGGAATTTGAAATGGCTGACAGGAGGGACTGGGGTGGTGGAGGAGATGAGCCTGAGGAGTCTACTCAACATATGATAGAGAGGATCTGAGAGAGTCTCACCGATATTCAGATGAGAATGGATCAGCAGGCACTGGTACCTCCAGTAGCAGTACCACCCGTTGTTGAAGCTGGAGTCCCCGTGGCACCGATTCCACCACCGCCAAGGGAGGAGGTACCTTTTGTGGTACCCGTACCACCACCACCACTAGTGAGGATGGTACAGAGTCGGTGATGGATTGAGAGTTTTTTGAGGGCAACCACCCACTTTTATAGGAGGGCAGAATCCAGATACAGCGGAGCACTGGATTCATGAGATTGAGAGGGTTTTTGTAACCATGAGGTGTCCAGCAGTGGACAGAGTCATGTTAGCTACATATCAATTGAGAGGTTTTGCACAAGAATGGTGGCGTCTGAAGATGCAGACCGCCTTTGCAGGTAGGACAGAGGAGGCTATTGCTTGGTCAGAATTCTTGAGGTGTTCAATGATACATTCTTCCAATTCAGATGCAGTAAGCAAAAAGAGAGCAATTTCGGACACTTCAGCAAGGTAATTCCTCAGTTTTAGAATATCAGATGCGGTTTATGGCACTTAGTCGTTACGCACCTTATGTGGTATCGGATAATGCCATGATGGTTTGTATTTTATTCAGGGTTTGAGAGTAGAGCTACAGAATGCGGTGATACCGCTTATGTGCAAGACTATTGAGGAGGCAGCCCAAAGAGCAGGCACACTTGAGAGATCTATTTGGACTCGTCAGGCGAGCGAGTCGGGTTCAGGTAGTTTTCAGCTACTCCAGCAGTCAGCAGGAGTTAGCAAGGGGAAGGCACCAGCGGGACCTTCTTCTTCAAGATTTAGCAAGTGGGGCCAGAAAGTGAAGCAAGTGTTTAAGGGTCGAGGAAGAGGAGGTCATCAGCAATTTCAGTAGGGACGTGGTTATAGACCAGAGGTGGAGGAGTCACAACAGAGTATTGCCAACAGCCCACACATCCACCGGGCTACAAGGTTATAATTGTGATCAGCGGGGCATTGATCCGCAATTGCCCCTATCCGAGAGATTATGGGTATGGTAGAGGTGTTCAGCAGCAGCAGCAGCTCAACAGCAACCAGTAGGTCGTGGTAGAGGAGCACTGCAGTAGCAAGGTACGGGCCGCTATCATCGATGCCCAGGCAGAGGCATCGAACTTAATAGAAGGTATAAACCTATTTATGATTTTTCAGCTAGAGTTTTATTTGATTCGGGTGCCTCTCATCTTTCATTCTGAAGTGTTTTTGGATTGTATGGCTCATCGTCTAGAAGAGAAGTTTTGTGAATTGGCGGTAGAGGTTCTTTCGAGTGAGTTTATGCTCACCACGTGTTATATAAATGAAGCTCCTGTTGTGATTCAGGGGAACCAGATGCCAATCAGGTTATATGCTTTGCAATGAGTGATTATGATATCATTTTGGGTAAGGATTGGCTACAAGCCTATGGGGCTATGGTAGACTACAGAAAGAAGAGAATCATATTTTGTCACCCTAATGGAGCTGTGTTTGAGTATCAAGGTATGCCTTTCTATACCCCTAAGCTCCTAATTTCTGCAATCAAAGCTAGAAAATGCTAAATGCGGGATGTGTAGCTTATTTAGCTTCTGTGAGTCTGGTTGAAGCTGGAAAATCAGTAGAGGTAGTTCCTGTGGTTGGAGAATTTGCAGATGTTTTTCCCAGATGATTTACCTGGTTTAGCTCCACACAGGGAGGTGGACTTTACTATCGAGTTGTTTCCGGGCACCATGCCGATTTCTAAGGCACCATATCGGATGGTGCCGATAGAGCTTCAAGAGTTGAAAAAGCAATTAGAGGAATTGTTGGAAAAGGGATTTATCAGGCCGAGTCACTCCCCGTGGGGAGCTTCGGTATTATTTGTAAGGAAGAAAGATGGTAGTTTTAGAATGTGCATTGACTATAGAAAATTGAATGATGTGATCATTAAGAATAAGTATCCATTATCGAGAATTGATGATCTGTTTGATCAGTTGAAAACAGCTAAAGTGTTTCTAAAATTGATTTGAGGTCAAGGTACCATCAGTTAAGAATCAGAGGCAGGATATAGATAAAATAGCATTCAGGACCAGATATGGTCACTATAAGTTTGTAGTTATGTCATTTGGGCTAACCAATGCTCCTGCAGCTTTTATGGATCTGATGAATAGAATATTTATCCATATTTGGACCAATTTATTATGGTCTTTATAGATGATATTCTAATTTATTCGCATCTAAAGAGGAGCATGCAGCACATCTGAAGTTGACCTTGCAGTTATTGAGAGATAATCAGTTGTATGCCAAATCAATAAGTGTGAATTTTGGCTGAAAGAAATTCAATTCTTAGGTCATGTTATTTCAGCAGAGGGGTAGCAGTCGACCCAAGCAATGTGAAGCAGTTATGAGATGGGAAGCGCCAAAAACAATTACTGAGATTAGAAGCTTTTTGGGGTTAGCAGGCTATTATAGGCACTTTATACAAGATTTCTCTAGGATTGCGGCACCCACGACCAGATTGACTAGGCAGGGTGCGCCATTTGTGTGGCTCGGTGAATGTCAGAAAAGTTTTATGGAATTGAAAAAGAGACTTAAAGCAGCACCAGTACTGGCATTACCGGCAGGAAGTGGTGGTTTTGTTATTTATACAGATGCATTGAAGAGGGGGCTTGGCGCAGCAGTGTTAATGCAACACGGGAAGATGATAGCTTATGTGTCCAAGCAATTAAAGCCAGCAGAGGAGAATTATCCCACCCATGATTGGAATTGGCAGCAGTGGTTTGCTTAAATATGTGGAGGCATTATTTATATGCCGAGAGATTTGTGATTTTCACAGATCATAAAAGTTTAAAGTATATCTTTTCCCAGAAAGATTTGAATCTCTACCAGCGTAGATGGATTGAATATTTGAAGGATTATGATTTCAGTTTGGCTTACCACCCGGGAAAGGCCAATGTAGTTGCTGATGCCTTAAGCAGAAAGGCATATTTGAGTCAAATGATGATAAGGAATGGAAGTTGTACGAGGAGATAGCGGAGAACTCCTTGTATGTTCCAAGTAATCAGCGGCGAGCAGTACTAGCTAGTAGTGCTGTAGAGCTGTCATTATATTGGCAAATTGTTAAGGCAGAGAGCAGATGTGAATTTAATTGAAATTGTGAAGATGGAAGGGGTACTATTGATGATAAATGTGTGGTCAGGCTCAGAGGTAGGTTGTTCGTGCCAACAGAAAGGGAGGTGAAACAGAGGTACTGGAAGAAGCTCATAAATCTAGGTACACTATTCACCCAGGCAGTACTAAGATGTACCAGATCTGAAAGAGCACTTTTGGTGGCCGCATATGAAGAAGGAAATAGCGGAATCTGTTTCAAGGTGTGCAATTTGTCAACAAATTAATGTAGAACATCAGAAGCCTGGAGGTTTATTGCAGCCACTACCCATTCCGTAGTGGAAATGGGATGATATTGCCATGGATTTTATAGTAGGATTACCGAGAATAGCTTCAGGACATAACGGAATATGGGTATTTATTGACAGGTTGACCAAGGTATGCAGGTTAGTAGCAGTAAGTAAGTATGTCCTAGAGTGGATAGGTTAGCAAGGATTTATGTTGATAAAATTGTTCCATTGCATGGTATCCCAAATACTATTGTTTCTGATAAGGATCCCAGGTTCACTTCTGGTTTATGGAGAAGTTTGCAAAGGGTTGTTGGCACAGAATTGAAGTATAGTTCAGCTTACCACCCTCAGACAGATGGTCAGACGGAAAGGACTATCCAGACAATTGAAGATATGTTACGAGCATGCTGTTTAGTGTGGCGTGGTAGCTGGGAACACCATCTGGGCGTGGTTGAATTTGCTTATAATAATAGTTATCATACCAGCCTTGGAATGGTACTGTATGAAGCTTTGTATGGAAGGTCATGTAGAACACCATTAAATTGGCATGAAGCGGGAGAAAGGCAGATAATGAGTCCTGAATTGATACAACAAATCACAGAAATAGTAAAATTTATTCAGGAAAAGTTGCAAGCAGCTCAGAGCAGGTAGAAAAGTTATGCAGATAATCGAAGAAGACCACCTCAATTTGAAATCGGGGATTTCATCTTTTTAAGAGTTTCCCCTACTAAAGGTGTTGTTAGATTCGGTAAGAAAGGAAAGGTGAGCCAAGATATGTAGGACCCTTCCAAGTGTTAGAAAGGATTGTGGAGACAACCTATAGACTTGATTTGCCAGTAGATTTTGCAAATGCTCATGATATTTTCCATGTCTCCATGTTAAGAAAATGTATTGAAGATCCAGCACAAATAATCACTTATCAAGGTGGTGATTTAAGACCAGATATATCTATGCCGAATATCTGGTGCAGATTACAGACCGTAAAACAAGGAAATTAAGAAATAAAGATATCGAGTTAGTAAAAGTAGGATGGGAGAATAGGCTGGGGGTGAGGATACCTGGAGAGTTAGCCGAGGAGATGGCTAAGGGGTATCCTTACTTGTTTGAGTAAGATTTTAAATCTTTTTAGATGATAGTACTTGTAAATGTGTTCAAAGTTATATGTATTTCAGCATGTTATGAATTTCGAGGTTGAAATTTCTTTTTAGATGATAGTAATGTAACATCACGCATTTTCGGATCATGTGGATCCTGTGTTTGGTGTTTGCGGTGGCCAGCGTGTGGTCAATGTGGTGTGCCCCAGGTCCTTCTGCAGGTTTTTGGGGCCTACTGGGCTGACTGTTTGGGCCCTATAGAACCCCTCAGTTCAGTGTCTGTGAACACGACGGGTATGGACGTCACGTTATAAATGCGACAGTCCTGCATGTCGCGTTCCCGTTGCCGCCCAGAGGCGCTGATTGTCTGCATGTGCACCGCGTGTCGTGCCCCGGTGTGACCTACGGACGTCAGCCCTAGGAAGGCGACACCCAGGTCCGTCGCGACCTGGTCGTGACGGAGGGTTTAGTCGCGTTTCTAACGCAGTAGGTTCTTAAACCCTACTGGCCAGACAGAGCTGGTTATGTTCTGTTTGGCCAGGGGGAGAGGCTGTGGGGCTTTTGAGGGCGATTTGGCATGGGAGCGAGGTGTTGGGGCATCTTCTCGCCACGAGGATCGTGTGTGGAGTGGGGGAAACGCCGAAAGATTTCTGTTTTTTGTGTTCTTCGTAGAGGTAGGGCTGTTCTTAGGTTGTGGATTGCATGTAGCATTTGTGGGGGGTGTTATTTGCTTCAACAATGATAGATATCATGCTAGGAACCCCATTAAAGCATGAAATTTATGAATTAAGGGTGGTTTGTCATGTGTGAAATGGTAATCCGGAGGATGTTCTCCGAATTAGGGTTCCTGCCTCAGAAGGCGACAGAACCCCCAATCGTGACAAGGTCGCGACAGGCCGACCCATCGCGACAAAGTTTTCCATTGCGACATGTCGTGGCATCGCGATTTGGTTGCGACCCTATGCTATGTCGCGACTACAGCCGAGAGGCCCTATTGTGGTTGGTTTTAATGGTGGTGTTATTCGATATTTATTATTTATCGTGCATGGTATGAAATGAGCGGTGCATCGGCACTCACAACGCTCTGGGAGCGTGTTATTTACGAGGCTAGCGTACCGGTTACATAGCTAGCGTGTGTTTTACGTGTTGGCGTGGTATTCACGCGGTGTGACTTGTGTTCACGTGTTGTGGACAGGCTGTTCACATGGTAGACATGAGGTTTTACGTGGTTTGTGCATTGTGCACGTGGTTTTTTGTGCGTGGCGAGTAGTACGACGCCTGCCATGGTTACCTCTTCAGTTGGCTGCCCCAGGTTCTCTATGAGACAAGCTGTTAGCTCAGGGCTTGTCCCGGTACTTGTGTTGTACCGTAGAGGTCTGTGTCATCTGTCTTGGACACCCTCACTCCTGTGTTTGAGTTGTATGTCTGGCTGAAGGAAAGACGACAGTAGGACATCGACTTATGTTTGTGTTTGTCGCTTGTAGCGCACTCGTAGTTGGGGGTACGGACACCAGTAGATGTCACTGGTCCCCAACTAGTCCTTTCAGTGCCTCACTCTAGGGAGCTCAGGCCGGAGTCCTTAGAGGTGCCAGGCATGGGCCTGTGGCTGTGTGGTCCACAGGTTGTGGTGTTGGTTAATCTCCACAGTTGTTTGTCTTGTTCTTGTGGAGCAGCAGCTGAACCTTCCATCCGTGGCTGCGAGGCTGAGAGGTAGACCAGTGTAGTTTTGTCCGAGTCAGTAGTTGGTGTCGCGAACTAGTCTACGTGGCTCGAGTGTGGCGGTCTCTACTTTAGCATGTACATGTGGTTGTGGTTTGTTGTTTATTTATTAATATAGATTTACGTTGTCGGCAAATGGTAAGTGGTGTTTACAGCTTTAATAGCCTATTAGCTTGTGCTATATAAACTGCTAGCGTAGCTTTCTGTTTACACACTTGTGTTGGTTTGCTCGGTCCTTGGGGAGTTACCCTACTGAGCCAATGACTTGCGAGGCTCACCCCTACTCCCAATAGGTGAAGGCGAGGAGGATGTTTCGTTAACGTCTTCCAGTTTAGAGCCGCGTCACAGCAGTGCTAGGCAGACACCCCCAGCAGTGTAGTTTCCTTTTCTTGGTTGTACCTCAGGTTATGCCCTAGGCTCTTGTACTATATTTGACTTTTGTTGAAATTTGGCTGTGTAAATCTATTATGAATATATGTCAGATTGTAATCAAGCATGTGATTCAGTGTGTTCCTTTGTGTTTTCACGGACTCGTGTTGTGGTATCCCTTGCGAGGCTACGGCCCGTTCGCGTGAGACGGACACGGGTTAAGCTCGTTATTGGTTTAACGGGTTTAAACGACACATTCCGTCACAGGAAATCCTCACGGGGTGTGGGGTAGTGGACATAGGTGAACACAGGAGTGTGTTTGCTGAACCACTATAAAACTTGTGTACATGTGTGGTTTGATCCATATCTTCTAGCTCCGTTCTTCGCACGTTAGGATAGTCGGTTTAATCTATATACTTTTTTTATTCCACTGTGTATATGTACGGCCCAGCAGGTTCTCTATAGGTTCATGCTTTCAGAAGATAGTTCTATCACTGTTCGTGACCCCGGACGACGTATTTGGGCTGAATCAGGGGTCTGCTGCCAGGTGGCTCTTGACGTCAAGTGTGTGTGATGTCAAGATGTTGTCAACGTCAACCTGCTACTTGTTTTGACGGCAATTTTGATTTCCATCTATTTCGTGTTGACGTCAATATGTTTTGACGTCAAGTTTTCTTGGAATGTTGACATCAAGATTTCTATTGACGGCGACGATGTGTGACGTCAAGTTTTGCATGTTCCAATCAAGTTTTTCTCTAAAACTTGGTTTTCTTTGGATAGGTTTGCATGAATAGGGTCGTGTTAGGGAAAGGATCTTACCCCAATCACGACCCTTGGTTCTCTATATATAGAGAGGGATCGTTTGGGGGAGAGAACTTTTGCTCTCTTGCTTGGATTTGGGGTGGTGAGAGAGGAGAGAGAGAGGGCAATCCCAAGGGTAGATCGATCGTGTTGCAACTTGTTCAAGGTTGATGCTGTGAGGAGAAAGCTTCCACGACCTGAGAGGAAGGATCTGGACGAGGGATCGTAGCCAGATCATGCTCAAGATGAAGGATTTGATCGTGCTTGGAGGATACCTCTTTGGGTGCGAAAGAGGGCTTCATCGGCTAAATTCTCTTCCTATAGAAATTTCTTGAGGCAAGTAACTTAGAGTTTCTCTCCGTGGACTTGTCCCCTAGGGTTTTTATATTTTTCTAAATTTTTTAAAAATTGTTTCGATGCCATTTTCAATTTTTCTTGCCCCCGGTCTACACTTTGTGTAGCCTGGGAGGTTGACAGCAAGAAGCTTGCCGTTAACCTGAACTTGACGACAACAATATGCTGACGTCAAGTTCATCTTTTCCAGAAATTTATAGTTTCACCATTTATGATGGTTTTGTGAGATTCTGTAATGGTTTTTGAGTTCTTTTCATTCTGCGTTGACCTGTTGATCATCATGATGAGTTTGCATATATTATTTTTTATTAATTATGGTATTTATTTGATTTTTTTTACATGAAAAAGCATGTGAACTCTTGATAATTTGATTCCTATGTGTTATGCATGTTATAAAAAATGGAGAATTATGCACTTCAGTTGTTTAGACTACTGTAAGCATGATTTAGGGCTTGTTAATCTCGTTTTATTTCTACTCATGAATAATAGTGCTTTGTGAATACTAACTGGATTTCTGTCTTTAATTATGAAAAATAGTTGTACTACTCGGAATACAGAGATGTTCCATGTGCTATGTTCACCCCGTGGTTAAAATTTTATCTTGATCTGATTACTGTACAATTAGTTATGGATTTCTGAAGCTTTCAGTACTATGCTTTAATAATAAGTCCCAAATATGTTTTAAAATTTGATTAGCATCATGATTAGGCTCTGCTAATTAGTGTTCATGATTAATCTGAGTATCTAGAAGTGATTAATATATGTTTCATGTTATATGTGTGCATGTGCATGGAAAGTGAGAGAATATGTGATATATGTGCATAAAATAATGTGTTAATGTGAAAGATAAAAGTTGTGCCAATGAGACACTGCCACCATAGATTGTGTGGAGCCATACTATAGTAGTTCCCCTATGAGAAGGCTCAATTGTGTTATGTGAAACCTGGGGTAACGGGTCGTGTGAAATCCTAGAGATGGACAAGTTCCACTGGTAATGGTAGGGAGGGCTTCCCCTGGTTCTACGTAGTAACCAAGACTTGATCATTTTGCCTGGCGATTAAGTATGTGTATGTGATTGTGTGATCTTTCCAGTGGTGGTTTGGGGTGTGTCTCGGCTTGTGTAAAAATGAATATGTGAATAATATGTAAAGTGATATGTGAACGTGGCACGAGATATGTGCAAGTGATGTGACATGTGATCGTGATCGTGAAAAGTGAAAACTATGTGAAACCAAGTGTAAGTGAATGTGATTGTGATAAATGTGAGAATAAAAGTGCTTGTGAATTGGTCATGAGAAGGTAAGTGCATGTGTTAATATGATCCATGTTAAATGATAATTGTGATATCATGTTAGTACCATGTGTAGAAGTATGTTAATTATGTCCATGAATTAGTAATTACTTGATGAGCATGTTAGTAGTATCATGTTAGAAGTTTTAATATAAGCAATGTGTTAGTGTTATGTGAAAGTAAGAATTGCAAGCATGTGATTACATGAATACTCTCATGTTAGTGACACCAAGCTATAAGTGACCACATTTATAATTCTTGTTATACATAAGTTATTATAGTTTTATTAATAGATTCCATGTTTTTAATTCCATGTTATAGCATGAGATGTTTTAGTTAATTGTTAATTGCAAATAAATAATGATAATGTAATAGTTAGTAATACCCCATAAATTTATTAATTAAAAAATATTATAGATAAATGAAAATTTGCCCATTAATAAAAATCAAACTAGTTAAAGATACACATCATTATTGCATGAGTAGAAACTCATATAAAAATTCTATGAAAATAATAGTTATACCTTAAAATTTATTATCTAATCACCCATAAGAAATTTGGGCATAGAAAAATAATTCGGACCATGATTTAGAATTTATGTGACTTATTATTGTAAATAGGGAATAAATTGGAGAATCCATTATTTCATGAGCCAAGTGGATTAACAATTGAAATAAAAATTATGGGTAGACTCCAAACAATATGTGGGGATAGTCCATAAAAGGAATTGGATCAATGGACAACTTATGACCCATGAACAAATTCAAGTATGAAAATAGTAAATAAATAACTACATATTATCAAAATGATAGAACTTACGTACCACTATCGTAGTGAGAAAACACATTAGAAAATTCCGTAAAAATTATAAATCAACCTCAAACATTATTCTTAAGAGTTTCATGAAGAGATTCGAGCAACAAAAATCTGATTGGCCAAGTGTACGTTACACGTGACCAAGTTAACCGATTAGGGAACTAAGTCGGAAAATTGTTAACACGGAAAAATAACCCAACCATAAATTAAATAAATAGGTTGGAGAGACTTATAACATTATGTATTAGTGACCCATTAATGAAAATGGGCCAATGGATCACTTTTAGCCTAATAATAAAATTGGAACACATAAAATACTCAGAAATTCGTACCTATAAATATGCAATAATTGTGAAGGGCACATTAGGGTTTAAATTAGGGTAATTAGTCATGCAAGGTAAGTCAAAACCGGACCCAACTCTAAGAGGTGGTTTCCTAAACTTTTGCTACCTCCTTTGGGTGAGAGAATCTCAGATTTTGGAAACTAGAATGCAGAAATTCGCAGCCTCTTTCCTAGTCCATTAGGACATAAAGTAGCACCCTAAAACTATAAGAACTCTTCACAAAATGTTTAGGAAGGTTTAGCATCAAGTTGGGGTCGTGTGCAGCAAGTTTGGGGCGCTGGAGGAGAGGAGAAGGCTGGGGAAAAACGTGGTCTTCTTCCACCTCGCCCTGTAGCGAACCAGGAACCTGTAGGGAGTTCATTGCATTCAAAGGTAGGCATTCTTGGGTCAAGATTAAAGAAAAATAATATCATCTTTTAGAGCTTTGAGTCTAGATTCATTTGCTTCTGATTTTACTAATTTTCATGGAGTATCCTTTGTGTATTAGTCGTTCTCCCTAAGTCGCGCACAGTTAGGGCTTTCCCGTTCTTCTTATATGCATACAATTTAGACCGAACTAGACTAAATCATCAACATAAAAGTTCTTAGATTTGTAGTCACGATCAACTTTCATGTTGAACGTTTTGTCTAAAAGGCTTTAGTTAGAGAGTTATGAACCGTGTAAGAGAGTCAGGCATAATACTGTGTTTTGGGGTTTTCAGATAGCCTTAAGTTCTTCCTGTTTTGCACAAGATTAAAGGCCGAAGTAGGTCAATCCTCAAACATAAAAGTTCTTTAACTAGTTGTCATGGTGATCTTTCATGTTAAGTGTTTTATTTAAATATCATTAGTTAGAGTGTTATAAACTTCGTAATAGAGTCATGCAGGATACTGCGTTTTCAGGTTGCATTTAACTTTAAGTTCATCATGTTTTTCACAAGGACAAGACCGAATTAGGTAAAACCCCCAACATCAAAGTACTTCCAATATTGTCCTGGTCATCTTTTATGTTAAATGTTTTGTCCAAATATCAGAATAGATCACATGTTACAAGCCTAACATGTAAGTCACAACGAAGTCATGCATGTTTAGGGCTTTTTTACGTTCTTCCTGTATTGCATGCAATTAGAGATGGATTCAGACCCAGACCACAACACAAAAGTTCTTCCAATAGATGTCCTCGACATTTTCTATGTTGAGTGTTTTGTCTAAAGGTCAGCATATAGAGAGATATAGGTGTTTTGTGAATATCGCCCCTGTGTCAAAACATGGTAAGTCTGTACCAAGAGCATGTCAGATCCCGGTCGGACTCAGGCGCAGACCCTGTGAACGCGACGGCCCGATATGTCGCGTTCTGAGGTCGGGTCGCGACAGTACCTCTGTCGCGTTCTGGTCGCGATAGTACCCCTGTCGCGTTCTGCCTACCTGATCTGACGACCCCGTCGCGATCCTTGCAAGACCACGTCGCGATCTCAGTTTTTTGGCCAGAAAACCCATCTTGTGCAAGTCTCGCTGTACCACCGTAACTTCCATATCATGTTAACGGTCTTAATTACAGAAAAGAAGTTGTAAGTATTGTTGCATTTTAATATAATAAAAGTCAATCACTTGATCTTTCCTATCCATGATTTCATGACACATGCACACACGTTGAACCATCCAAATATGGCTTAATTGGCATGAATATGATACACATATCTGATAATTAATACAATTAATTATCTTATTTTAAGAAGTACTTGTTTACAATTCTTGCGATGTTTTGGAACACCGATCCCGACGCTCCACTGTTCTAGAATTCCTCTAGAACGTCGAGTACTTGTTTCTATAATTACACACTCTCTTGACTTGGACGAACTCTCCGTCGGATATTCCTTCCGCCGGACTAGTGAATCCTTGTGCAAGGCCTCCGTAAGTCTCCTTTGATCATGGATTCCCACATGGTCGACGAGCCGGTTGTACCCTAATACCTATGATACACTCTAGGGATCAGTAAGATCCAAACGGCCTTAGATTGTTCTCTCGCTCTTATCTTCAATCAGCCGGACCTCTGGACCTGTGCTTAACGAGGCCAGCGGAAAGATCGTGAGTTCCACCTGACTGCCAATACCTTACGCGCGTGTTGTGCAACTGTTACCATCACTCGTTACTACTCGACATTTCATGTGCAATGACCATAAGATCTCATCTATGCTATACTCGCTCGTCTATTCATATTCACTCACTCTACTACTATCCCGTCTCTCTCATCTATTCATCTAGCACTCTCTTGTTACCCTTTGAGCTGTGTGGCTCCTATCGTTTGTGCTATTTCGTGACTGTCTAGCGCTAAATATGGGTCTTGTGACTCTACTGTATCAAATGCATAATGTGCAGGGCACGGAGAGTGTCCGAGGGGCTCCAATCTAGTCCTGGGGGCAGAGAGCCACCCGAAAATACCTGCAGGGGCTATTGACGATTTTCTGCATTGCACCGTTCTGACTATACTATCTTGGCTAGACATCTGACTACTATCCTTTTAGTCTGAGGAGTTCAGACGTACTGTGATATTACTGTGCTATCACAAACTGTTATACATTAGTCTGAGGAGTTCAGACGTAATGTACTATCGTGAAACGGCTACTGTCCCAAAGTGACTATTGTCGTACTCTACCAGTGCACACTGTGCAACCTACATGCTATCTTGTTACACGCTACCTTGTTACACGCTATCTCGTTACACGCTATCTCACCATACGCTCTACTTGCTCTACTTGATACTCGTTATCTTGAGTTACTGTGTGCTATTGCGACTTGATCACATTCAAAGTGCAATTTACTCTTTACATGACCATCTACTATCATCTCTTCTTGCGATACATGTCTCTTGCTATTCTGGACAATATCGTTACTTGCTATTATTGTTATCGTTTTCTATCGTGACTTGACTTTAGTCATCGTGCTATACTTGATTCATCTGCTATTTGAACCATGTTACTTGTGCTGTTACTTTCTCGACTTTACATGACTCTCTCTATCAATAGTTACTCTGCCATTTAATGCATTAATTATTTAAAGCCTGCTTGAGCCTGAGATTTAAGTCCTACTGGGCATTATCGCTCACCCTTCGTTATTTGTTATTGTGTCTCAGGTAAGTCGGACAATGACGTTATACGTACCAATGGGACAAGACCAGAGTGATGAGTGACCCGAGTCAAATAACGAAGTTACCCTAGCACAATTGGAGTCTAGTAGTTGTTGCTTTAGATTTCTTTTCAATGTAATGATGTCATTGAGCCCTATGTATTGGCTCCGAATTAGTGGTTGTAATAGTCTTAGTGATTTTATAATGAAACGAAGAGTTATTTCAACTATTGTTCATTAGATGCTCTGATGTTTGCGAAAGTATGCGCAATTGTCGTTACCATACTCGTTGTTCGCGTCTCCCTCTATTTATTCCGCTGCTAAATTGGAGGGGCGTGACAGTTGGTATCAGAGCCTAGGATGTCCTTATTAGGGTATTTTAGGTCCTAGGATGTTCTAGGTGAACTGCCATAACCGTGTCTAAGACAACCACCATACCTATGTGAGAGATTGGGTAAAGCTTGGGGTTATGCTAGGAGCTTAACTATATGTACAAACACCCTATGTTTAAAAAGAAATTAACAAAATTATTATTGCTCGCAGGAGACCAGAGGAGATGGCTGACGAGCATGCACCAATGCACGGATTACAACAGACCCTACAGAGGTTTACTCAAGCCCTTAACAACGTAATTCAAGCAGGAGCAAGAAATGGGGCAGGAGACTTATATGGGAATTTTCAAAGAATAAATCCCCCTAGGTTTAATGGAACTCCGGATCCCGATGAAGTGAAAATTGGGTGAAGGCAAGGAACGGATCTTTAGCGTTATGCGATGTTCAGAGCAAGATAAAGTCCTTCTGGCAACCTTCCAGTTGGACCGCGATGCTAGAACCTGGTGGAAGCTGCTAGTCGACAATTACCCAACATCAACATAGAGTGGGAGAAATTTTTAGAACTCTTCAATACCAAATACTTTTCTGAGAGGATTCGCGAGAGAAGGCAAATGAATTCACCAATTTAAAACAACGAATGATGTCTGTAGCAGAATATGAAGTGCAATTTGAAAGACTAGCACAGTGCACACCACATCTGGTAAGTACGGAGAAGATGAAGGTGAAGAATTTCTAGAAGGGTTGAGACCTGTATTCTGGGAAAGGTTGGCTCCACAAGACATTGAAGTATATTCAGTCATGGTATTGAGAGCTCAATTAGTAGAGGACACCATGGGACTCCTTGAAAAGATCCATAACAAGAAGGTGTTGAAAGGGGGACGTGCTACTCATTCCAATGATAATAAAGGAAGAAATACAATAGTTAGCAAGAGAATGAAAGGGAAAGTGGAGAGTAAGGAATTCTGTAAATTTTGTAAGAAACCAGGGCATCAGATAGATAACTGTTGGAAGAAATTCGGCAGATGCTTGCGATGTGGAAGTCACAACATCGAGTCATCGATTGTCCAACAAAGAGAACCAAACTCCACCCAAGGACGATTACAAGCTCTCGTGGATATGAATCATGCCAATGAAGGTGGATAAGGTACCATCATTACACCCTTAGTTAATTTTATAGCAAAACCCTAAGTGGGGGAGATGATGGAATGAAATATCCATAATAACTTGGTAGTCGTATCATATCATATGAATTTGGGGACCAAATTCTCTTTAAGTGGGGCGGATGTAATACCCCAGAAATTTTATTAATTAAAAAAATATTATAGATAAATGAAAATTTTGCCCATTAATAAAAATCAAACTAGTTAAAAGATACACATCATTATTGCATGAGTAAATCATATAAAAATTCTATGAAAATAATAGTTATACCTTAAAATTATTATCTAATGACCCATTAAGAAATTTGGGCATAGAAAAATAATTCGGACCATGATTTAGAATTTATGTGACTTATTATTGTAAATAGGGAATAAATTGGAGAATCCATTATTTCATGAGCCAAGTGGATTAACAATTGAAATAAAAATTATGGGTAGACTCCAAACAATATGTGGGGATAGTCCATAAAAGGAATTGGATCAATGGACAACTTATGACCCATGAACAAATTCAAGTATGAAAATAGTAAATAAATAACTTACGTATTATCGAAATGATAGAACTTACGTACCACTATCGTACGTGAGAAACACATTAGAAAATTCCGTAAAAATTATAAATCAACCTCAAACATTATTCTTAAGAGTTTCATGAAGAGATTCGAGCAACAAAAAATCTGATTGGCCAAGTGTACGTTACACGTGACCAAGTTAATCGAATTAGGGAACTAAGTCGGAAAATTGTTAACACGGAAAAATAACCCAACCATAATTAAATAAAGGTTTGGAGAGACTTATAAAATTATGTATTAGTGACCCATTAATGAAAATGGGCCAATGGATCACTTTTAGCCTAATAATAAAATTGGAACATAAAAATACTCAGAAATTCGTACCTATAATATGTAATAATTGTGAAGGGCACATTAGGGTTTAAATTAGGGTAATTAGTCATGCAAGGTAAGTCAAAACCGGACCCAACTCTAAGAGGTGGTTTCCTAAACCTTTGCTACCTCCTTTGGGTGAGAGAATCTTAGATTTTGGAAACTAGAATGCAGAATTTCGCAGCCCTCTTTCCTAGTCCCATTAGGACATGAAGTAGCACCCTAAAACTATAAGAACTCTTCACAAAACGTTTGGGAAGGTTTAGCATCAAGTTGGGGTCGTGTGCAGCAAGTTTGGGGCGCTGGAGGAGAGGAGAAGGCTGGGGAAAAATGGTCTTCTTCCACCTCGCCCTGTAGCAACCAGGAACCTGTAGGGAGTTCTTTGCATTCAAAGGTAGGCATTCTTGGGTCAAGATTAAGAAAAATAATATCATCTTGTAGATCTTTGAGTCTAGATTCATTTGCTTCTGATTTTACTAATTTCATGGAGTATCCTTTGTGTATTAGTCGTTCTCCCTAAGTCGCGCACAGTTAGGGCTTTTCCCGTTCTTCTTATTATGCATACAATTTAAGACCGAACTAGACTAAATCATCAACATCAAAGTTCTTATAATTGTAGTCACGATCATCTTTCATGTTGAACATTTTGTCTAAAAGTCTTTAGTTAGAGTGTTATGAACCCCGTAAGAGAGTCATGCATAATACTGTGTTTTGGGGTTTTCAGATAGTCTTAAGTTCTTCCTGTTTTGCACAAGATTAAAGGCCGAAGTAGGTCAATCCTCCAACATAAAAGTTCTTTAAATAGTTGTCATGGTGATCTTTCATGTTAAGTGTTTTGTTTAAATATCATTAGTTAGAGAGTTATAAACTTTGTAATAGAGTCATGCAGGATACTGCGTTTTCAGGTTGCATTTAACTTTAGTTCATCATGTTTTTCACAAGGACAAGACCGAATTAGGTAAAACCCCAACAAAAGTTCTTCCACTAGTTGTCCTGGTCATCTTTTATGTTAAACGTTTTGTCCAAATATCAGTAGATCTCATGTTACAAGCCTAACATGTAAGTCGCAACGAAGTCATGCATGTTTAGGGCTTTTTTACGTTCTTCTTGTATTGCATGCAATTAGAGACGGATTCAGACCCAACCAAACACAAAAGTTCTTCCAATAGATGTCCTCGACATTTTCTATGTTGAGTGTTTTGTCTAAAGGTCAGCATATAGAGAGATATAGGTGTTTCATGAATATCGCCCCTGTGTCAAAACATGGTAAGTCTGAACCAAGAGCATGTCAGATCCCTGTCGGACTCAGGCGCAGACCCTGTGAACGCGACGGCCCGATATGTCGCGTTCTGAGGTCGGGTCGCGACAGTACCTCTGTCGCGTTCTGGTCGCGATAGTACCCCTGTCGCGTTCTGCCTGCCTGATCTGACGACCCCGTCGCGATCCTTGCAAGACCACGTCGCGATCTCAGTTTTTGGGCCAGAAACCCATCTTGTGCAAGTCTCGCTGTACCACCGTAACTTCCATATCATGTTAACGGTCTTAATTACAGAAAAATGAAGTTGTAAGTATTAGTTGCATTTTAATATAATAAAAGTCAATCACTTGATCTTTCATATCCATGATTTCATGACACATCACACACGTTGAACCATCCAAATATGCTTAATTGGCATGAATATGATACATAACATATCTGATAATTAATACAATTAATTACCTTATTTAAGAAGTACTTGTTTACAATTCTTGCGATGTTTTGGAACACCGATCCCGACGCTCCACTGTTCTAGAATTCCTCTAGAACGTTGAGTACTTGTTTCTATAATTACACACTCTCTTGACTTGGACGAACTCTCCATCGGATATTCCTTCCGCCGGACTAGTGAATCCTTGTGCAAGGCCTCCGTAAGTCTCCTTTGATCATGGATTCCCACATGGTCGACGAGCCGGTTGTACCCTATACCTATGATACACTCTAGGGATCAGTAAGATCCAAACGGCCTTATTGTTCTCTCGCTCTTATCTTCAATCATGCCGACCTCTGCCTGTGCTTAACGAGGCCAGCGGAAAGATCGTGAGTTCCACCTGACTGCCAATACCTTACGCGCGTGTTGTGCAACTGTTACCATCACTCGTTACTCGACATTTCATGTGCAATGACCATAAGATCTCATCTATGCTATACTCGCTCGTCTACTCATATTCACGTTCACTCTACTATCCCGTCTCTCTCGTCTATTCATCTAGCACTCTCTTGTTACCCTTGAGCTGTGTGGCTCCTATCGTTTGTGCTATTTCATGACTATCTAGCACTATAATCTAGGGTCTGTGACTCTACTGTATCAAATTCATAATGTGCAGGGACGGAGAGTGTACGAGGGGCTCCAATCTAGTCCTGGGGGCAGAGAGCCACCCGAAAATACCTGCAGGGCTATTGACGGTGTTCTGCATTGCACCGGTTCTGACTATACTATCTTGGCTAGACATCTGACTACTATCTTTTAGTCTGAGGAGTTCAGACGTACTGTGATATTACTGTGCTATCACAAACTGTTATACATTAGTCTGAGGAGTTCAGACGTAATGTACTATCGTGAAATGGCTACTGTCTCAAAGTGACTATTGTCATACTCTACTAGTGCACCACTGTGCAACCCTACACGCTATCTTGTTACACGCTACCTTGTTACACGCTATCTCGTTACACGCTATCTCACCATACCTCTACTTGCTCTACTTGATACTCGTTATCTTGAGTTACTGTGTGCTATCGCGATTGATCACATTCAAAGTGCAATTTACTCTTTACATGACCATCTACTATCATCTCTTCTTGCGATACATGTCTCTTGCTATTCTGGCAATATCGTTACTTGCTATTATGTTATCGTTTTCTATCGTGACTTGACTTTAGTCATCGTGCTATACTTGATTCATCTGCTATTTGAACCATGTTACTTGTGCTGTTACTTTCTCGACTTTACATGACTCTCTCTATCATTAGTTACTCTGCCATTTAATGCATTAATTATTTAAAGCCTGCTTGAGCCTGAGATTTAAGTCCTATTGGGCATTATCGCTCACCCTTCGTTATTGTTATTGTGTCTCAGGTAAGTCACAATGACGTTATACGTACCAATGGGACAAGACCAGAGTGATGAGTGACCCGGAGTCAAATAACGAAGTTACCCTAGCACAATTGGAGTCTAGTTGTTGTTGCTTTAGATTTCTTTTCAATGTAATGATGTCATTGAGCCCTATGTATTGGCTCCGAATTAGTGGTTGTAATAGTCTTAGTGATTTTATAATGAAACGAAGAGTTATTTCAACTATTGTTCATTAGATGCTCTGATGTTTGCGAAAGTATGCGCAATTGTCGTTACCATACTCGTTGTTCGCGTCTCCCTCCGATTTATTCCGCTGCTAAATTGGAGGGGCGTGACAGTTAGTAAAGTGTTAAAACTGTTAGAAGCATGTGTGGTAAGTGCATGGTTTGCAATTCTAAGTGCTTACTGAGTCTATTACGTAGACTCACCCTTGCTAACATTTCAGGAGATTTAGAAGCCGAAGGGTTAGCGAGATCTGACGTGGAGCGTGTAGAGTAGATTGAAAATTTTTAGTTTTTTGCTTAGTTTGTAATTACAATATGGACTTTGGTTTATTGTACTTGGAAACTGGCTGTGTTTGGTGGATGTTATGTTATGTTATTTCTTTTACGTGCACTATATAGACAATGGTATGTGGATTATGAAGTTGATGGAATAAAAGTTATTTATTTTCTGTTGCAATATTCCTTTCTATATGTGTATATCTCAGCCCATGTGACTGTCTTGGGGTTTTCTCCCCTTTAGCGACTTGCTCTCGTCCGATGAGGGTTGGTATAACCATACCGGGCGGAAGTGGGTCGTTATAGTATATCACATAATAGGTTTGATTAATTTAGTCTAATCTATTATGTGTAAAGAATCTTTTCTTAGGCAATTACCAATTCACCCCTCCCCTCTCTATTGTCCATCTCATCCCTACACATGAAAAGAGTTGTGCATCCTAAAGTGACTTACGTGCTTGGAGATAGACAGATCAAGGAAGTGTGTGAATGGCTAAAACAGCTAAAATTCAGAGATGGATATGTATGTAAGATTGCCCATTGTGTCAATGTGAATGAGGGGAAAGTATATGGAATGAAAAGTTATGATTGTCATGTGTTCATGCAAAGATTGCTGCCCATTGCATTTCATGACATACTGTCAAAGACTATGTGGGGGCCACTAACCGAGTTGAATCAATTTTTTAAGTTTTTATGTTCATCAAAACTCAGACTTCGGGATGTGCAAACAATAGATTAGAATGTGGTCACAATAGTTTGTAAGTTAGAGAAGATATTTCCTTATGCATTCTTCGATTCAATGGAGCATCTGATTATCCATCTAATGTACAAGGCTAAGGTCGAAGGGTTAGTACAATTTCGATGGATGTATCCATTTGAGAGGTATATCTGAATATAAATTATTATTTTGTTAGAACTGCTACCGGTGTACAATATATATGTCATTATTGTAGACACGTCAAATTTGACAGCATACTTAGTAAATTTCATGTTATAGTATAATGCCTCAATGTGGCTCTCCTCAATTAATCACTTGATGATTTTCCTATTTTTCAAAATTTTATAGTATTTTTAGGAATTTTATTTATGTGCTTCATGGGGTCTATTTGAGCATTAAGATCCGTGACGGGTTCAGCAGTCACGCTTCTCCTTTATCCACGTCTGGATAGATTGTCGCAAATAAGCTCCATAGTCTGATTGGAACACGATCAAAATACGAGACCACTCAGGCCGTCGCAAATTAAAGTTGCCAAATTCAAATTTTGGCGATTTCCATAATTATTTTTAGAAAGACTTTATTGCCAAATTGATCTGCATTTGGTCAAGTGGATGGGTTTTTGACTTTCCTTTATTGACAAGATCGATTGTCAGTGTCAATCTATTACTTCATAAGCATAATGGGTCATGTCGTCGTGATTTTTACCTCTATCGATTTCCAGTTGTGCACTGATTCCTTCATTAGCGTGACGAGTCATGTCGTTGCAATTTGCCCTTTCCATTTAAAAAATCGGTTGAAATCTGATCAATATTGGAAACTTAGAAGTGCAATGGGCCGACTGGTCATGATTTTCAATGCCATATTTGAACTATCAATTCAATTTTGGAAAGGTCATAAAGTGTGATGACTTAGGTGGTCGCGATTCTCACTTGTTATATTTGAACCTTAAATCGAATTTAGAAAGTGTTTTAAGTACGACGGTTTGTCCGATTGTGGTTCAATTAAAAATTGACAGCTGAATCCATTCCGCTTTACAATTTTATTCTTATAAAAGGACCCCGCGCTCATGTTTAAAAAGAACCGCAGAGTAATGGCGAAGCCCTGCCGCATTACAAACCCTTCAAACTCTGAGAGTTTGAAGAAAGAGCCTTCCAAGCTTTCTTAGAGCACTCTCCAATTTGAGAGGTGGTGTTGTCAGACTCCCACCGCGAGTTCCTTCATTGAAGTGTGGATTCCCCTGCGCCTTTCAGCCCTGCTCGGCTCGCCAACCTCAAATTCCTTTTGTCTCTCTCTTTTATCTATTTTAATTCTTCATTTAGTAGATGCATCACTCCCTCTAGTTCTCCCTTTGTGTTCTCCACATCATCATCATATGTACACACACACCCAAATACTTAGGGGTTTAAAACACCACCACAAGGTGTGTTCATGCCCTTGCAAGTCACTTTTTTCTCTTCTTTTGATTGTTGATGCTACACAACATGGTCTGATCCATTACTTTTATTGTTTACTGTCTTTGATCATTGCAAGGTAACCAAGAATCAAGATCTTCTTCTGTAATGTCGCGACTTTTCGGATTGTAGTTTAATGGGTTTGGTGGCCAATGTATGTCCCAATAGTGTGTTTCTGGTTGCTTGAGCAGGTTGTGCGGGGTTGGGGGCTAGGAATCCGAGCCTACCAACCTCTGGTGCGTCTTTCATAAAATGCGGCCAACACAGACGTCTTGTTTTTGAAATGCGACCAGCTTCCCCGTTGCAATTCATACACCGCTCTTTTGGGTGCGCATTTGCATGTGACTACGTGTCGCATGTAGGGGCGTCATGTTTTAAATGTGACAGTGGGGTACGCCGCGATTTAAAATGTGACGGCCCGATATGTCGCTATTTGGTTTGTTACTATGTTCCGACCAAACCCTAGCCAAATAGTGCAGAAAACACTGTTCAGCCGAGGGAGAGGTTGCTGTGAGATTTCCGGGCGATTCGGCATTTACGGCGTATGGATTAGTGTGTTGCCGTCGCGAGGAGGTTGTTCGGAGCACGGAAACACCAGGGCAATGTCGTTCTACGCGTTCTTCGTGTTGCTCGTGTCGTAGGGGAATTCTTCTCTGTTTTGAGTTAAATGGATCGTTACCAATGTGTTTAATGCATGGGATGGGTTAAGTTGAGTAGCAAGCATGTGTAGGCTTTTATTTGAATGCAAGTATCCATGTTTTATGGTTGTACAGGGTGGTTTGTATGATTTTTGGAAATTGTGTTTTCAGTGGGGTTTCTCGGCTGAAAAGGCGACGGAACCAGTGGTCGCGTTTTGAACGCGACGAGGTGTTTGGTCGCGATTCAATCTTTAAGGTGACATTTTCCCCCATCACGATTTGGCCTTCAATTGGCGACATCTGTGTCTGTCGTGATATAGAAGGCAACCACCTGACCCCTAGCTTGACTGCATGATGCCATGAGCTGCTTCTATCTATGGGTCTATATGACTGTTAATTTATGTATTATGGTTGTATGCGGTGCATTGGCATGCGTTGTGATTGGAAATTCCGAGTTTGCATGGTTTGTGTGTGCGTGGCAAGTCGGTTATACGACGCCTTCCGTGGTTACCTCTCGAGTCGGGTACCCCAGGCTCTCTATGAGCCAGGCACGTAGTGCTCAGAGTTTGTCCTAGTACAGTGAGTACCGTCGAGGTCTTTGTCATGTTCTTGGACACCTTCACTCCTTCGTTTGAGTTATACGTCTAGCGGAGGGAAAGACAACAGTGGGACAGTGACTCATGTGTTGTGGTTGTTCTTGGTCACTTGTAGTGTGCTCTTGGTTGAGGGACGGACACAAATAGACATACTGGTCTCTAGCTAGTCATGTTTCCAGTGGCTCACTTTAGGGAGCTTAGGTCAGAGTCTTTAAAAGAGCCAAACATGGAGCTACAACAGTGTGGGCTATAGTTGTGGTGTTGTTTGGTCTCCATAGTTTGTTGACTCTGTTGAGGTGGAGCAGCAGCTGGACCTTTCATCCTTAGCTGTGAGGTTGATAGGTAGACATGTGTTGCTTGTCCGGGTCAGTAGCTGATGTCGCGAACCAATCTTCGTGACTTGTGTTTGGCGTTACCCTTCTTTAGCTCGTACTTCTGAGTGTGGTTTGTCATTTCTTTATGAAAGCTAAATTCATATTGATAGCATAACATTATTTATTTACTGTTGTTGTAGATCCATGCTCAGATAGTTTATTATTTGGTTATATTGATGTTTCACTCTTGCTCTTTACATGTTTAGTGTTATTTCGGCTTTTGAGGAGTTTCTCTACTGAGCCAATGACTTGTGAGGCTCAACCCTACTCCTTTCAGTTGAGGGAGAGTAGGAGGATACACACCCATCTTCTAGTTTTGAGCCGCATCGCAGCGGAGTTGGGTCCACACCTCTAGCAGTGTAATTTTCTTTCTGTTGTGCCCCGGGGTATGCCCCAGGCTACTATACTTTGTACTTGACTCTTGTTCAGACTTGGCCATGTAATATTTATGTAAAAATGTGTAAGATGTACAATCTTATATATATTTAGTGTGTTCTTTTATATTTCTATAGACATGTGTGTGATATCCCTTGCGAGACTTTGGCTTGTTCGCGGGAGACGGAGTCGGGTCAAGCTCGTTATTGGGTTAACGGGTTCGAATGACGAGGACCATCACATTTGTTGTGTTGAGTGTGTATTGGAATTTCTTAATGATAATTTGTTTAATGATGACCAATTAACATCACTCACATTTTGATTTTGATGATGACACAATGAACATATTGTACATATTGAATATATTACAATAATGCTAAAACAACATGTTCTTGATACTTAATATCTCATATCCTACTATTTATGACATGTTTTGATGGTCTACTCTTCATTTGTACAAGTTTACAGAGTTTTTGTAAAAGTAGGTCGACTCTAGTTGACAGACAGGTCGACTCTACAAGACTGCCTAGCAAATGAAGAAAAAGTCACAGCAGTGTTGACTCCATTTGACAGACAGGTCGACACACATAATCTGCTTAGCAAGTTTCTGAAAAGAAATTGGTCAGTAGTGTCGACTCTATTTGGAGATGAGGTCGACACTAGCATCCATCAAGTGAACCAGTTTTTGGAGGAATACACTGGAGGTCGACTCTGCCTGCTGATCAGGTCGACTCTGCCTGTTGATCAGGTCGACTTTGCCTGCTGATCAGGTCGACTCTACCTATTGATCAGGTTGACACTAAGTGTCTGTCAAGTCGACACTAGTATTATGACAGTAAGCCCTGAATTGATGATTGGTCAGTAGGTCCGCTCTCTTGAAGAATGAGGTCGACTCACTCTTTCTGTGTAAACCCAGAATTATGCAGAGGATGAATCTGATGGCTGTGGTTTCGTTCTGAGGTCCTTATGGGAGATGCTATAATTACTAAATTGCCCTTTCATCCAAGTGGCAATATGATGAAGACCTTTCGGACACGTGGCAGCCCAGGATGCTTTCTAGGTTTTTGTGCACATTCCCTTCACGTAAAAAGGGACTGCACGGAGGCTATAAAAGCACTTATCTCTGTTCTGAAGCTAAGGAGTGCCCAACGAGCTATCCAGAGCCTGCAAGCCTCCAGCCTTCTAGCAATTACATCCAATGGGAAGTGGCGATCAAGGCCAAGCTGTGATGTGTTGAGAAAGGGAGCAGATCGAGCAGAAGAACAGAAGAAGAAGAAGAAGAAGTATTGGAAATTCAAATGCCACTGGAGCAGAGCATCGAGAATTGAAGAGGATCTCCATCGAATTCCTTCAAGGCTCTTCAATTCAAGCTTCTAGAAGACTTCTTCATCGAGGAACATCTAACCCACATCTATTTTAATTATTTCTTTGAGTGTTCATCTCATATTCGTCTATGAGATCTATACATGAAGTTCTATGTATGATTGAGTCTGTGAATCAGATCATTGCTAGAGGATCTGATCTCTTATGATTTTTATCAAGCCTGTGTTGAGTCGTCGTGCTCAGTTTGGAGTCGTCATGCTCTGGTTGTGTTTGAGCCGTCGTGCTCAATTTGTGAGTCATCGTACTCACTATGTGTTGTGAGCCATCGTGCTCTGGCTGGTGAGTTGTCGTACTCACTATGTGGTTGAGCCATCGTGCTCAGTTTGTGAGTTGTCATACTCACAGTTTTGTGTTGAGCCATCGAGCTCAAGGTTGTTTTGGAGTCATCGTGCTCTAGAATGTGTTGTACTCTTTTTGAGTAGTGTGGCCTCACTGTGTGAGGAGTAGATGTAGGAATGTCACACCCTGACATTCAGCAGTGGAAAAATAAACATCGAGAGCATGAGCGATACAAGTGTGCGTATCACAGTCGAGTAATTCAGAGTAACAATGAAATATAACACAAAACTAAAGACAATAATATTGCCAGCCAACATAATCTTTATTTCATTGCAACAACTAGTTTAAACACCTTACATAGTCAAAGCCAATAACTGGGCCCAATATTGTAACTTAAATACATTTGACTCAATAAAAGGAACTATCTATTACAAACTCTTTAATACTAATCTCCATGGCTGACTAACTATACGGACGGGAGTAGTGGAGCAGCTCATCACTCGTCCCTGGTCCCTTCATTTTCCAGTTCTTCATATTCATTATCTGAAAAGGATAAAGAAAGCAGGTGTGAGCGCACTACTGCCTAGTAGGATTTACATCTCATGGTGAGGGCATGCTTTACGTAATTAACATATTAACAGTGGCAATACTATCATGCAATGTTCTTGACAATAATGATAGTGACAAATCCAAGCTATAATATGTACGAGTATGACAATTCTTATGTAGGATGGAACGATTATCAATGAGATAGAAGACAGAACGATCACTTGACATGAAGAGGAAATTCAATAGCATGTAGCATGCATAATAGATTTCTCAAGTTGAATTCCATAGAATTCCAATGGACAATGACATGTAGGATTGAATAACGATGACATATACAATAGAACTGGCCATTTAACATATAACAGTTCAATCAATTAATTAATCAATCAATCATTCAATAACAATGTGGAAATTAGCCAGATCAATCTTGCATTCAATTAGGTGATTGCCAGACTCCTCATTGGATCATATACTCTCGCGATTTATAGGTATTTTGGGTGCTCCTCTCAGGACCAGACTGGGCCCTATTTGCACAGGCATAGTTGTGAACCGAAGTTCCAATAATTTCTGGTAATTCCATTCATTCATTTATGGCCACATGATTTCCAAGTAACGGACAATGAGGAACTAATGATCATGTCAATGATGATAGAGAACAATGCAAGGGGACATGATCCAGATTAATTTCGGCAACATAATGGCTTATTCTCATTAGTTCAATCTTTACATTTAATCGCTTGGTTTCAATGTTATCAATCACTCTCACGAGAAGATAAGAAGAGAAGTGCATTCTATCTTCCGGGTACTTCATTGGTACAACTAACTCGGTCTTCATGAAGGAATCCATGAACTACGGAATTACAGAGGTCTTAGAGAAAAGGTTGCTAGTCTATTGATACGGAATGACCGACAGAGAGCTTCCAATTCCCCAAGAAAGGGCTGCCTATATGTGCAAGGTGACGTGTAGATCGTGGTTAAAACATTACAGAAAGCAATTAACAAACATGCATGACACGTATCAAATTCAATCTATCTCATGGTTGTAGTACTTTTAACATTTATCACTTTTCGATTATGGATAGGTCAGATTCTGAACATAACATATCACATAGTAGATGACATTAATTCAATCATGCACTTAGAATAGATATTCAATTCTTATGATTTCGTGTGGGTTAATCACTTTTAGGCCATTGCATAGCTACATGACAGGATGTAATCCAAGAACATGCATATATTGACTGAACGGTTCATTAAAACAGTCTCGGGTCGACTTTGAAATTGCGTCGGAACCAGTTGACGCACTTCAAGAAAGCCATACACGGCCAAAACACAGTTCGGTAACAAACATTTAAATCGCGACGTACCTACCCGTCACATTTAAATAGTGACGGCCATGCTACCTCTCTCTGAATCGAGACGGGTCAAACCGTCGCGTTCAAGAGATAATTTTAAAAATCGAATATAATAATTACGGAAAATCTTTGGGCGGGAAAACGAGTCAAACCGTGATGGCCTATGCCGTGCGTTCATGACCGGTGCTGAAAACATGCAGCGCACAGTTTTATGCACTATGGTTGACGATCAGACATCAAATCATGACATAATACCGGTCGCCTTTTACTGAATCGTGACGTACTGGCCAATACGTCGCATTCATGCATGCGGAATCGCGACGTCTGGATACGTCGCGGTTCTTGATCATACCCAAAACGCAGAAACACTGTTACACCCTTCATGACTGACCTGTAACCTTAAATCTAACGAGATTTAGACAAACCTCTTAACACAAAAAACAACGAGGACATCTAGTAGAGAAGTTTCATGTTTTGTTTTTTACCAAAATCGATGTCGGTTGCATGAACACATGAAGAACGTAAAAAGCCCTAGACCTGCGCGACTTAGGGAAAACGCTTAATACTCAAGATGTGCTCAATGAACTTCGACAAAATCACTTGCATATGAAAGTAGACTCGATTCCCTACACATTGATATAGGATGTATTTAGATTTGGCATGAGATCAACTACCTTTTGCGTTGAAGAAGTCTCGTTCTCCAGAAAAGCCCTCATTCAGACCACTTGGAGGAGAATGCTTAATACACCCGATATACTGAATGAAAAATAGGAAAACCAGTGCCATTAGGAGCTAGGCTCGACCCTCCTTCCAGGGGTATTAGTCTTGCACAGTTTGGTTTAGGTTTGGCTTACCTTTGGTCGACTTCAAGGAGAGCACTTTGCACAGGTCGATGCAGAATGCAGCAGGGAAGAAAGCTCCGTCTTGGGGCGTTTCCCTCCACTTCTTGTGCTCAAAAACAGCTAACCACGACCCCAACACTAGGTAAATTTGTCCTCTAGGGTTTCATGACAATTTTTAAGCATCTAGGTTTTAGAAGTCCCATTGGGTGTAGGAAAGAAAGATAGCAGTTTTGGTCTTTCACCTTCCTTGTTTTGATGATTTCTCACCCCATTAGGGTGTGAGAGGCTTTAGGAAACTCTTTAGCATGGCTAGGCACGAAATGTGGTTGCTATGTGTGAGTAATTACGTCAAGTTTTACCCAATTACCTCTTTCTAATTTCAACTTAATTAAGGTTACGAATTTCTGGGTATTTTTCTTGCTCCATTTTATTCTTGGGCCAAAAGTGATCCATTGGCCCAATTCTGATAATTGGACATAAGTACATAATGTTGGAAGTCTCTCTAACATGTTTGTTAATTTGTGATTGTGTTATTTCCATGTTAACGGTTTTCCTACTTAGTTCCTAATTTGGATAATTAGTCACATTGTGACGTACACTAGGCCAATCGGATTTTTCGTTGCACGAATTTCTTTGTAGAACACTTAGGAATAATGTTTGGGTTGATTTATAATTTTTACGAAATATTTCGATGAGTTTCTTGCACGTACGATAGTGGTGCGTATATTCTACCATTCCGATAATACGAAAAATTAATTATTTCCATTTATTTACAAATTTTAAATCACTGGATTTTCCGACATGTTGTCATACAAACGATAATGCCATGTACGTTTGTACCATTTTAATAATATTGAATTTATCATTTTCAATTTATTGTAATTTTTAAATGACTGAATGTCTGGTGTGTTACATCCTCCCCCACTTAAACGAATTTGGTCTCCAAATTCATAAACATAGTCAAATGAACCTAGTAATTAGGGTTCCTGATTCGATTTGATTTGAACTCTCTAAATCTGTTAACATGGTTTGGTTTAGCCATGCCAATTTTGTCGTCCATTGAACCACCATATATTTTGTAGACACCATGATTTTAGTGGGTAGAGAGTTTCATTTATTTATTTAATTGTCCTTGGGAGCCAGGTTTTGATCTAAGGTCTATGAGTTTGTTCTAAATGCATCATTATCCTTACATCTTGTCATAAGGCCTATAGGTTGTTAATACTATCCATCTGGTTCTTCCAACTGTCTCCTTTTTCTATGGTTATCTGACTCCATTGCAATTCACATGATGAGTTATGGTAAAACTACTAGGTTATTTTCGAACTTATCTCCAATCATCTCTCCTACTTAAGATTGATATACGAGCATGAAGATTATCATAAGACTGATCTAAAGGTTTAACAAGAATGGCATATTCCATCATACCTCCTTCTGTAGGGAGTCCTGCTTGAATCACAATGTTTAGAGTCCCCTGACGCTTTGGCACCCTTTGGTTCCCTCTAGTCTGATCCTTTAACTTGGGGCAATTGGGAATGCGGTGGTCATGACTTCCACATCATAGGCACGCACCATCCTTCTTCCAGCACACATCCTCTCGGTGTCCTGGCTTGTCGTAGAATTTACAATTCTCCCCGATGGGTTCCTCTTCCACCTTGATCTTCTTATCTTTACCTGCACTGTATTCCCCATTTGATCTCTTGTTTTCATGGTGGTTGGAGTGAGGGGTTCTAATAGTGTCAGATGCTCCCTTGCTCACTACACTGCTCCATTGGTTTCTACTATAGCTAGAGAGTCTTCAAGTAGTAAGGCCTTTCTACCATTATAGGATAGGTTTGCAGATCCATCAGTCCCAATTGTGTAATATATTGTGGCCTTAAACCGCTCATAAATCTCTTGGCCTTCAACCGCTCAGTTTGGACCAAGTGTGGGGCATAACGAGCCAGCTTAGGGAACTGGCCTCATATTCCGCTACAGAAAGACTCCATGCTTTAGATTGGAAAACTCCGCCGCCTTCCTTTCTTGTACTCTATCAGAGAAGTACTTGTTGTTGAGGTAGTCCTTGAACTGTACCCAAGTTGCTTGGGCATCTCCTAGTGTAGCCTCATTTGACTCCCACCAGGCACGCGCCTCTCTCTCTAGTTGATAAGTAGCTAGAGTAACCATACATCCACTTGTGCATCCCATCACGCGGAACACACGCTCTATTTCTTTGAGCCAATGCTCAGCCTCGTCTGGGTCAGTGCTTCCCCCAAACCTGGGTGATACTCCTGAAATTCCTGTGGAGATCTCCCTGAGTCTTTGCTCTACCGTGAGTGGCCTGTAGTAGTGCCCGGGTTAGTGTGTTGATTGTCCTTTGCATATCTCTCTCACGTGCAGCGGCCATTACAATCCTACAACATAACCACATTATGTTCATTAGATATTAACTTCATCACAACTTAATTCTATCTAAATGACTTAGCTCGTGTTTTCTACCCCAATCTCATAATTGATTTTTGACAAGTTGACACATGGGGTTTGGTTTGACTAAGCCTAGCAATTTCTTGTTTGCCAAGAACCTAAGCGAAAGCCTAGGCTCTGATACCAACAGTCACGCCCCGACATTTAGCAGCGGAAAATAAATGTCGAGAGCGTGAGCGAAACAAGTGTGTTTATCACAGTCGAGTAATTCAGAGTAACAACGAAATATAACACAAGACTAAAGACAATAATATTGACAGCCAACATAATCTTTTTTCATTCCAACAACTAGTTTAAACACCTTACATAGTCAGAGCTAATAACTGGACCCATATTGTATCTCAAATACATTTGACTCAATAGAAGGAACCTATCTATTACAGACTCTTTAATACTAATCTCCATGGCTGACTAACTATAGGACGGGAGTAGTGGAGCGGCTCATCACTCGTCCCCCGGTCCCTTCATTTTCCAGTTCTTCAATATTCATTACCTGAAAAGGTTAAAGAAAGCAGGTGTGAGCGCACTAGTGCCCAGTAGGATTTACATCTCATGGTGTGGGCATGCTTTATGTAATTAACATATTAACAGTGGCAATACTATCATGCTCTCATGACAATAACGATAGTGACAATCCAAGCTATAATATGTACGAGTATGACAATTCTCATGTAGGAAGAAATGATTATCAATGAGATAGAAGACAGAACGATCAATTGACATGTAGAGTAAATTCAATAGCATGTAGCATGTACAATATAATTCTCAAGTTGAATTCCATAGAATTCCAATGGACAATGACATGTAGATTGAATAATGATGACATGTACTATAGAATTGGCCATTTAACATATTACAGTTCAATCAATCAATCATCATCAATAAAAATGTGGAAATTACCCAGATCAATCTTGCATTCAATTAGGTGATTGCCAGACTCCTCATTGGATCATATACTCTTGCGATTTAAAGTATTTTAGGTGCTCCTCCCGGGACCAGACTAGCCCTATTTGCACAGGCATAGTTGTGAACCGAAGTTCCAATAATTTTTGGTAATTCCATTCATTCATTTATGGCCACATGATTTCCAAGTAATGGACAATGAGGAACTAATGATCATGTCAATGATGATAGAGAACAATGCAAGGGGACATGATCCAGGTTAATTTCGGCAGCATAACGGCTTATTCTCATTAGTTCAATCTTTACATTTAATGACTTTCATTTCAATATTATCAAATCACGATCACAGGAAGAAGATAAGAAGGGAAATGCATTCTATCTTTTGGGTACTTCATTGGTACAACCCACTCGGTCTTCATGAAGGAATCCATGAAGTACGGAGAATTACGGAGGTCTTAGAGAAAAGGTTGC
This sequence comes from Colocasia esculenta, assembly GCA_014218235.1. Classification (NCBI taxonomy): domain Eukaryota; kingdom Viridiplantae; phylum Streptophyta; class Magnoliopsida; order Alismatales; family Araceae; genus Colocasia; species Colocasia esculenta. Next base: position 58,707,298 of record CM024758.1, on the reverse strand, counting down.
TAGTCTATCGATACGGAATGACCGACAGAACTTCCAATTCCCCAAGAATGGCTGTCTATATGTGCAGGTGACGTGTAGTTCGTGTCTCAATCCACAATCCACTGTTTAAAACATTACGGAAAGCAATTAACAAACATGCATGACACCTATGCAATCAATCTATCTCGTGCATGGTTGCAGTACTTTCAACATTTATCACTTTTTGATTATGGTTTGGTCAGATTATGAACATAACATATATCAATCATATGATCACATAGTTGATGACATTAATTCAATCATTGCACTTAGAATAGATATTCAAATCTTATGATTCATGTGGGTTAATCACTTTTAGGCCATTGCATAGCTACATGACACGATGTAATCCAAGAACATGCATATATAGACTGAACGATTCATTAAAATAGTCTCGGGTCGGCCTTGAAATCACGTCGAAAACCAGTCGACGGACTTCAAGAAAGCATACACGGCCAAAACACAGTTCGATAACAAACATTTAAATCGCGACGTACCTACCCATCGCGTTTAAATAGCGACGGTCATGCTACCTCTCTCTGAATCACGATGGGACAAACCGTTGCGTTCAAGAGATAGTTTCAAAAATTGAATATAAAAATTACAGAAAATCTTTGGGTGGGAAAACGAGTCAAATCGCGACGGCCTATGCCATCGCGTTCATGACCGGCGCTGAAAAACCATGCAGTGCACAATTTTATGCACTGTGATTGATCGGTCAGACATCAAATCATGATGTAATACCCGGTCGCCTTTTACTGAATCGCAACGTACCTGTACGTCGCATTCATTCATGCGGAATCGTGACATTTGGATACGTCGTGGTTCTTGATCATAACCGAAAACGCAGAAGAAACTATTATAGTCTTCATGATTGACCTATAACGTGAAATATAACGACATTTAGACAAAACTCTTAACACAAAAACGACTAGGACATCCATTGAAGAAGAAGTTTCATGTTTTGGGTTTTACCCATATCGACCTTGGTTTGCATGAAACACATGAAGAATACAAAAAAGCCCTAGACCTGCGCGACTTAGGGAAAACATCAAGATGTACTCAATGCAATTCTACAAAATCACTTGCATATGAAAGTAGACTCGATGCCTTACACATTGATGTAGGATTTATTTAGATTGGTCTGAGATCACCTACCTTTTGGGTTGAAGAAGTCTCATTCTCGAGAAAAGCCCTCGTTCAGACCACTTGGAGGAGAACGCTTTACACACCCAATATACTGAATGGAAAATAGGTAAACCAGTGCCATTAGGATCTAGACTCGACCCTATTTTCAGTGGTATAAGTCTTGCATGGTTTGGTTTAGGTTTGGCTTGCCTTTGGTCGACTCCAAGGAGAGCACTCTGCACAGGTCGATGCAGAACGCAACAGGAAGAAAGCTCTGTCTTGGGGCATTCCCTCTACTTCTTGTGCTCAAGAACAGCTAACCACGACCCCAACACTAGGTAAACTCATCCCCTAGGTTTCATGAAAAGTATTTAAGCATCTAGGGTTTTTAGAAGTCCCATTGGGTGTAGGAAAGAAAGGTTGCAGTTTTGGCTTTCACCTTCCTTGTTTTAATGATTTCTCACCCCATTAGGGTGTGAGAGGCTTAGAAACTCTCTAGTATGGCTAGGCACGAAATTTGGTTGCTATGTGTGAGTAATTGCCTCTTTCTAATTTTCAGCTTAATTAGGGTATGAATTTCTGGGTATTTTTCTTGCTCCATTTTATTCTTGGGCCAAAAGTGATCCATTGGCCCAATTCTGATAATGGACATCATTACATGATGTTGGAAGTCTCTCCAACATGTTTATTTAATTTGTGATCGTGTTATATTTCCGTGATAACGGTTTTCTGACTTAGTTTTCTAATTTAGATAATTAGTCACAATGTGACGTACACTAGGCCAATCGGATTTTTCGTTGCACGAATTTCTTCGTGGAACACTTAGGAATAATGTTTGGGGTTGATTTATAACTTTTACGAAAGTTTTCGATGTGTTCTTGCACGTACGATAGTGGTGCGTATGTTCTACCATTCTGATAATATGGAAATTAATTATTTCCATTTATTTACAATTTTTAAATCACTACATTTTTCGACATGTTTCCGTACAAATGATAATGCATGTACCTTTGTACTATTTCATTAATATTGAATTTCTCATTTTCAATTTATTTCAATTTTTAAATGACTCAATTTTCAGGGTGTTACAAGGAATCACTGGTGTGATTTCCGAATTTATTCACACATACACACATCAGATCAGTAATAGTTTCTGCTGAATAGATCTATAAATCGAAGTGATCTTTGAATTGCTTAAGCTTCCGCATAATTTGGTGTTAGATATATTCAACCCCCCTCTAGATTTATTCACACTCTGAATTCGATCCTACAACATCTTCGTTGGTCAGCCGATTGGCGAAGTAAGAGTCAACCCACAATCCAACTCCCACGTTCTTCAAGTGAAGGTAAGTACCCCATCCTTCACTCTTTCCTTCGGTATCCTTGTATATCTTGCGATCACACTCCATATCTATTTCACACACTCACTCTCCTTCATTCTCTCTCTCTCTCCTTCATGTTTAATAACCAAATCTTTTCTTTTCAATTTTCTTTGTGGTGTTAAGCACATCCACAATTACCATTTGAATAACTACTATAGATGCATGCATGACTTCAAAATGAAAGCTCACAATAAGGCAATAGTAGATGGTTCAATTATAGAAGCATATATCATTGAAGAAATATCGAACTTTTGTTCGATGTACATTGAATAGAGATATAAACTCAACATACTTGACCTCCACGTAATGATGATGGGAAAGATGTTGTTGCATTGGATCATCTCTCCATATTTAACTATCCTAGATGTGCGTTCAAACGTTGTTTGACTCACACACTTGAAGATAGAGAGTTGTTAGCTGCAGAGATATATATCCGTATGAATTGTCCTATGATTGAACCATATGTTGAGTAAGTTGTCAACTCACATTTCCTTGTGTATAGAAGTTGTTTGTCCATCTTGTCATCTAGAGTAGTGTTACACCCTTGATTGCAGGCAATTTGACTCATAATAATCCAAATATATCCACGTCTCACTAATGTGGAGGTACACAAAGGAACGAGAGAAGTATTTTACCAAATGGCTAAAGCATTGAGTAAGTGTCAAACAATGGTCTTATTATGTTATCATTTAATTATATTTAGGATACATATTCATTTTTTAACGAATCTAATTTAAGTGTAGATTGAATATGGTCTTATTACTGATGATAGAGTTCGATAGATAAGTTATGGGCCGTCAAAGTTGTAAGTTCCTATGCATGTTATGTGAATAGATACATATTTCATACGAGATAATATGGACAAAGTACGACTATGATGAACTGTAGTGTATATGTTAAGGGAAGTACATGCGTAGAAAATGAATTGGACTATTATGGTATTCTTGAGGAAGTCTTACAACTCCAGTATTTGGGACAAGACAATTACCTTCCTATTTAAGTGCCATTGGTTTGATCCTAATTTTGTTCGAAATGACACAACATATGGGATTGTCGATGTCCAACATAAGTCTAAATTGAATACATATGAGCCGTTCATTTTGGCCGTACAAGCCCAATAGATATATTATTCAAGCTATTCATCACCTAAAAATAAAGATTTGAGGGTAGTTTGTAGAGTTAAAGCAAGACTTTGTCCAATTATGAGTTGGATTCAATTGATACTGTCTCAGAGGATAACAATGGAGAAATTTTTCAATCATACCAACATGACGTTGTAGACCTGGTTGCTTCACATCTTCATTTGGACGCATCCTATATGCAACTTATGTTACATACTAGAATCAAGTGGAAGAAGTCAATCCAGTAGAGATAAATGAGGGCGTTTGTGGGAGGAGGAGTCCTCTGAGTCAGAAGAGTGTACTAGTGATGAGGATGAAGAGGGTGACTAACTAGAGACTAAGTTAAGCATTTTTTCAGCATCTGATAGGAAATGGATATTGTTTGATATTTTATAAGAAATTTTCATGCTTTCAAATTTTAAAATGAATGTTGCAATTTTTGTTAATTATGTTATTGGCTAATATGTAATAGTTAATTCGTCTCAATAAAGAGATGGTTCGAGGTGGTCATAGTGGGAGTGGTGCGAGAGATGGCAGTGGGAGGGGCCTTGCATCCTCCTCTTCGGCCTTTGCTTTGAGCTGAGGTATATCTACTCAAATATTACATATATATGTTTCTTCATTATATATCGGCTAACGCGGTTTTTCTCTTACAGTATCTATGTGGAGAGGAGTTGCCTCTAACTAGGGATAGGTTTGTCTATTTAAATTTCTAGGTAAATTTGTGATTAGAGTAAATGATTATATATGACATTTAATTCTTACAGGCCTAAGTACTCCAATTGTAGCTTCTTAGAGGCCGAGTTCCCCTGTAACTACTACCCTGCCCTCGCCATAGACTTCAAGTACATGTACTTTTTTTCTTCAGTCTACATTGTAGATGTGGATGCTTATATAATAGTTTAATAATTATGAAAAGTATGAATAATTAAATATATGTTACTTACAATAGCTGCGCACGAGGTTGATCATCCCAAGGGTGTTGTTGCACGTTTGCCCTACGAAATCTCCATGTAATCCTTAATTCATAAATTATGTTCGTTATGACTCCAACAATTTTGTAATGACAATCATTTACGTATTTGTAATTGCAGGGAAAAAATAAATCTAGATCGGGCTTCCTGCTACATTATGCCTCTCATTTAGGGACACATCCTCGACCATGTGCAGTCATTCCTAGACTTTCCAATCGATGTCCGAGATGTGTTGTACGACCTGTTCATGGTATATAATTTAATTTTCATAAACCATGTCTTCTCTAACTCTTTCTTTTAGTATGTATATTTGCTTATGTAACTTAATTTGATTGCAATGGAAGTATGAGTTCACAAATGAAGGGGACCATGCACGAGATCGATCTACTTGGGATGCTACGGCCCAGAAAATTTTTAGAAAAACTATGTGGGAGGCCAGGGATAGGTCCCACAGACTTTTTGGTGGCGATGATCAGGCCCGATGGATGAAGTTTTCCCCATCTTGGGTGAAGAGGGATTATTGGGACCTCCTCTGTGACAAATGGACCTCGCTAGGGTGGGTAAACAAATCCCAAAAAGCAAAAGCAAATCGGGCTACACAGCCAGAGAATAATTGCATATGAGTGGGTCTATGTCATTCACAATCCACAAAGAAAAAATGGTAAGTAATATTCTAATTAATTAATGTTTTATTAATATATATCCTCATTTATTTTCTATGAATTGTAAATAGACCCAAGAGTTCCAACATCCCCCATCATTCCGCGAGGTATTGACAGAACCCATAAAAGAAAGGGGACTGATGTTTTCATCAGCAAGAGAGCTCACTCGATAGCAGTAATTTTACATATGCATTCCATTATTTTAATTTCATACCTAAATAATTACTATGAAATTTATAATCTATTTAATTCTTTATACAGGAGTCTTATGAAATGCAAATGACATAGAGGTATGGGGAGGGCACGTCACAACCACAATTAGACCCTCAAGCGTGGGTGGCGGCAGCTAGTTTACCAAGGAAGGGGCGACTGCTCTAATTTGGAGATAGCCTAGACACGAGTGCGATGATGTCTTCTTACACAAGTTCAGGCACAAGCTCTAGCATGTTCACGACGCTCGCCACACGCTCTAGTACTACTTCTAGAGAGATTAGAGTGCAATCCGATAGGAGATATAGGGGGTCGAGGCGCACATTACAGAGGCAGTCACCTCCCTCCTCACTGAGACTGGGATTTTGACCGACCACCAGCCTTGACTGCAACACAGGCTCCTTAAGTGAGTGTTTGTATAAATTTTGTATTTCACATAATTTGCCTTAGTATAAAGAAAGAAAATACCAATTTAAGGGTCCAAAATGTGAAATAAAGATCTGATCAGCATACCGATTGGTCTTACACGATGGTGAGAGTGACATGCAAGAATTGACAGAATCCAAATCGGGTTCCCAGTTTTAGCTCGTCACTCAAAGAACCCTTTGTCGAATTGACTTATTATCAAGAAAGGAGAATACCAAGTTAGGGGTCCAAAAGGTGAAACACAGATCCGATCGGTGTGCCAATTAATTGGTCTTAAATGACCGGAGTGATGAGAGTGACATGCGAGAATAGACAGAATCCAAATCGGATTCCTGATTTGAGCTCGGTGCCCAAAGAACCGATTGTCAAATTGACATAGTATAAAGAAAGCAAAATACTATGTTAGGGGTCCAAAAGGTGAAATACAGATCCCATAGGCATGCCCATTGATCCTACATACTGGGGTGGTGAGGGTGACATGCGAGAATTGACAGGATCCAAATCGGATTCCTGATTTGAGCTTATTGCAACCAATTGTCGAATTGATTTAGTATAACAAAAGCAAAATACCAAGTTAGGGGTCCAAAATGTGAAATATATATCCGATTGGTGTGCCGATTGATCCTACACGATCGGGGTGGTGAGAGTGACATGCGAGAATTTACGGAATCTAAATTGGATTTCCGATTCAACCTCAGCACTCAAAGAACCAATTACCAAATTAGAAAACCAAATACCAAGTTGGGAGTCTAAAATGTGAAATGCAGATCCCATCGACATGTCAATTAGTCCTGCACAATCGGGGTGGTGAGAATGACATGTAAGAATTGACGAAATCCAAATTGGATTCTTAGTTTGAGCTCAGTGCTCAAAGAACTAATTGCTAAATTGACTAAGTGAATTCATATTAACAGTTTATTTATTCAATTTTATAAAACAAATAAATTATTTCATTTAGTTTTAAAATAAAATTTTTATCCATGTATGTAGTATTATTTTTTTGTAATATAGGATCATTCAGTACGTGTCGAGGATGAGCTGGACAGAGAGGATGAAGAGGATATTGATGATGTAGAAGATCTCTCTTCATTTTTTATTAAAATAAAATTGTAATAGATATTTTTATTGGTGATGTTTTTTGTTTTATTTTCGGTTGTCAATATTATTTAACAAGTGTTAAAATGTTTTGACAAAAAAATAAATTAAAAAAAATCAAAAAATTTGCTGACGGTAGGAAAATCCATCGATAAATATGTCAGAAATTTTCAATGGATAATATCTGTTCGAAATTCTGACAAATTTACCAATGGAATGATTTTGTCGGTAAATATCGACAGACTTTTCAATGAATAAACTTCATCAGTAAGTCCGACGGATATTTTATCAGTTGGTAATTTTTGACTTAGTTCGTCCAACCGAAACGGTCTATCAAAAATCTTACTTTTTCTTGTAGTGGATGATTGCATGTGAGTATCTCACCGGCTTTAGCATTGTCAACCTACGACTATGACAAATCCAACTGGGATTGAATCAATCATGATCTAGGCCCTAGCCTCATGGATGGCTCACTACAACCCTATTGTCACTATTCACTCCCATCTCACTCTTCAGAAGATATTTGGGTGCACGTGGTTATGGGGTATTGTGCCAACACGGATAGGTGGACCAAGATAAAGGCAAGGAAATTTGCAAAGAGTGGGAAACAAGAAATTACATGTGAATGATATCCAGCCAATTTTATTCAATAAAACTATCAAATATAAAAGGGGACATAATAACTCATTACAGTGAAAATTATTCCCAGAGAAGTCTCCACCTTAGTCCAAGGCTCCCCCTCAAGGCAAGGCTACCCCTTCATTCAAGCCAATATAAATAGATAAAGGAGCGAAGAGTAGAGAACTTGGTCAGGAGTAGACCATCAAAATGACCAAAAAAAATGAGAGTGGTAGTGAAAGATTGTATCAAAATATAGTGAGTAGATGTGGCAATAGGATGATGATACAAGTCAATATAGTCTTGAAATACAAGAAGTTTTCAACAATGATAAGAAGTATGCATTTCCAAGCTACTTTGAAAAAATAATGTCTTCAGTTATTGCAAAAGTACATCCTTTACAAATTACACATGCTAAAGTATCTTCGGAGAGAAGTGAATCTCTCTTCAGGTAGGACTTTTATAAAGATGTCTACCAACAAATTTTCAGTTTCTACAAATGAAATGCTAATATTACCATTTGTTACATGATCTCTAATGAAATGATACTTAACCACAATATGTTTAGTTCTTGAATGTTGTACTGGATTCTTGTGAAATTAATTGCACTGGTGTTGTCACATAATAGGGGTAAAGATCTGATGTTTAGTCCATAATCCTCAAGTTGTTGTTTGATCCATAGTAGTTGAGTACAACAACTCCTAGCAGCAACATATTCAGCTTCAGTTGTTGAGAAGGCCACATATTATGGTCATCCATTCACCTAACAAATTATGCTCGACAGCCTCCCAAGTAGCCAGAATAGTGCGTAAGTGGTCTTCCACTGACATCACCGTTGCCTGCACTGCCACAGCATTCACCATCTATGTAACATCCTTCTTTCTTTGGTCAACCACCTTCTGATGAAGGTACTGACGTATCGGGCCATCACCTTCTGAAGGCGACAGGGTGGCTATTGCCTTCTAGCTGGGAACGCGACAGGCATGTCGTCGCATTCACCCACCGCAACATGCAGTTTTGTCATCTTGCTTTCGGGACAATTGGCACACGTGTCAAGCACTGACAAGATGAAGGCGACATGTCAGGTGTCACGTTCTTGGTGTCAGGTTTCTGAGGAGACACGTGGCGGATCCGTTGGTCAGGTCTAACCATAATCTTGAGGTTAGTCGTCGTGTTCAATAAGTGAACGCAATGGGTTAGTTCTTGCATTCTCAAGTCCGAGGCCTATATGTGCTAGGCCTTCAGATCTGTCCTCCTCCTCTCCTTTCCTTCTTCCTTCCGTCCCTCCGACCCCTGTGTGTGAGCTTCTCCATAAGGAGAGTGTAAGGGCTTTGATGGTGAGGTTTGTGTGTTTTCTTCCCGGCATGGTGTCCTCTCCGACATGGCTTCCTCTCCTTCATGGTGGTGACTCTTCTCCGGCTTGTAGGAGGATGTTCGTTGCTCATGGACAGCGTGACCATGGTGCTTGGAGTGAGGAGGAGGTGGCCATGCACACGAGAAGACCCCAACAAGTTGGCTCTTCATTTGAGGTAGGGACCCTTGTCTTCCCCCTAGTTCTACCATACTAGGACTCTCAAACCCTTTCTCCAAGTTAGTAGAAGCATGCTAGGATTGTGGTTTGCATGTTTGGCTTATTTGTGTTCGAATTGGGGGTTGGGTTTGAGTTCTTCATGATGCATGCATGTGAGGTTTTTGGAGTGTAGATGCATATCCATGACATTCATGGATCTGGATGAGTGTGGTTTGAGCTTGAATCATATGTTTACATCGTTCTACATGCTCCCCTCCCTTTGTACTCATCGAACTTGTGCTGTAAGGCATGTTTTGGATGCCTCGGGTGTCTCTGTCTGTAGTCGCGACAAGGTTCTTGTCTTGACCTAGATCACGATGTGTCGATCCGTTGCCTTCTGGTGTGAATGCGACACCTCACCCTGTTGCATTCTGGTAGTGACAGGGTGTCCATCGCCGTCATGCCTAGTTTTCCTATGGGTTGTGGGTGGTCTCAGGTGGTCAACCTGACCTTTGACTCTGGTCGTGACAATGCCCTTGTTGCGACCCATCTCGTGATAGTTTCCTTGTCACTTTCAGACCCAAGTCGCGACAGATCAGGTGTCGTCATCAGGTGGTGACATCCCTTGTGTCGCCCTTTGTGGGAACGCAACGGTGACCCTGTCGCCTTCTGAGATAGAGAGTGACTGGAAACTTGTTCGGAGTTCCGTTCCGCTGTGACTCTATTTTCTGGCACCTCTGTTGTTCCTATTAGGGTCCTACTCTAGTTGTTCACCTAGTGCAAGGCACTTGTGGGCTTGTCTGTTGAGAGGTTGTTACCGTTATCTGAACCCACAGTCCCCGCGCCTTCGTTGAGGGAGTTCTTCGAGCGGCGGGTGAGCTCGAGTCACGGACTCTGGTAACGGAGGGGAAAACGGTGGGGACAGTGGCATAGAATCATTTACAGAGCTCTCTTAGCTGAGTCTGGGACGTCGAGGTGGTTTGGGTGTTCTTCCAGCGCAGATTAGCTAGTCCTTCTCACTACCTCACTCTACGTGGTTCCGGTACCATTTAGAGGGGCCAGGCGTAGAACCGTAGTCCATCCAGACTACGATAGTTGTGTGGTACCCTAATTCCGCATCTCACTCCGATGGGAGCTGTTAGACATGGACTGGTGGTCGAGGGTAAGGTGCGTGGCGCATCTGACCCGTTGACTAGTGGTAGTTTCCTTCCGTAGCTAGTGTCTTTGTCCACACAGTGTTTACTGCATGTGTTTGCACCCATGGGTTCTTTCCAGTGCTGTGGTTTACACGGGTTTTCAGTCCTGACATTTGGTTTAGACTGATGGCCGTGTAGTTACTTTTCACTTCCTCACATACTCTTTAGTAGAATATATTTCTTGCTTAATTTCAGTTAGCACATATATCTATTCTGCTTGTTAGAACCAATGAGAGATTGATAGTCCCTACTGGGCTTATTTGTGAAGCCTCCTTCTTTACAGGTGAGACTTCATAGTAGTACCCTTCGCGGTGGGTTGAGGAGACGGGGCCATAGTAGACGGCGTCTTCCACGAGTAGTGTTCTCTTCGTACTTGTTTCGTCACCCTGGGGGTATGCTCCTAAGGGATTTGTTATTCCCTATCTTTCTGCACTTGTACTTTGTTACTTTGGGACTCTACTTGACTTGTACTTTGTGTTGGATGCTTTTTCTACACTTGTTAGTACATTTTGGTGATTTGTTGTCATTATTTACTTCTGTTACATGTCCTGTTAGATAGGTCCGTTAGCCCTTTCGGGTCTACGAGCCCGTGTGCGGCAGTGCCGACAGTCGGATTCTTGGAGGGAGCCGAGGGTCTAGGCATTAGGGCTGTTAGAGTGGTATCAGAGCAAGGGGTCTTTCACTCGTAATGGAACTAAGTGACAACACAAAGTCCCATAAGAAGTACAAGTAACACTGCTAGCTACCGGGTTAAATCTATTAACTTGATTAATAGTTTATGTCACAGGACATGCCTCCACGTAGACGCAGACAAATCAGAGAGCTGATGAAGCATCCATACGTCACACCGAACGAGTCGGTTGTAGCTGAGCACGCACTGGCGGATGCTCAGCCTCAACAGGTTGATCAGTCGTGTGTCCCGTTGCAGCAGGGTGTTCTATTGCAGCAGGGAGCACAACAGCAGTAGTAGTACCCACCCCCGCCACCGCCAGAGGTTACGGAGCAGTGATGGAGAGCGATGTTCCAGGCCCCTTGGTAGTACCAGAAGATGCCAGTAGGAGGTGAGCAGTTTGAAGGGATGGCAACATAGGAGCAACCACCAGCGACTCCGTAGGCAGCACCTGTTCAGCCAGATTTACCACTAGTGGTACGATAGCAGACTCCAGTAGTGGCAGCAACACATGAGGACCGCACAACACTTGTAACGACCCACTTCCACTCGGTACGGTTATACCAACCCACATCGGATGAGAGTAAATCGCTACAGGGGAGAAAACCCCAACGATATTCATATGGATTGAGATATACACAAATAGAATGAAATGTTACAGCGGAAATTAAACAACTCTTATTCCATCAACATTTTAATCCACATACCATAGTCTATATAGTCCATGAAAGAAATAACATAAACCATAACATCCACGTAGCCAGTTTCCAGTTTCCAAGTACAATAATACCAAAGTTCAAATTACAATTTTCATCACCTACTAGCAGATGAATACAAGTCTTCAATCTAATCTTCGCGTTCCTAGTTGGGTCTTGCCACATTCTCAACTTCTAAGTCTCCTGAAATGTTTAGCAAGGGTGAGTCTACACAATAGACTCAGCAAGCAACTTAAAATCACAAACCATACACATATCACACATGCCTTCTAACAATTTAACATCTTACTAACTTACTAGAATTTAACATTTAATCTCCTATATGTTCATGGTATAACATAAGAATCAACATGGAATACTTTAAACAAACTATACTAATACATGTAAAGTAATGATTTCTAAACATGGTGATCATTTGTATACTTACATGCTTTCATTTCATGATTTTATATAATACAAACACATGACATTCTTTTCAATTTATAACTTGATACTAACACATGCTTATCCAGTAAGTACTATCTCATGGGCAATTTCACAAATCCTACTCACGGTACTAAATGTAATATCATATTCATCATTTAACGGGATCATGTTAACACATGCATTACCTTTTTCATGACATGTAGCATATGGATATCACTTATGAAACAAAACATTTAAATAGAATCATGTAGCCAATGTTATGTAGCATATAAACAAATGCAAGTAATTCTTTAACCTACATTATGCAACATTCAATTAGTTATCATGTATCGAGTGATCATTTAAACATGTAATAAATATACAGATAACAAATGAATGTAGTTCATATGGCATGAAATCATGTAGCATATAGACATGTAGTATGTATCATGTAGTCATTTAGTTGCCAAGACATAGCCCGCACTATTATAGAGATCATATAGCATATAGACATTCACTTATCACCTAGACAATGCAGTGATGAAGTCATGGTATTTGCACGAAACTGGGGAAAGTCCTTCCACCTTAACTAGTAGAACTTGTCTACATCAAGGATTTCAATCCGTTGCCCACGGTTTCAATAGATCATTTCATATAGTTGAACCATTACCATAGGGCATCCATGGTGTAGTTCCCGGTAGGAAACCTCTATATAGCAATGTCTTTTTGGCCAATCATTTCAGAAATGCAATAACGTATATATTAATGCAATCATGAAACTATTACATGAAACTAACATTTCATATAACTATATCATGTTCTTTTGTACATTCATGCATAATTTATCAGGATGACAATACTATTATCACACATCATATTTTCTTAGTTCTGAATCAAATCCTACTGTAAAACAACAACCTATCATGGTACTACATTTATCCAAAATTCAACATGCATATACATTATCATGTCTACTGATTTCTATATGCATTTATCATTCAGAAAATCATAGCAGCATGTACAGTGCTCAGAATAATATCAACTTTTAACCACAAGATGGATAAATAATAAACAATATGTAAATTTCAGAATTTTAGAAGTAGTAAAACTCTTTTTAATATTAAACATAATTTTAGGCAATTTACAAGATATTCCAATTTGAACATGGTAGACAGTGAACCTTCCATTCTAACAAATATAAAACATGCACACAGTGGTTCTAACTTCATTAGAATTTCTGAAATAATAACATCCAACATGTGTAATTATTCTATATTTAAATTTATCATATCATGGTGTAAAAAACTCAGAAATTAATAGCACTCTGCACAGCACTTAGAATCCTATCAAAATTTAACCACTGCTTACATATGGCACAAGAAACATTTCTGTAATTTTTCACAATTTTTGGAGCAATAACGATAATTATAATAATTAACAAAGGTTACATGCAACTTAACAAGATGAATCATTTTAGCATGGTAGTTAGTGAACAATGTGTTCTAACAGTCCTAAAACATGCATACCATGGAATTGAATTCATGCTAATTTTTTGAAACCATCACCTGCATCGATTCTAATTTTTCCCAATTCAAACTCTTTCAAATCACGCATATTTCATCTTAACAGAAATATTATAAATGACTATTATCATTTAAAAATCATCAATATCTCGTGGCATGATCCACTAAACATAATATACAGGACCACAGTAACTAAACACATGCATGCATTCACAATTTTTCCCGAAAATCATATCACATGCAGACAACATTTGTTCTGGAAAATAACGAGAATTCTGCGTCCAGGGTCTGGACGCAGAATAGTAGACGACATGATCTATTTCCATTTACATAGGAGCTTGGCGGCAACATGGTGGCTGCCAACTTCCTGCTTTCACAAGGTGCATACCGAAACCAAAACACAGAATTTTAGGGGTTCTAGGTATGGAATAAAAATCCGAAAAATGTGAAAACCCTAGAGGACAAGTCTATGGTTGAAATCTTAAGCTACTTGCCTAAGAATAAATCTAAAGGATCTAGATTTGCCGGTGAAGCCCTCCTCGGCCAAGCCAGAAAGAGGTCTAAAACGGCTTGAATCTAACCTTTCCTGTCGATGTAGGTCGATCCTTGGAGTTGAAGAAGTTTCCTTGATGTCTAGTGCAGCTCTCTGTCATTGAAGATCGCCGAAAGAAGCATCCAAACTCCAGTCAAGCTTGCCAAAATCTCCCTTTTCCCACAGAAATCCCTAACTTTTGACAAGAGCCAAAGACCTAGCTCGGCCGAAAACAAGGTGTTTTTATAGGCTAAGGGGTCGGGGAATGCATTAAGGTAGGTCACCTACCATTTTACATGGCTTTCCTAAACTGAAACTGGGCCAAATGCGAGCGTTACCAAATCTAAAACCGTCACACAGCTGGAACTTGGCGTCTACATTTGGTGCCGCCAACAGGTGGTTGATGTCCACCGAGGGTGCCGCCCACAGAGGTGTTGGCGTCCATCGATCTGGACGCCAATCCTGCCTGGCAATCAGCGGCACAATATCATGCCGCCAACTGGGTATTTTGGCCAGAAACAAGAATTCATTTAAATAGATGTATTAACACATCATAAACAATTTAATAAGTACAAAAGAAATAGACATTTCATGCACAAGATCAAACATATATATATATATATATATATATATATACAACATATTATGTGCCACATGCATAGATTTAAATGTATATACTAGGTACTTCAACAATTGATAATGCATACACATTTAAATATCTATTACAGGTACCAAATAACCTTATGCGTACTTACAAGATATACAACAATGGTTATATACTATATACACTATATTATTAAAATACATTATGCAAAAAAAAATAAATAATATGTACATAAAATACTTAGATACTACGTGCACATTAAAATAATGCATGCATAGAATTAACTCATATATATCCATAAGATATTTGCCAATACTACATATTACATGCACAACATCTCTTAATTCAATATACATAGGATTTAAATAAATTCTATGATGTATAAAATTAGCTAAGCACTCATCCACAAAATAATATATATACATACATATACACATG
Source organism: Colocasia esculenta (assembly GCA_014218235.1). Classification (NCBI taxonomy): domain Eukaryota; kingdom Viridiplantae; phylum Streptophyta; class Magnoliopsida; order Alismatales; family Araceae; genus Colocasia; species Colocasia esculenta. The sequence continues at coordinate 58,692,070 of CM024758.1, read as the reverse complement.
GGTAATTAAATAATTATAATATGCATAAATTTAATACACCATATAAGCAAGAACAAGTAAACATCACATATATAAATATAAAGTGAACAAAATTCAGGGGCCTCACAGCACTTCTAGAGAGGTTCCTCCGTCTTCGGCCTTCGACTTTTTACAACGACTATGATCCAGACCAAGCAGAGAGTTGGGTCCATGAGCTCGAGCTCACTTCTGAGACCATGGACTGTGCAGAGCAGGATCAGGTCCGACTAGCAGTTTATCAGCTGAAGGTGTCAGCACACGAGTGGTGGAGGACAGTGAGCCAGACTAGTTTTCAGGGCAGGAGGCTAGACCAGATAGCTTGGAAGTAGTTTCTGAAGGTCCTTCACGACGAGTACTTCCCTGACTACGCACTCCGTAAGAGGAGGGACCAGTTTCACGAGTTGACGCAGGGACAGTTGACTGTGGCGTAGTACCATCAGAGGTTCGTACAACTTTTATGGTATATCCCCCATGTAGCCATTAGTGAGCAGGCTCGCACTGAGCGGTTCATTAGTAGGTTACGCTCGGGGTTGAGGTGGGCCATGGCTGGCCACTTTTGCGACACCTTGGCGTTAGCAGTGGGTAGAGCTACGACCTTGGAGAGGGAGTGTCGGTTCTAGCTGTAGTAGGGAGGATGTTCGGAGAAGTCTACCCCATACCAGCATCCTTCAGGAAGCTGAGGGAGTGTGTCTTCATCTTCGTCTTCAGGCATAGGCGGCATTAACCTAACCTCGAAGTTGAAGAAGTTGTTCACTCGGGGGGTAGACAGCATTACAAGCAGTCACCCCCGCACCGATGTCAGCCAGAGCAGCAAATGGAGCAGTCAGTGTAGTAGGTTATAGAGCAGAGTCAGCAGGGAACAGGTTGTTTTCACTGCTGGCAGTTGGTTCACTTCAGACAGGAGTGTCCGTTGAGGCAAGGACAGTAGCAGTTAGCACCACCACAGTACTCGCAGAAGGCACCACAGACTCAGTACCCTCCACCCCAGCAAGCGTAGCATCAGCAACAGCACTAGGGGCAGTTTCAACAAGCTTAACAGCGCCAACAACACCTGCAACAGCCTCAACGAGGACATGGTCGCAGTCGAGTGATGAACATCACTAGAGAAGAGGTGGAGGCCTCTAATCTAGTCGTCTATATGATTCCTATGCTTGGTAGTGTCACGCCCCCAATTTTGTTTTAGCTGCGGAATAAATTGGGAGACACGACGAACGAGTAAGCATTCAAAAGTTATAGACCAATAGCTTTTACAAATAGGGCGCGCAATGCAATAATCAAATTTTCTTCCTTTTTTATCAAAACAAATATTACAACCTACAATGTCAAATGAAACACTCCTTGCTCACCAATCTATCTATCTCTCAAAGAAAAGGGAAATTTCATTCATGACCAATCTAAATAAAAATAAGAATGGACTCTCTAAGTGTACTCCACGCTCAACGCACAAGTCCCATCATTTAGCTTTACCTTCACTACCTGAAATCTTGAAGAGAGCAGGTATGAGCGCACTCGCCCAGTAGGATTTATATCTTTCAGCAATGATATAAGTATTTACATTTTAAAAGCTAGAAGATATGAACATGATATGTACAATCCAATTAAAACGTCGATAGTAACACGTGTACATTGTATCATGCAAGATAGTATGATCAAGAGATTGTAATGATCAATCTAGCAATAAGGTTGTATTCAAGAGTTCAAGATATTGTGAACAATCATCTAGCAAGATGGTAACTTCATGAATAAGAGCAAGATAACATGTAACACGATGGTCATTTCACTAGCAAGTATTTTAAGTAACCCACTTGGAGCACTCCATAAGAATATCACGTAGGATCTACTGGTGCCTCATGCAAGTACGTCGTTCGGCCACTCGGGTTAAGGACCAGCACACAGTAGCAGGTAACAAGCAAGTAAGTTTATCACGTGTAACAAGTACGTGCCATGCCAAGCCCCAATCATGATTCCGCACCATGCCAGGCACACGACCTTGTTAGGGGATCAACCTAACAATCAACTCCTAAAGTAACGAACATCTTTGGGAAAACTGGGCAATCAACACCTTGGGGTAAACAAGACTTTGTCAGGGGCGAATCCGACAATCACACCCATAGGTAACAGGACTTTTCCAGAATCTCTAGGACCAGATACGGGCCATCAGTCAAGTTCATATTGCACAACACTGGCATGTGTCCCAATGAGCCTATCGGCTCATGGGTGACAAGAACAAGTTTTGAGTCCATGACTCCAATATCATTAATGTACTTCAAGAACGTATCACAAGAAGGCAATGTGTGTTAATAAGGATAGACTGGTCGAGAAAGATCTGAACTATCATGTCAATAGTAATGATTATCGAGAGTGTCATGTCAATAATGATATAGAGTTCAAGGGTACATTGGGAATATCAAGTCAAGAGTTCAATCCAGAAGCATAACGACACATTTACATAGATTATATCTTTAATAACTTTGTTTCATGTGTTATACTCGATCACTCTGAGAAAGTCAAGATGAGAAGAGAAAGATCTCGTCAAGAATGCCAAAGAGAAGAAATACGTGCACACTAACTTCCGGGTACTTCATTGGTACAACTTGCTCCTCGCCATGTGGGAATCCATGGTCAGAGGAGACTTAAGGAGGCCTTGGTCTAGGGGTCACTAGTCCGCAGAAGGAATATCCGACGAGAGTTCACCACAAACCAATAAGGGGCTTTCCTATCGTGCTAGAGTGTATGCACATGCCGCGCGTGAGAATCGCTCCAGTGCATGTGTGAATCTGATTATGGAAACTCCAGTTATAAAAACTCCGTTTATGGAAACTTCATTTTTAGAAACTCTATATATGGCAAGTATCATGAGTACTAAAACATCCATGACCAATTTTAGCAAGTAACTATGCATTTTTAGCAAGTTTGATAACAAGGCGAGAAGTAAATAATCGGCAAGTAGAGAATATGATCATGAACTTAAGGTCAATTGAAATTCTTGTCAACATGTTTTAAATCATTATATGGGTTGATATATGCATGATATCAGTAACTAACTTCATACAGGAGAAGACAGGGCATGAAAACGACGTCAAACAGGCTAAACAGGGTTGATCTGCCCAGGGGTGCTTTATAAGGGATTTTTCCTAGTTCGATTCAACTAGGTTTAATACCAGTGCGTTTTAAAAATCAAAACAAATGCTAGGGTCATCGAAATTAGGTGAAACCACCTTTTTTTCTAAGAGTACTTCCAATACTTTGTACAGTAGAAAATATTGAGAAACAAAGGTTGTTTGACTCGATAATAAAACATATTGTGACTTACTACATGAATCTTACATATGTTGAACCACTCCTATATTTTACCCTTTTATTTTGGTGATAATAAAATTTATGTTTAATTAATTATTATTAAAAATATTAATATTATGTTTTTCTTAATAAATATAAATTTACATGATTAATTGAATATTAATGTATTTATTAGCATGATTTTTCTAATAATAAATTAAATATCATGATTTTCTAATAAATATAATTTTATGACATTATTCTGTAATGATTTGCACTAAACAGATAAATGGATTCCATTCAATATATATATGGATTTCAGTTCAAAGTGCCACATCGATTTGGTCTCATAACGATTTGATAAGTGACTCTCATAAGGATTCCTTTGTACTCACACAGACTCCTTTGAAACTCATAAGGATTCCTTTGTACTCACATAGACTCCTTTGTAACTCATAACGATTCTTTTGTAACTCACACAGACTTCTCATAACGATTCCTTTGTAACCCACACAGACTTCTCATAACGATTCCTTTGTAACTCTCATCGATTGGTCTCATAACGATTTGATAAGTGACTCTCATAAGGATTCCTTTGTACTCACACAGACTCCTTTGAAACTCATAAGGATTCCTTTGTACTCACACAGACTCCTTTGTAACTCATAACGATTCCTTTGTAACTCACACAGACTTCTCATAACGATTCCTTTGTAACCCACACAGACTTCTCATAACGATTCATTTGTAACTCTCATAAGGATTCCTTTGTAACTCTCATAAGGATTCTTTTGTAACTCTCACATGGATTTCTTTGTAACTCTCACATGGATTCCTTGTAACTCTCACATGGATTCCTTTGTAACTCTCATAAGGATTCCTTTGTAACTCTCACATGGATTCCTTTGTAACTCTCACATTGATTCCTTTGTAACTCTCATAAGGATTCCTTTGTAACTCTCATAAGGATTCCTTTGTAACTCTCACATGGATTCCTTTGTAACTCTCATATGGATTCTTTTGTAACTCTCACATGGATTCCTTTGTAACTCTCATAAGGATTCCTTTGTAACTCTCACATGGATTCCTTTGTAACTCTCATATGGATTCCTTTGTAACTCTCACATGGATTCCTTTGTAACTCTCATAAGGATTTGCTCTCACATCGATTCCTTTGTAAAATATGGATTTCACTTAAACATAGATTTATTTTATATTTCAAAATATTTTTTGGCATCTAGTGAAAAAGTCAAATATTCTTGATTTGCGTAATCCTCTATCTTTCTGACAGGAGATCTTTTTGCTTATCTCTCTAAATCTTTTCTTTCCTGCCAACAAAAAGGGGATTACTTACCACTTCTGGATGGCATCAGGAAACATAAATGTATGAGCCTTTTTGACAGAAACACTCTTTTATCTAAACACTTTTTTCTATGCTTGCAGACCTCGTAGACCACAAATTATCAGAAGAAAGAGAAGATGAGCAACGGCTAGAACTCCAACGGATTTATTCAAATTGCTCATATAAAAGATGAAGCAAGGCTGAAGAAGAAGTAAGAGCTTTTTCCTGAAGATTTTTTTTAGGAGTGTACATCCTGTGAAGAACCTCAAATTCCACATACACTCAAAGGAAAAGAGAGAAAGAGCCGAGCCCAAGAAGAAGTGTTCAAGCATTTGAAGCCCTCAAGCTTCAAGCTCCTTCTCCTCTCTTCACTCTCTCTGTGTGCATCTTTGTAATCTGGGGGGAGAGTCTTTTTGCTGAGAGTTCTTTTAGTTGGTTTTCATTTGTTCCAACTCTCAGCTTTGTTCTTTCTTTTCTAAGAAAGACTTCTGTCCAGCTGTAGGACTGTATACAGTGTGTAACCCAGCTAGGGGTTTGTGTCTAGCAGAACCGCACTGGGGTTTGTACCAGGAGGTTGGCTTCTTTACCTGTAAGAGAAGTGGGCTGCCTTCTTACCCGGGAAAGAGAAGAAGACCAGCTGGGGTGCTGGGTGTTGTAGTGTCCTTAAGGGGGACTGTACCCTTGGTTAGTGAAATCCCAAGAGGTTGCTTGGGGACTGGATGTAGGACTTCCATGTGGGAAGGGCCAAACCAGGATAAATCCCTTGTGTTATTTGTGTGATTGTTTACTTGCTTCCGCACTGCTACTCTTTATCACACTAAACTAACCAAACTTTGAAGTGATAATTTTCTGTGTTTAAGTTTCTATTTCAGATCTCAGAAAAACCTATTCACCCCCCCTCTAGTTAGCTTGCTGCCATACCAAAAGGGCCAACAAGTACATAGTGCTCTTATTTGGGATAATACTCTCAGTACAATCAACAAAATTAGATAAACTAGTGCCAAATGAAATTAGACTCATAGAGTAACAAGTTTTATGTTGAACACTCAGTCCAAAAATGACTCCACAGAGAGGTATAGAACTCGTAAGACAAAGTAAGATTAAATCATGACTATACAACGTCAAGATGATGCAAGATTTAATTCGTGAAACTCTCAAGATAAAAATTGGAGAAAATAGTAACAACATGATCTATACATATAGATGCAAGCATGGACGAGTTTAATTTGAGTTTGGCATGGAGATGACCTACCTTTGGAGTTGAATAAGATTTGCTCTCCAGAAAGCCATAGTTCTGGCCGCCTGGAGAAGAACGCTTAATACTCCCGACTCACTGGATGAAAATTGGCAAACTAGTGGGATTAGGAACTAGATTTGACCCTCTTTCCAGGGGTCTAATTCTTGCACATTTTGGTTAAGTTTGGCCTACCTTAGGTCGACTCCAAGGGGAGCTATCTGCACAGATCGATGCAGACGCAGCAGGGAAGAAGGCTCCAAGTTGGGGCGATTTCCTCCACCTTTGGTGCTCAAGAACAGCCTCCCACGACTCCAACAATGTGTAATTTCGTCCCCTATGGTTTCATGACAAGTATATATGCATCTAGGGTTTTTAGAAGTCCTATTGGGTGTAAGAAAGGAGGGTTGCAATTTTGGGTTAACACCTTCCATTTTTTGATGATTTCTCACCCCAAAAGAGTGTGTGACGTTTTAGGAAACCTTCCACCATGGTTAGCACAAATTTGGGTTGTCAAGAAAGGCTAATTGCCTTGGGATTTGCCCTAATTACCTCTTTCTATTTTCAGCTCAATTAGGGTTATGAATATCTATTTATTTTTCTCACTCTATTTTAATCTTGTGCCATAAGTGATCCATTGGCCCAATTCCGATAATGGGTCATCAATGCATGATGTTTGGATTGTCTCCAACATTTTTATTTAATTTATGATCACGTTTTATTTCCATGGTAACAGTTTTCCGACTTGGTTTCCTAGTTAGGATAATTAGTCACAATAACTCTTAAACCTAGATCAAATGATTTTTATTGACCCAAATGTCTTAATGGGTCATTAGAGGATATTTTTTTAAGTCCATCTATGATTTTTATTTAATTTCTGACTCATCTAAGTACGTGTCATAATGATTTTTCCACTTATTCCTTAATAACAATAATAAGTCACAATAATTTTTAAACTCAATCCAAAAGATTTTTATTGGCCCAAATTTCTTTATGGGTCACTAGATAACACTATTTAAAGTCTAACTATGATTTTTACGATTTTTTAGATGTGTTTTTACATCTGGGATAACGGTGTGTACATATTTAACTAGTTTTAAATTTTTAAGTGGTCATATTTTCTATTTATCTCAAATTTTCAATTACTGTAATTCTCAAGGTACTACATCCTCCCCCACTTAAAAAATTTGGTCCCCAAATTCATAGGACAATTTCTCTTTCTAAACTACGTCAAATCTCCCCCACTTAAGATTATGCATGTAGAGGAAAAATTTCAAGTAGATTACTTCAAGGTTATGTATTGGTATGAATATATTAATTCATCTTAGTTACAACTTGATCAAAATGAGAAGGTGATACTACAAGGAAGATCAAAAGAAGTACCAAGATTACATGATGTTTAGGATATGAAGTCAGTGCAAGTAAATCTACCTCATATTACTTTGCCCCTTCTATTCTTCCTAGAGGGTTCCTTTCCTTTTATTACTTGTAGCTGGCCTTGACGTTGAGGTGCCTTTTTCTCCAAGTGAGAGCAAGCACCTATCTAGTGGTCCTTACTTTCACATCGCAGACAAGCACCCATCTTTCTCCAGCACTCCTCGGCCTTATGTCCCATTCGACTACAGTGCCAACAATTCTCCTTGAATGGTAGGATTGCGTCATGTGGTAGGTCTCCTCTCTTAGGCTTCTTATTCTTTAAGTTACACTTGTCATTATTTAACCTCTTCTTCGGGCTTTTGGGTTGATAATCCTTGAAGTTAATGGTTTGTCCTTCCATTAGGTGGACTTCCTATCATCTTCCTTGGTCATCTCTATGACATCTTATACTAATTGAGCTCGTTTCACCATCTCGTTGTAAACTTGAATGTCCATTGATGCCAAGAGGGGAATAAATGCTGGATTTAATCCATTTAGGAATCTTTTTGCCTTCATCTTCTCTGTCCCGACTAGGGGTGGCATAGCGGGACACCTAGCAAATTGGGCTTCATACTCTACCACTGATGATCCTTCCTGTTTAAGAGCAGCAAATTCCATAGCTTTCTTCTCACGAACCCTTTTAGAGAAATATTTATTGTTGAAGTCTTCTATGAATTCAGCCCAAGTAGTAGAAGTATCAGGCAATGTAGCTTTGGTGGCCTCCCACCAGGCCCTTGCATCACGTTCTAGTTGAAAAGTGGCCAGTAAGACCCTCTCTTGGTCCATGCACTGCATTACATTGAACATCCATTCCATCTCTTGCATCCAGTTTTCAGCATCCTAAGACATCCATCAAACTTGGGAGGATCCATCAACATGATCCTTTAACGTAGGGTCATAACTTAGCCTCTAATGTATCCAAGGATTTTAGAAAGCCTAGGCTCCAATACCACTCTGTCATCCCCCCAATTTTGTTTTACCAACGGAATAAATTGGGAGACGCGACGAACGAGCAAGCATTCAGAAGCTATAGCCCAATAGCTTTTACAAATAGGGCGCACAATGCAATAATCAAATTTTCTTCTTTTTTTTATCAAATGAATATTACAACCTCCAATGTCAAATGAAACACTCCTTGCTCACCAATCTATCTATCTCTCAAAGAAAAGGAAATTTCATTCAGGACCAATCTAAATAAAAATAAGAATGGACTCTCTAAGTGTACTCCATGCTCGACGCACAAGTCCCATCATTTAGCTTTAGCTTCACTACCTGAAATGTTAAAAGAGAGCAGGTATGAGCACATTCACCCAGTAGGATTTACATCTTTCAGCATGATATAAGTATTTACATTTTAAAAGCTAGAAGGTATGAACATGATATGTACAATGCAATTAAAACATCGGAAGTGACACGTGTACAGTGTATCATGCAAGATAGTATGATCAAGAGATGGTAATGACCAATCTAGCAATAAGGTTGTATTCAAGAGTTCAAGATATTGTGAACAATGATCTAGCAAGATGGTAACTTCATGAACAAGAGCAAGATAACATGTAACAAGATGGCCATTTCACTAGCAAGCATTTTGATTAACCCACTCGGAGCACTCCACAAGAATATCACGCAGGATCTACTGGTGCCTCATGCAAGTAGGTCCTTCGGTCACTCGGATTAAGGACCAGCACACAGTAGAAGGTAACAAGCAAGTAAGTTATCACGTGTAACAAGTACGTGCCATGCCAAGCACCAATCATGATTCCGCACCACGACAGGCATACGACTTTGTTAAGGGATCAACCTAACAATCAACTCTTGAAGTAACGAACATCTTTGGGAAAACTGGGATATCAACACCTTGGAGTAAACAAGACTTCGTCGGGGGCGAATCAGACAATCAACCCATAGGTAACAGGACTTTGCCAGAATTCCATGACCAGATACGGGCTCTCAGTCAGGTTCGTATTGCGCAACACTGGCATGTGTCCCAATGAGCCCGTCGACTCATGGGTGACAAGAACAAGTTTTGAGTCCGTGGCTCCAATATCATTAATGTACTTCAAGAATGTATCACAAGAAGACAATGTGTATCAATAAGGATAGACTGGTCGAGAAAGTTCAGAACTATCATGTCAATCGAGAGTGTCATGTCAATAATGATATAGAGTTCAAGGGTACGTTGGGAATATCAAGTCAACAGTTCAATCCGGAAGCATAACGACCACATTACATAGATTCTATCTTTAATAACTTGGTTTCATGCGTTATATTCGATCACTCCGGAAAAGTCAAGATGAGAAGAGAAGATCTCGTCAAGAATGCCAAAAGAGAAGAGATACGTGCACACTAAATTTCAGGTACTTCATTGGTACAACCTGCTCGTCGGCCATGTGGGAATCCATGGTCAGAGGAGACTTACGGAGGCCTTGGTCAAGGGGTCACTAGTCCGGCAGAAGGAATACCGATGGAGAGTTCACCACAAGCCAATGAGGGGCTTTCCTATCGTGCTAAGTGTATGAGCATGCCGCGCGTGAGAATCGCTCCAGTGCATGTGTGAATCCGATTATGGAAACTCCAGTTATAAAAAATCTGTTTATGGAAACTCATTTTTAGAAACTCTATATATGGCAAGTATCATGAGTACTAAAACATGCATGACCAGGTTTAGCAAGTAACTATGCGTTTTTAGCAAGTTTGATAACAAGGCGAGAAGTAAATAATTAGCAAGTAGAGAATATGATCATGAACCTAAGATCAATTGAAATTCATGTCAACATGTTTTAAATCGTTAAATGGGTTGATATATGCATGAATCAGTAAGTAAGTTCATACAGGAGAAGACGGGGCATGAAAACGACGTCAAACGTGCTAAACATGGCTGATCTGCCCAGGGATGCTTTATAAGAGACTTTTCCTAGTCCGATACAAACTACGTTTGACACCGGTGGGTTTGAAAAAAAAATAAAAATGATAGGGTGATCCAAATCATGTCAAACCACCTTTGTTACTAAGAGTACTTCCAATATTTGTACAGTAGAAAATAATTGAGAAACAAAGGTCGTTTGACTCAGTAATAAAACGTATCTTGACTAACTATGTGAATTTGACATAGTGCTCATGTTAGGTCTAATACTCTCAGTAAAATCAACGAAAATTAGAGAAACTAGTGCCAAATGAAAGTAGACTCATAGAGTAACAAGTTTTATGTTGAACACTTGGTCCAAAAACGACTCCATAGAGAGGTATGGAACTCGTAAGACAAAGCAAGGTTAAATTGGGACTGTACAACGTCAAGATCATGCCAGATTTAATTCGTGAAACTCTCAAGAGAAAAATTGGGGGAAATAGTAAGAACATGATCTATACATATAGATGAAATCATGGACGAGTTTAATTTGAGTTTGGCATGGAGATGACCTACCTTTGGAGTTGAATAAGATTCGCTCTCTAGAAAGCCCTAGTTCTGACCGCCTGGAGGAGAATGCTTAATACCCAACTTACTAGATGAAATTGGGCAAACCAGTGGGATTAGGAATAGACTCGACCCTCTTTCCAGGGGTATAAGTATCTCACATTTTGGTTAAGGTTTGGCCTACCTTAGGTCGACTCCAAGAAGAGCTATCTGCATAGATCGATGCAGACATAGCAGGGAAGAAGGCTCCGAGTTGGGGTGATTTCCTCCAACTTTGGTGCTCAAGAACAGCCTCCCACGACTCCTACAATGTGTAATTTCATCCCCTAGGGTTTCATGACAAGTATATATGCATCTAGGGTTTTTAGAAGTCCCATTGGGTGTAGGAAAGGAAGGGGTGCGGTTTTGGGTTAACACCTTCCATGTTTTGATGATTTCTCACCCCAAAAGAGTGTGTGAGGTTTTAAGAAACCTCCGACCATGGTTAGGCATGAATTTGGGTTGCCAAGAAAGGCTAATTGCCTTGAGATTTGCCCTAATTACCTCTTTCTATTTTTCAACTGAATTAGGGTTACGAATTTCATGTTATTTTTCTTGCTCCATTTTATTCTTGGTCCAAAAGTGATCCATTGGCCCAATTACAATAATGGGTCATCAATGCATGATGTTTGGAGTCTCTCCAACCTTTTTTTTTAATTTATAATCACGTTTTATTTCCATGGTAACGGTTTTCCCATGGTTTCCTAATTAGGATAATAGTAATAATAACTCTTAAACCTTGATCAAATGATTTCTATTGACCCAATTTCTTGATGGTTCATTAGAGGATATTATTTGAAGTCATATATGATTTTTATTTAATTTTCTGACTCATCTAAGTATGTGTCATAATGATTTTTCGACTTATTCCTAATAACGATAATAAGTCGCAATAATTTTAAACTCAATCCAAAGATTTTTATTGGCCTAAATTTCTTTATGGTCACTATAGAACACTATTTAAAGTCTAACTATGATTTTTACGATATTTTTAGATGAGTTTTTACATCTGGGATAACGATGTGTACGTATTTAACTAGTTTTAAATTATTAAGTGGTCATATTCAATTTATCTCAAATTTTCAATTACTGTAATTCTTGGGGTGCTACAGGTAGAGCTGTGCATGTTTTGATTGATCCCGGTGCTACACATTATTTTGTAATGGCCCACTTCCGCCGGTATAGTTATACACCAACTATGTCAGACGAGAGCAAGTCGCTACAGGGGAGAAAACCCCAACGATAGACGGGCTGAGATATACACAATAGAAAGGAATATTGCAGCGAAAAATAAATAACTCTTATTCCATCAACTTTATTATCCACATACCATTGTTTGTATAGTCCAAGAAAAGAAATAACATAGCATAACATCCATTAAATGTAGCTAGTTTCCAAGTACAATAAACCAAAAGTCCATATATAATAAATCACATACTAAGAAATAAAGTATACATCTTCAATCTACTCTTCACACTCCACATCGGATCTTGCTAACTCCTCGGCTTCTAAGTGTCCTGAAATGTTAGCAAGGGTGAGTCTACACAATAGACTTAGCAAGCAACTTAGAATTACAAACCACGCACTTACCACACATGCTTTCTAGGAGTTTAACACTTTACTAACTATCACATTATCATTAACTATTTGCAACTAACAATTAAACTAACACATGCTCATGCTATAACATGGATAATTAAACGTGAAGTCTATTAAACAAAGCTATATGAACTCATGTATAACCAAATTCTAAACATGGTCACTTATAACATGGTGTCACTAACATGAGAGTATTCATATAATCACATACTTGTAATTCTTACTTTCACATAACACTAACACATGGCTTATATTAAAACTTATAACATGATACTACTAAAATGCTCATCTAGTAATTACTAACTCATGGACATAATTAACATACTTCTACACATGGTACTAAACATGATATCACAATTATCATTAACATAAATCACATTAACACATGCATTATTTTATCATTGCATATTCACATACACTTTTACCTTTTCTTCCACGTGCACTTATTCTCACATTATCATATTCACATTCACTTACACTTGATTTCACATAGCTTTCACAAAGTTTTCACTTTTCACAATCATGATCACATATCACATCACTTGCATATACCTCGGGCCATATTCACACATCACTTTACACATTATTCACATATTCACTTTTACACAAGACGAGACATAACTAAACCACCACTAGAAAGATCACATAATCACATACACATACTTAATCGCTAGGCAAAATGATCAAGCGTTGGTTACTATGTAGGACCGGGGGAAGCCCTCCCCACCATTACCAGTGGAACTTGTCCACCTCCAGGATTTCACACAACCTGTTGCCGTGGGTATCACATAAAACAATTGAGCCTTCCCATAGGGGCACTACTAAATATGGCTCCGTGCAATCTATGGTGGCAGTGTCTCATTGGCACAACTTTTATCTTTCAAATTATCATGTTATTCATGCACACATGTCATACATTCTCTCTCTCTCCATGCACATGCACACATATAACATGAAACAATATAATCACTTCTAGATACTCAGATTAATCATGAATAGTAATTAACAGAACCTAATCATGATGTTAATCACATTTTAAACATATTTGAGACTTATTATTAAAACATGGTACTGAAAGCTTAAAAAATTCATAACTAATTTTACAGTGATTAGAACATGCTCAAATTTTAACCATGGGGTACATATACTTGACAGAACACATCAAAATTTCATAATTTTTGGAGCAATAAAACTATTTTTCATAATTAAAGTTAGAAATCAGATTATTCTTCACAAAAGCACTAATTATTCATGAACAGAAATAAAACGAGGTTAACAAGCCCTAAATCATGCTTACATCATTCTAACAAACTAAAATATAATGTTTAACAATTTTTATATCATGCATACAACAAGAAAATCAAATTTATCAAGTATTCACATGCTTTTCCCTTTAAAAAAAAATTCCAATAATTACCATAATTAACAAATTTTAATTAGGATTACCCAAACTCATCATGATGGTTAGCAGGTCAAGACAGAATGAACAGAACTCAAAACCCATCACAGAATCTCAAAACCATCATATATGGTGAAACTATAAATTTCTAGACAAGATGAACTTGACGTCAACATATGTTGTCGTCAAGTTCAGTTTAACGACACACTTCTTGTCGTCACCTCCCAGACTGCACAAAGTGCAGACCAAGGGCAGAAAACATGGCAAACGGCATCGAAACAATTTTATAAAAATCTAAAAGAATAGGAAAACGCTAAGGGACAAGTCCGCGGAGAGAAACCCTAAGTTACTTGCCTCAAGAAAATTCTACAATAAGAAAATTTAGACAATGAAGCCCTCTTTCGCACCCAAAGAGGTATCCTCCAAGCATGATCAAATCCGTTGTCTTGAGCACGATCCGGCCACGATCTCCTCATCTAGAGCCTTCCTCTCAGGTCATGGAAGATTTCACTTCTACATCAACCTCTAACAAGCAGCAACACAGCCGATCTACCCTCGGGATTGCCCTCTCTCTCTCCTCTCACAACACCTAAATCCTAGAAAGAGAGTGAAAGTTCACTCCCCTAAACAACACTCTCTATTTGTAGAGAGCCAAAAGTCATGATTGGGGTAAGATCCTTGCCCTAACATGACTCTATTCCTTCAAACCTATCCATAGAAAACCACAAGTTTCGGAGAAAAACTTGAACTGGAACACACAGAACTTGACGTCAAATTTCGTCACCGTCAACAGAAATCTTGACGTCAATCAATATTGATCAACATTCTAAGAAAACTTGATGTCAACACAAAATAGATGGCAACAAAATTACCGTCAGAACAAGTAGCAGGTTGACGTCAACAACATCTTGACGTCCACTACTTGACGTCAAGAGCCCACTCACATCAGACCCCTGATTCGACCAAACACCTCATTGGGGTCTCAAATGCCGACCGAACGATCTTCTGAATGTTGGGTTGAATGCATATCATATCATTTCCCACCTATTTTGATGATGACAAGAGGTAATTTAAAGCAATTTAAATGAAACATGTCAAAAACATCATACCTGAACATTTATCATTTGTACTCATAATAAAACATTTTACTAATGATATATGTGTTTAATTTTTAGGTACAAACACCTTTTTACAAAAGAAGTGTCGACACAACCCTCAATGGTGTCGACACATCACCTTAGTCTCAAGGCAAAAAGCTGAAAAATTGCCTAGACTGTGTCGACACATGTCAAAGAGTGTGTCGACACGAGTTGCAGATTCCAGGAATAAGTGTACCCAGGTCGACACACTCTGAGAGCAGGTCGACACTGGACCCAGTTCCCAGACAACTAGTTTGCATATTTGGGACAGCAGGTCGACACACTCTCAGAGCAGGTCGACACTGGACCTTCTTCCCAGAACATCAGTTCTCATATTTGGGACAGTGTGTCGACACCACCACCAGGGCAGGTCGACACACTACGGAAAGTTTGCAACTTAAAGTGGATGGCTGCACGTGTCAACCTAGGCCGATGGGGAATCAACCTAGGATCGTGTGCCCTTATACCTAAAGGTATCTTTGGATTTTGGGTATAAAAGGCCCTCTATTGGCCACCATCAAGAGAGAGAGACCCAACAAAGCTCTTAGACCTCCTAGAAGTTTCCTAGCGGCTACAAGAGGTTGTCTCCCTCCTCTGCTCTCGAGTGCTTCCAGAAGACCAATTCTCACCAATTCAAGTGTGAGTTTGGAGTGTGATTCTTGAAGAAACCTCTGAAGCATCCAAGGAAGCAGATCCTGTAGAAGCCTTCGTTGGAGAAGAACTCAAGGAAGATCCAACAACTTCAAAGTGCAGAGCATCGTTTTGGACTTCAAGACTGCAAGCCTCTTCCAAACCAAGCTTCTACAAGGGAGTACACTTGAAGAACGAAGCTATTTAATACAATTCACTGTACTTCTGTTCTTCTGAGATATCTTTTGAGATTATGCAAGTGCTTCTGCATAGCTCTCATTAGTGCTCTCATTTTCGACTAGATCTGTGCTAGAAGGTCTATGTCTTGAGTTGGTGTCTAGCAACCATTGTGTGAGCATTGTGCTCAAGTTGTGTGAGCATTGTGCTCAGGTTGTTGTGACCCGTCGTGCTCATTTGAGTTGTCTAACTCAAGGTTGTGTTGAGCAGTCTTGCTCAGTGGTTCTAGAGTAGTCTTCCTCTAGAAGTTGTGTGAGTTGTAAGCTCTCAAGTGTTGGAATTGTCAGGCTCCAGTGGGTGTGTACCCGGTTGTTTTAGTGAATCCTCACAGGGTGTGAGGGGTGGATGTAGGAATCACTTGGGTGATTTCCGAACCACCTAAAAATCCTTGTGCACTTGTCTATCTGTGGTTTGATTTCATTATCCGTTAGATGCTTGCATAGGATCGTTTAAAGTTCACTTAATCAACTGATTTCATATATTTTACCAACTCACTCAAATCTCATCAGATCTGTGGTTTTCACTGATAAAATTGCCTCTGATTCAAAAGTGTTTTTAAACTGTTTAAGCTTCCGTAGAAAGTGGCATAGATCTATTCATCCCCCCCCTTCTAGATCTTATCCACACCTTTTCCTCGATCCTTAATTGGTATCAGAGCGGGTTTACCTTGATCTGATTGATCTGAGTAGTTTGTTTCTGAGTGTTGTGTGTTTGAGTGTTTGCTTGTTTGTTTGCTAAGCATTTCTGCCTGCTTTTAAGTCATGGATTCCAAAGGTTCATAGCTGAGGGTCATTCCATAAATAGGCCACCATTCTTAATGGGACGGACTATTCTTATTAGAAAAACAGAATGCAAGTATTCTTAAGGGCCCAGAACTATGAGATTGGAAAGTAGTAGAAGTGGGTCCCTATGAAAACCAGGGAGAAGAAGACACCTGGACTAGGGAACAAATAAGGAAAGCTACATTGAATTATAGTGCCATGAACATGATTCAATGTGCTGTCCATCCCAAGGAGTATTCGAGAATCTCAATGTGCAAATCTGCCAAAGAGATGTGGGATAAACTCGAATTACTCTATGAGGGAACATCTCAAGTAAAGGAGACTAAGGCAAATTTTAGTTTCAGAATATGAACTTTTCATGATGAAGTCTAACGAAAATATTTCTGAAATGTTTGCCAGGTTCATGGTGATTGTGAATGGATTGAAGGCCTTGGGTAAGGAATATACAGATGCAGACTTGGTAGAAAAATTTTACGTTCACTTCTTCAATTTGGCATACAAAGGCCACTGTCATTGAAGATTCAAAAGATCTGTCCAAAATCTCTTTGGATGAATTGATTGGATCCTTAATGACATATGAAATCAACTTAAAAAGAAATGAAGAACACATAATTAAGACCAAGCCTATGGCACTTAAGGCCTCTTCAAGCAATAAAGATAAAAGTCAGGAGAAAACAAGTTCTGAGGAGTCTGAGTCAAATGAGGATGAAATGCCCTCATGACTAGGCAATTCAGAAAATTCTTGAAATACAGAAAAGGAAAAATGTCTGGGAAAAAGAAGTCTTTCTCAGGTAAGAAAAACACTTCCTTTTCTAATTTCAACAAGAATCACAAAACTGACGAAAATATTGTCTACAAGTGCAACAAACCAGGACACATGAAGGGAGAGTGTCTTGAGAACAAGAAGGATAAGCACAAGAAATTCCAGAAGTACAAGAAGCCAAAGGCCATGGTGGCCACTTGGTCTGACGAAGACTCAAGTGAGGAAGAAGAAGAGAAGAAATCCCCAAGCTCTGAAAGTGAGGAGGTTTGCTTCATGGCCAACAGCACAGATGAAAAGGTAAATACTTCCTTTGAAGACTTTACTGTTGAAGATTGGCAGGATGTGTATGCAGAACTGGTTGAAAGATATTCTGAAATGAGAAAAGAAAACAAACACATCAAAAAGAAAATTGAAAATCTTTACCATAACCAATCTTCAAACCATAGAACTTGTGAACTGGAAACTGAAGTAACAGAATTGCTTGAAGAAAAAGGAAATCTCCTGAACCTTATTGATGAACTAAAACTTGCCTCTCAAAAGGCCTCCCAAGAATTCAGAAACTTAACTGAAAAGCTGGAAATTGAAAAACAAGAAAAACAACAGAAAATTGAAGAAATTGAAGCTCTTAAAAACCAGCTAAAAGAAAGGGATGAAGTTATCCAAACCTTCACAAAAGGTAAAGATAACTTAGAGGCATTGCTAGGAACCACCATGACAACCACCTCTCATGGATTAGGATTCAACAAAAAGAAACCCATCAAAGACAAATCTGGTGAGAAAAAGAACAAAGCACCACTAATTAAATTGTCAAGGGTCCTAATCTTGAAAACACAGAAATTCAACAAACAGCAAACAAAACCTTAAACAAAACATAAAAAAATTCAAAAACTCAAAAACAAAAGAAGACAACCAGGTCGACTCAGTCTCCTGACAGGTCGACACCAGTCCACAGAACAAGGCTTCTGTGGCTGTTGTCGACACCAGTACAGAGAGGTCGACCTACTCAGCATCAAAAGCTGCAAACAACTCAACCAAAAATTCAAATAAAAATTTGAAAAATAAGAAAAAGTCAAAAGAAATAATTCATGAAGAACCTTGGACCTCCAAGACAACACTACAAAATGACGGATCAATCCTTGGAGCCAATGGTATAACAACCCCTGTTGGTATAATCCTCAATTCCTTCATCCAAACCTTGGATGTACAACAAAATCCCTGGATTCCACCTCCTCATCAAAACTCCAATTTTCAAATGAAAAATCCCTCCTACCAAAAACAAAAATGTTGGTGCTTTCATTCTAAGAAAAAGAACAAACCTAAAAAGACTGAATAACAAAACAAAAATAAAAAACAAGTCAATTTGGGTGAGAAAGGATTTACTAACAATGTCCAAACATTCTGATGGTCCCAACTCTGTTTGGGTACCAAAATCTTCTCTCCACTGATCTTGTTGCAGGAAGGTCGTGCACCCAACTCCAATGTATGGTTCCTTGACAGTGGGTGTTCACGACACATGACTGGAGATAGAGCCAAATTCTCATTCCTGCTTGAAAAAGAGGGAGGGTCAGTTACATTCGGAGGTAAAAATAAAGGAAAGATCTTAGGATCTGGAAAGGTTGGTCAAACTTCTTCAAACTCTGTAGATAATCTTTTATTAGTTGATGGTCTTGATTATAATCTGCTCAGTATCAGCCAACTATGTGACAAAGGTCACAAAGTTGTGTTTAAATCTGATTTTTGTAAGATAATTGACTCATCGTCTGATAAAATCAAATTCTTTGGAAAAGAGAAAATAATGTCTACATGATCAACCTAAATAAAAACTTTTCTGAAAATCTTTGTTTTGTTGCAAATAAAGATGAAATTGCATGGACTTGGCACAAAAGACTTGGCCATGCAAGTTTCAGAACAAGATAAGTTATTAAGATTGAATTTGGTTAAGGGTCTTCTTGAATCCTTCTCCAAAGTTGAAAATCAAGTTTGTGGGATATGTGCTAAAGGAAAACAAACTAGGAAATCTTTTAAAACTATCAATGAGGTACTTACATCTGGCCACTAGAACTTCTTCACATGGACCTTTTGGGCCACAAGAGTTCTAAGCTTAAGTGGCAAAAGATATGGGTTTGTAATCATTGATGATTTTACTAGATTTACTTGGGTTATCTTTCTATCCCACAAAAGTGATACTTGCCTTGAATTCAGGAATTTTGTACCACTATCTTAACAACTTATCCATATAAATCAAAAACATTTTAACTGATCATGGGGGTGAATTTGATAACACATCCTTTTCCGATCTATGTGCTGAATTTCAAATATTTCACAAGTTTTCTTCACCTAGAACTCCAGAACAAAATGGAGTTGTGGAAAGAAAGAATAGAACTCTTGTGGAAATGGCTAGATCCATGCTCATAGGAAGTAATCTGCCCAAATCCTTCTGGGCTGAAGCTGTTAACACAGCCAATCATATCCTAAATAGAGCTTTGATCAGACCAAAGATCAGGAAAACCCCCTATGAAATTTTGAGAAACAAAATCCAACTGTTTCTTATTTCAAAACTTTTGGGTGCAAATACTTTGTACACAATAATAATAAAGAAAATCTTGACAAGTTTGATGCTAAGAGTCAGGAAGCTATCTTCCTTGGCTATTCTGAAGTGTCAAGGGCTTTCAAAGTGTACATTCTAAAAACCAAAACTGTTGAAGAATCTCCACATGTTATTTTTGATGAAAATTCTTTTCCACTAATGATTCTAAATCTTGTAGGGAAAGACAAGACAATGAAGAGGATGACCTCATTGTGGATTCTTCACCAACTATTGAGGAGCTTGTCAATAATGAAGAACCTGAACAACAACTCACCATCTTCAAGTGGGTCAGGTAACATTGCTCCAGAAGTGGCACTTCTCAACAGGTAATTTCTGAACCTCGATATCTGAGAGATCACCCATTAGACAGTGTAGTTGGCAATTTAAATGATAGAGTAAGGACCAGATCATCCTTCTTGCAAAATATTAAAGAAGACTCACTAGCTCTAATTTCCCAATTGAACCAAGTCAATTGATGAGCCTTATCTAGTTCTGATTGGATTAATGCCATGCATGATGAGCTTC